>PVIJ01001489.1:0-196857 GCA_004024925.1 Scalopus aquaticus | reverse complement strand
GGGCGGGGAGGGGGGGGGGGGGGGGGGGGGGGGGGGGGGGGGGGGGGGGGGGGGGGGGGGGGGGGGGAGGATAAGGGCACAAAATGGAAGAGAGGAGAATACAGGGGACCATGGAGATAGATCACGGGTGAATTGGTGGTGGGCTGCCCAAGGGGAATACAAAATGTAAAAGACATAAATAACAATAAAAAAAAAATAACTCAGAACTTGCCCACCTCAGGCCTTGAAAAGCCTAGATTTGGCTTTTCCCAACGGCCCCTCTGGAAGAGCCAACAAGGGTGTTGGCGGGGCTGGAATGTGGAGTCTCTCATGGGCCTGCTTCAAAGGGGCAGCTGGAGAGAGGGTGGTGAGGAGGGCGGTTCTTTCAGCTTTTGGCTTGGCTTGTGAACGCCCACCTCTGCTTTGGCTCTGTCAGACCAATGGAGGGGGCTGCCTTTATTTTGAGTTGGGCAAAGGGAAAATCAACCATGGCCAACTGGTAATAGACCTTCTGGTGAAGTGCCCCATAAGTGGATTTCATCACTTGGCTTCAAATGGGAAATCCAGCCTGCCCTTTCAATCCGAGGCAGTCTTCCCTCCTACTGCCACTTGAAGTCAAACATCATTCTTTGAAAACAAGTGACATCCCCTTTTGCCTCTCCCTCACTATGATTATTGCTAAGAATCTGCTGTCTGCCCCTTACCTCTGGAACATAAGGCAGCTTCCATTCAAACCAGAGCCCACCTGAGAACCTGTCTGCCTCTCCGGTGCACACTCATCCCGTTAAGAAGTCATATTACGTGCCAAAAAATGCAAAATATGAGAATAGCACCCTATCCCCAGAAAGCTCTGCTTTTTAAAAAAGATTCATTTATTTATTCATACAAGAACTGGGGTGTAGGCCAGAGGTGTGGGCTTGTGAGAGGATTCACCAGAGACAAGAGTGGGGAGCAGAACAGGTAGATCTACTGAAATACACTGCGGAGGGAGCAGCAGGCAAGACCGGAGAGGTCTGCTGCGCCATGTGGAAGCTCCCTGGTTGGGGATGGAATTTATGACACAGTGGCTGCTGATAGCTTCATAGTGTGAGACTTAACCTGTTGTGCCACCAGGGAGGCCCCAGAAAGCTCTGATTTCTTTGCCCTGTAGAAGGCCACAGTCCCTCCTACAGTCCCTCCTACAATCAGACTGTGCCTCAGGGCAGGACACAGGGGCTCATAAAAGCCTTAGGGACCACAGTTTAGCTCCCATCTCATTGTCCATGGCTGGGTATCTAGGGGGCTGGAGGGTTGGTACCTGACTCCTGAGCGGGATTACCATCTCGAGCTAGAGCCTGTGCAGGCATCTCAAGCGTGGCCTATTTTGTGGGCTTATTTACTTTTTTATCGAAGCGTAGCATACATGCAGGAAAGCACACAAATCCTAAGTGTGAACTGATGACTTTTCACAAAGCAAGCCTCTCTGTACATCTAGTACCCAGATTACAAAACAGAGCATGACCAGCTCCCTCGCTCAGGCCCCTCTACCCTCTGGTAGCCACCACCCTGGCTTCTAACATTACAGACCAATTTTGCCTGCTTTTGTATTTTATCTAGATGTAATCATACAGTTAGTGTGTGGCTTGTTTTCTTCAATATTGTGTTTGGAGGAGTCACCACTTTGCATCACGCACTTGCATTTGGTTCATTCTTTGGAGTGTGTAGTAGCCCATTGTATGAGCATATTTGACTGATCCATTTTACTGTTAATGGACATTTGAGCAGTTTCCAGTTTTTGTTATTACTAATAACACTGTTAGGAACATTCCAGTGAGACTCCTTTGGTAAGCATCAACCTAATTTAAATTGATTCATTTAAGTTGTAGTCACAGGATTCATTTTAATGTCTGTTTTCTTTGAAAATTGATAGAGAATCATGACATAAATGTCCACCCCCCAGAATGGTATGGAATGGCAAATAACTCCCCCTATACCACATCCTTGCCTGTAACCATGCTCCAGAATCATGCACCATCAACAATTTCTTGTGTCATTCTGTCATTTTCTATTGCTTAGACAATCACATTTAAGTACATGCATTATAGCCCTAAAGGAAAACACAGAAATTGGATTTTATTACCCCACCTGCTCCCCCCTGCCCTGGCCCCTGACATTGCGCTATGTAGCCCCAGCAATAAGTGGATGAGCGTGTCTGGCTGTGGCAGGTGGAGGGTCCTTCCCTCCTGTGAGATGAGGCTGTGCTATCACTTTTAATCGGTCCTTATTAAAGTAAGATGCACAGGAGTTTATACACAGCAAACTTCATTTCTACTCCCATAAACATTTGTTGAGTGGCTTGTGTCCTCAGTGAGGGGCTTGTCCAAGAAGAGCTTGTAGTCTGGTGGAAGGTGGCGAAAGGCGCAGGAACAAATAGCTATTATACAATGTTTACAGGTGTTGTAATAGAAGCCTGTAAATGGGTTCTGGGAGTGCAAATGAAAGAGCAGTGAGTACTTCCTGGTAAGGTCAAAGAAGGCACCAGAGAGTTGACATTTGGCCCAGTCATTTCATGATTCATTTCTAGAACTCTGCTGGACAGAGAAGAGGAGAAGAGCCTTCCAAGCAGAGAGCGCAGCACCCACAAACATATGGAAGCTCAGCAGCAACTGGCATGTAGAGAGGCTGGCAAATGCTCACGTGTGGCTAAACTATCAGGTGTTAGAGCTAAGGGGAGACGTGAGGGATATAAGGGAGAGAGGGCTAGAGTGGGTATTTGGGGAACAGGATCTTGTACAAAGGTCTTATACAACAACTAGAAAGGTCATCACTCACGTTTAAACTGTGACATTTATCTCATAGTTGCTTAAAAACAATCAACCAAAGATACCGAAAGACTGCTTCCAATATCATATCCTTGGCGATGTCCTTGACATATAGTATATAGTATATAGTATATATATATATACACACACACTATATAGTATATTGTTCCTGTATCTACATTGCCCATAGGATAAACTCCTCTCAAAGAGACCCCCTTGGATGCCTGTCTGAATTACCCAGTCCCCCAAACACAGCACCTGGCATTTGACAGATAGTCATTAAAGAATGAATGAGTATGTGAATGAATAAGTGATTTCCAGTGCACAGCAGTTCATGTACTTGATGCAAGGGGTGACTAGGTTACCTTTTCGTTGTGGGTTTGTGTTTATGCATGGCCAGTCTCTGCCCGCCCACACGATGCAAGAGGAATGATGGGCTGGGAGACTGGCCTCTGCAACAGATCAGGGTATGTGCCTAGGCAAGAGCCTCATTCCTTATCAGAAATACCCCTGGGACACAGAGTTTCATGACAGCCAGATTTGGGGTGCCATGGAGGTTGGTAGGACCCTATAGCCTGGCCTCAGTCCTTAGCCAAGAGGAATTCACATTGTATCCAAATTTCTCATTTCCATTTCTGAAAGCTATCCCTCCTATCTCTTGCCAGAAGGAGCATTGACTCATTCAACCTAGATCCTCTCCCACTGGGGCTGGGCAACATTGAACAGGTTTGAAAAACCACTTTGCATTTCTTGTTTGCCCAGCCTGGCTTTCTAGTTGTGGCCAGTGTCCCTGGGATAGACCACAATGCACCTGGAATTCTCTGTTAGGTAGCCAAGAAAGGTCAACATTTTGAAGGATTCCTTTAGCCTGACCTTGAGGAAATTTTGTCACCATTTCACATCTTGGTTGGAAGAATCCTCAGGCTCTTCAACTTGAACCACCTTTGAATCTGTCCTCACTCTTGCTCCTTCTCCATAATCTAATTGCTTGTATATTTATCTGGGTTTCATCTGGACCTTCCCACTTAGGAATGTTGGTTTTGAACCTGGAAACTGACCTCAGGGCCTGTTCTAACAAGGTCATCTCAGCCACACTAGCCTATAAGAGCTATATATGGTCTTCCTCTTCCTCCTTCTGTTAAACTGCCTCCAATGACAAGATGTAATTTTCATAGTATCCGTTTTTACCCTTTCCAACCCACACATTTTCAACTGGAATGCAGGTAGCATTCATTTACAACCGTGTGTAAACCTTGCAAATGTAAATGGTAACTAGGTAATCCATATGGTAATTAGTAATGATTCTACAGATTCGTGTCTGGAAGAAGCTCTACTTATTCAAAGCTCTTCAGTGGGTTCAAATACCTCACCCTGCCTTCCAAATTCCCTGTCTTCTCTCCCAGCTAGGCAGTTATACCTGAGTTCCTGTGTGGTGAACAGATGCTAAACATGGACTCAAAATGCCATTTCATGTCTCAGATCCATCACTACAACTGTGTGATTGTTTGGTGTAGGCCACTCTACTTCTCTACACATCACTTTCCTCTTGGAAAATGGGAATGGAATTCCTGCCTTCCCAGAGTTGTTTGACTGTTCAGGGACAGTGTGTGTGAAGATACCCAGGGCCGAGCAGGTGTAGGCAGTGGAACTGAGTTTCCATTGTGGCTCTGTCACTTGCTAAGTGGGTGAAATTGAACAAATTTAATCTCTCTGTGCCTCATTTGTACTAATAAGGATATTAATATAAACTTAAGTCTCCCAAAAAGTAATAAATAGGATATTTGAGAAGCAAATATGGAAGGCTTTAGGTGCTAACATTTCATGACCACTCACCTTTTCAGTATTCCCTAGGAATAAAGGAAAGTGTTCCTAATATCTTGCTTGTCAATATGCTGTTTTCTCCTCCATAGATTTCACTTCGTGTTTTCTTTTTAACTCATTTTTCTCTAATGTCTTGTCTTTCTTCTTCACTGATTTCTGAAGGAATTAAAGTTCTGTTGGATCTCAGGACAGAGGGCAGAAAACCTTCATGAAAGATGTGCTATGAAAATGGAATCTTCCAGAATGCTGAGGTATTCTTTGGCAGAGAAGGGGCTGTGGAGATCATAAGCAGAACGACACAATAAAGACACAAATGTGCGTGAGTGTGTGAGATGTTGGGGAAAGAGGAATGTGATGTGTCTGAGTAATGGTTTGCAAAGTCACCCAGATGTCTTGGCTCATGGCAATCATAATTTTCTTAGTAGACCACCACTGATTTTTTTAAAAAGACTATTGCAAAAGTATGTGGTACATAATTCTATCACATGAACCAAGAACAATTTTATTAGTGGAAAATGGGAATTTATTTTATGTGTACATATAAAACTACAACCATGAGCACATGTCTGTGAAATAAACAAGCTGTTGAAGACACGTGATGGGCTGTTCCTGAACTTCTCCATGATTTTTCACCAGGGACTTGTTTTTTCGCTTTGCCATCTGTGGGCTCTCACTAGAGATAGGCAGAATGGCCCGTGCCAAAGGTTTAACAAAAGTTGATGGGAGAAAACTTAACACTGAGAAAATTGTATCTTTGAGTATAATTTGGACAAGACTCCATTATTCTATTTTAGGGAGAGAACATTTCTTTCCAAAGGATGGGACTTCAGAGGGTCACTGATACAGTTTGTGGGAGGGCTGAGCTGAATGCTGCAGCTGGGGGCCAGGGTGGATAGGGGAGTGTGTGTGGGGTGAGGGCAGTGGAAGGTGAGTTTGGAGGGAGTTGGGTAGAGATTGTGTGCTGGCAATCTGGGGACTCTGGACCTGATTCCTCAAGCATGAAGGTACTAAGGGAAGTTCTGACAAAGGGAGTGAGAAGAGGAAAGAGGAAATTCGAGAAGGACAAATCTGATGGGTATGAAGAGTGGCTTGAAGTACATCAGAACTGAGAGGTGAGAGAAAAATAGTACAGATTCTGGATGAAGAGATGAGGGGGATCAGAAAAAGCATTTGTTAGCTAAAACCCCAAAGTACAAATGATCAGGGCTGGGTCCACAGAAAGAAGGGGGAAGACTTTCTATGGGCCACAGGCGCTCTGAGTGTCTCAGAATGATTGGACTCAATCCAGCATGTCCTTCTGCTGCTGCTTTCTGCCTCTGCTAGCTCGAATAGAGGGAGGAGAACAGAGTTCTGAGTTCTTCAGTGAGTAAGTGACTAAGCTCACACCACTCTTGGGAGGAGGCTCCTATTTGCTCATCCTCCTCACCCTGCCTTTTGTCCCCCCACACGGCAGGGATTTCTTCCAAGAGCCTTTCATCAAGCCTGACCATGAATGGTAGGGGTCAATGCAAGCCATTTTGCACCCAAGTTCAGGCTTGACAAAGAACAGAATCCTGCAGGCTATTTCATTTGTTATTTGTAAAGTCTTGGTACATTATGACTTGTAAGGGAGTAGGATCTGAAGGAGAAATTGTTCTTTCAACTGGCAAGCATGCTTATCTATCATAATACTTTAAATTTTTTAAATTTATGGCCTGATTTCAATCAGAGAGTTTTCAGCGATTTAGTCTTCTAACATTGTTTGTTTTTGTGAACTTTTTAGCAGTCTTTTTAATTCACCAAAACTGGGAATTGGTCTTTGAAAAGTTTCAAAAACACTTCGGATTACACAATCATTATCTACCCATTGTGCACAATTAGGAAAATACATAAAACATAAAAAATACATACCCATAATTCTAGAAATGAATACTGTAAACATTTATATTTTTCTATCTTTTTTCTTTGCTGTTTTACATAACAGAGATATACTTACTAATATATAACTTTGCATTTTGTCTAGCATCATATCTTAGGCATGTCCCTAGGGCATTATATGCTTTTCATAAACTCTATTTTTAAGGTTGGATAATATGCCTTCTTATGGCTATAACATCATTTACTTAATTGTTTCCCTGCTGTTGGATATGGATATTATGCTCTCTCCAATTATTTTAAGGTTAAAAACAACACTACTCAACATGTGTGGGTGTTGTGTGTGTGTGTGTGTGTGTGTGTGTGTGTGTGTGTGTGTGTATTTGGATAGATATTACTGTCAGAGACCTGGTCAGACTGTTGCCTGTTTCAGATCAGGGCTAACTGGCCCCTCCTCTTGTGAATGACAACTGTCAGTAAAAGGGTGGGTCCCCCAGAGGCATCCATCTGACTTCTGAGAGAGGCACTAACACACAGAGTCCAGGGGTGTTGCAAACAGAGAGGCCTTGCAATTTTCACTTTGTAATGGGGGAATGGAAAATAATTCATTTTCAAAAGAAACATAAAGGTATTCAAAAAGTCTTTTGAATGGATTGGGTTAGTATTGTGTAACTTTGAAATGACAGTACATGTCTAAAAAAATAGGGGATCTAATGAGGTAGAGAAGCAGCTGCTTTGAATAACAAATGGGCAGAACCAGCAGACACTGGCTTCTGTGCAGGCTGACTTCCGTGGTGTGGCATTCCCTTGGGAAGGAGCTTTGGGGGTCAGCAAATACAAATTTTGACTGTAGCTGGGATATCTTGGCTAAGTTGCACAGATTCCCCACTTACCAAACGAGGCAGATGATGACTCCAGTATTTTTCACCTGCAGTTGGTTGGGAGGATTCAAACACCAAGGAAGCGTCAATAAAGGGCAGCTAAGACTGTGCCCCTGGGCCTGGCTGAGGCCATTTTTTGACTTGGAGTTCTAAATAGGTATGCCTGACCTCAGGAGGGCTCACCCTGAAGACTCATACTTACAGAACATGGCCATGAAGGGGAGTCGTGGGTAGTTTCAAAATCTGCTGCTGGCATTTGCAGTTCTTTCTCCTTAGGCATTTCATAAATGGTTAATTTGCACACTCTGGGTTTCCATAACTGATAGTTCAACATTATGTTTTTCTGCCCCAGCCTGTAAGTAGGGACAGGGCTGGGCTAAGGGAATGCTGAAACATAGCATTCCTTGGTCAGACCCTTAAAAACCCTGCAATCAAACCTGAGGCTGTATTCAGAAACAACTGTATCCAATGACAGCTTATTATGGAAGGTTCTGAACTTCTAAGAATTCCTTCCTAAGAAACAAACAAAACGCAAAACTCTCTTCCTAGTTTTCTGCCACAAGGAACGTTCTTCTTCCTGTCTTCCCTAACCATTCTATGTGCTGTTATCTGGATGCGCATAGCTCCACTGCCTGTGACACCTGAATGGGCAGAAGGCAGGGAGGGGAGAAATGGGGGTCCCACTTACACACTCTTCCCAGAGATAGGCTCCTCCATTAGTTATTCCTGGACATGAAGTAAAGGTTTCTGGAGTGAGTGAGTGTGGGTTTGATTTCAAATCACAGGTTTGGCCCTTGTGAATCTGCAGAAGGACTGGACAGAGAACTCCATGACTGCTTAACGTATGTCTAGGGCCCCTGCAGGGCACACGGGAGCACCAAGGGAAATGTCCGAGGGGAAACGTGCCATCCAGTCTTCATTTGCCCTTTTCTCTGGAAAATAAAGAGTTATGCTTTTCCTGCCTCCACCATGGACTTTTCCCCCCTCACTTCTTTGAAGTGCCCTCAGAGATCTAAGCGTGGGGCTGAAGGCAGCTCCGTGTATCTTTGCAACAGATTAGAACATATTCACATTTTATTTGCTCACAGAACAAATATTTCCCTTGGAATGAAACCGAGGCAGCAGAGCAGGATCAGGCAGGACCAGCCACCAAAGACAGCACCCCCCCCCACCCCCAGGCCTCAGGGCCTAGAGGACTGGTTCTCCCTATCACCTCAGTTAGGCCGCAGAGATCCACATTGATTGGTTAAGTGAGTCATTTATCCATTCAGAAATATTATTAGCCATGTACTAAGCACTGTACAAGTTACAGAAATAAAAGGAGAAACAGATTCTATTCTCTAGGGTCTCACAGTCAAGTAGGGAAAGATAAGAGATGTTTGTCTATGAAGGACTCCAATCAAGGTGGAAAAGAAAAGTCTTCAGAACTTGGAGATCAAATGTTCTGAGGTGGATAAATATTCCTTTTGTGTGTTGAGTGTGCATAAAGGTTGGGGAGCTAGCGGAGGCTATGTGGTGCCTAGAGATGTGGGGTTTGTGTTGGGGGGTGTGGGTATGTGTATGGGAGGAAGTGTTAAGTGTGTGTAATGAGTGATGGTGGTGGTGACCACGGCTGTGACTGTGTGGTATTGGTGGTGGTGTGTCTATGGCTGTTGTGAGTGTGCGTGTCTGTATTTCTTATGGTGGTGTGGATACAGGGAAAATTTTTAAGAAAAGGATGATGGGTAGGTATAGGACTGGTGGATGTGTATGTATGGTGGTGCAGTGTATTTGTGTGTGTGTTGCTTGCACTCAGAACTGGAAGAGGGAAGGCATATTGGTAAGTAAAGATGGGGAAAGGTAGTACTGGGCTGATAGGGTAGGAGGAGGGCTCAGCAGGCAGAGCCTGCATGCCAACCAGCATGGAGACATGAGAAACCTCTAGAAGGCTTGTGTTAGGGGAGGGTGGGTGGTAGGAAATAAACTAGGAGGAAGAGTCCACATTTGATAAATACTTTTTGCTGAAGACAGTGGCAGTTTTGCACTGTCCATCTTCTGCGGCTCATGTGAGATTTGGGTTAAAGGAAATACTTCTGTCTCTGAGGGTCTAGTCCCAGTGAGAACACAGGCCTCATGGCAACATCTGTGAGCATCTACTCGGCCCCTGCTCCACTTGGGCTGATACACCAGGAATGGTTCTTAAGAGTTTCAGCTCCTAGGGGCTCCCTGGTGGCACAATGGGTTAAGTGCAGAGCTGTGGAGGTGTTGGCAGCTGGCATGACTTCGATGCTCACCTGGGGAGATTCCCACATGGTGCAGCAGACCTCTCCTGCCTCGCCCGCTGCTCCCCTTAGCAGTGTGTTTCTGTTGATCTGCCTGTTCTGCTCCCCATTCTGTCTCTGGTGAATCCTCTCACCGCCCCACACTTCAGGCCTGCACTTTGGCTTGTATGCATAAATAAATACATCTTAAAAAAAAAAAAAGGTGTTTCCGCTCCTGACCTCTCAGAAGAGAATAGTGGGCTCTGCTGGGCTTGGGGCAGTGCGGGCAGTGAAGGTTTCAGTGTAAGAGCCCAAAGGCAAATGTCAGAAAAAAGTGCAATTTCCTCACAACTCATGGGCTGCCCTGGTTAGATCTACATTTTGTGGAGCTTTCTAAAGAACAAACAAGGAGGCAGATGGTAGAAACTGGCTTCCTTTCTCAAATTTTGGTTTGCTTTTCATTACTCTCCCCTCTCTAGATAGGGTCAAAACTAACACATGATTCAATCTCAGCCAGATAAGAATGATTTATTTCTATTTTATTAGAAAGGAAAGGAAACTAACCTTTATAGAAAGTGTAATGTTTGCAAGATACACATCATTTTCATGGTTACCTGAGAGGTAAATATTATCAACACCATATTACAAATGAGGAAATCAGGGGTTAAGAGAGGTAAGGTAACTAGCACAAAATTAGCCCAATAACCTGTACAAAGTTCCCTACCACCGCTAGTCACCTAACTGAAATTTTAAACCAAGGCTGTATGATCCTAAAGACCATGCTCTTTCCATAATATTTCCTGAAGTTTAGGTGGTAGCATGATTTCTTACTTATGTCAAGTAGACATAAGTTCAAACTCAAGCTCTTCCCCAAACTGGTTAGGTATTTCTCCATTCTTGCTTGGTCAAATGTTCTTCTAGAGCCTGTTGAATCCATCCAATGCCCTTAGCTGGGAGCTGGGCAGAACAGAGCAGTTAGCTTCGTAGCCCCAACCCTCCCACAGCTCCATTCTGGTGGATAATATAGACCCTGAACTGGGGGATTATGATGTAGTTTGGGTAGCGCTCTGTTGGGAAGCATCCAATGCTGTGGGAGCACTTAGATCTTCTCTGTCCAGTATGGCAGCCACTGATGCCAACCTCATGCTACCACATAGAATAAATACTGGATTTTGAAGACTTAGCACACACACACAAAATGTTGATTAGTTTAGTTACATTTTGATACTATTTTTTTATCTATTACATGTTGAAATGATATTTGGGAATATTTTATTAAATTTCAACTGTTCCTGTTTTACGAGGTTACTAGAAAACCTAACATTGCATTTCTATTGAATAGCTCCGCTCTAGAAGAATAAAAACTTGGAATGATAATTCTTGACTTAGGGCAAACATCCAATAGCATTTATCATGTGACCTCCCTGGGAAAGCACACAGAGATACTTCACAAGTAGGAGTTTCTTTCCCTTCCCATATCATTGAAATGGTCACTGTAGGCAGAGTCGCTCATTCTGGGTCCCTGGTTCCTCTGACAATGTGGAAAGGGTGTCAGGTGACAGCCCCAAGCTTCTTATTCAGCTCCCTTGAGGATTCCTTGGTCTTTGGAATCTTTAGAGGTAACTGTGGTAACCTCCCCTCCCCGAAA
This sequence comes from Scalopus aquaticus, assembly GCA_004024925.1. Lineage (NCBI taxonomy): Eukaryota > Metazoa > Chordata > Mammalia > Eulipotyphla > Talpidae > Scalopus > Scalopus aquaticus. The sequence continues at coordinate 185,633 of PVIJ01001489.1, read as the reverse complement.
CTCCTACTCTCCCCACTCAAAAGACTAAGGTTTGGCAATCAGATGAAATGAATGTTGCTTATTGCCTTAGCCCTAATGCTGTTATTTATTTTAAGCAAAAGAAAGATGTGTGACATGGAGATGGATCACGGGTGAATTGGTGGTGGGTTACCCAAGGGGAATACAAAATGTAAAAGACATAAATAACAATAAAATATATATATATATATATATATATATATATATATATATATATATATATATATATATAAAGAAAGACGTGTGAAATAATTTTAGTGAAGTTCACTGTCTTCAGAAGACTGAAAGTAGACCTATTGAATTAGTGGTAAAATCTTTCTGTTAGAATGATAAAACTGGGAAAGGTCTTGGGAACTGACTAGTCCCATAGAGATGCTCCTGTCTTAGAAAGTGAGGTTCTGAGGTTAGGGGCTTGCCTCAGGTAACAGAAACAGCCAAGAGGGATGGGATCTGTGACCCAGTCTCCTGACCCCTGTCCAACCTGCATCTCCACTCCACATGGCCCATTATTTTCTGGGAAGCACCCTTCCCTGCTCCCTTCTAAAGGCTCCCCCGCTTGGTACCTGGTTCTTTTCTTCTGCCTTCTCTTTTCACCCAGTGACTTCGCTTTAACATACAGTTGGCAGATATTGGAGTTAAGAAGATCTACACAGGTTCGCCCCATGGGCATAAGTTAGCTAGACAAATAAGAAACGGGATGGGAGGGATGGGGGAGGGGAGGAGAGTGGAGGGAGGGAGGGGGAGATTTTGAATAGATACTGACTAGTGAGCCAGGGAGACTTTCTTGGCCTTGACAGAGGTCAAGTGAAAAGACAACATGAGGATGTTTGGATGAGCCTGAAGTGGGAATCACAGGCTCAGGTTTGAGGCCAGGCCATGTGGCCTTAGAAAAACCTTCGTTTCCTCAGTCTTTAATCAACCTCACTTGGTTGTTGTGAGGAGTTAATGAGAACATGTTTCTGAAAGGACTTTGTGATCTCTGAAGCACTATACCAGTGGTAGTTATTAGCATTCATTAGAGGCTAGGAGATTTTGTCCTCTGTGAGAGCAGAATGAATTAGCAGGGTGATAAGGTTGCCAAAGAAAGCTAATGTGGTAATCAGAGCCAAGGATGAGGCTCTGCCTTTGTCCACTGTTTCTGGGGGGCACTGTGCTGTGTTCAGTTCTGGGAATCACATTTTAAGAGGGACTTTGGCAAACTGCTGTTGTTCCAGAGAAAGTTGCAAGAATTGCTTGTGTTCAGAAAGTCATGACATATAAGGGATGATTTAAGGATTTAGAGGATGTTTAGTCTGGAGGGAACAAAAAATAAAGACTTAGCTAGGACGGACAAGGTAGTTGTTTCCAAGTATCTGAAAGCTGTCCTGCAGAAGAGAGGGAACATTTATTTAGTGTTTGCTAATTACCAAGCCAAAGCCCAATGATGGGAGTTAATGAGAGAAAATAGAAGTCTATCTAAGGCTCAGAGAACCACTGCCAGGTGGGCTCCCTAGGAAGGCAGGGGGCCACCCATCTGCAGAAGTCTGCAGGCAGACAGGGCCTGGATTGGACAGGTTATGTGGGCGGGGAGGGGGGCATGGCGGAAGAGGGGGTATGCTCAGGATGAGAAGTTGGGCCAATTCTGGGATCCATCCAATCCTGGGACCACAATTATCTCCTGATCTCTTTGATTTTTCTTTCAGATCTACTTCCATTGTCATTTTTGTTGCCTTTGACTTCCTGTTCCTTCTGTGAATGGCTTTAGGGTTTTAGATTCAGATATACTTCTGCAATAATTGATAGTCTGGTTTAATGGAAGGTAGGAGGAGAGAACGTTTAAAAACAAAGGCAGTTTTGTTACTTTTAAGGGCACACAATAATCTGTTAAGTGGAGGAAGGAGCAGGAACATGGTCATAGGAATTAGAGAATCTTGTAAATGCTACAGCAAAAAGGCTTATTCTTGGCTATTGTTTAAAATGCAAACACAACCCCTAAAGGTCTTTGTTCTCAGATGACCCATTGGTTTCCTTGTTTACCCAATGCTTTTTGTCAGCTACAGAGATTTAAGAAATTTCCTTCTGTGATATAGATCATAAACTATTTTCCAGATTCATAATGTTTAAGTATTTTGCTGATTTGGTTATATCAAATTCTGCACAGGAGGTGTTTTCTTGATTCCAGAAAAGTCATTTTCTAGAGGAAAATATTTTTTTGTGCATAGTTAGTGTTGCAGCTGGGAAGGTGAGAGGACAGCACAATCTCCTGTTGAGTGGGCAGCTGAGCTATTTCCAGTATTTTATTCTGCTGCTAAGCAGCAATTATGCATCTATCTTACAGTGCCCCACCTTGAACATATCCAACTAACATTTCAGAAACCTCCACCTCGATGCTGAGGCACAAATAGAAATCACAAAATACAGGTGCAAGGGGGAGGACATGGTTAGCAGTAACATTTTGGTTAGATTCTCTGAAGCCAGAGTCCTTACCCAGCCCTGCAGGTGACAATGATGGAGGAGATACAACGCAAAATAAGATTAGAACTAGACCCACACAAAAAAGTGGGAGTAGAAGAAATCAACATAACCATTAGCACAATCCCTAGGTGCCAGCTCCTAAGTTACAAAGCATAGGTAGGAGCTAGACAGCAGTCTAGGGGCAAAGATATGGAGATTGAGCCCATTGTAGTCTCCTGTCTCTTTTCTAATTCTAGTAAGACAGTAAACAGCCATCCTCAAAGATGAGCCCCTCCCAACTGAAAAAAGGCCATGTCAGTGCTATCAATGCAAGAATTCCAGGCAGCCATTTTCTCTGCCCACCTGTGCCTATGCAGGTGCTTTCCCTTACCATCTCTGTCTCTCTGCAGGGCAGCGGCCTGCCTGTCTGCCCGTGACCTGCACCATGCAGGCCTCTCTTAGCAAACCTGCCCCTCAGCGGGGCAGCTCTTTCTGCCCACTTGTGTCTGTACAAGTGTCCTTTACTTCCTTGCCCTAATAAACCTGTTCTTTAAGTATAACTGAGTCTCTGTCTCATGGAGAAACTTGTCACGTGCCGCTGAAGGGAGCTCTGGTGAAACCTTGCCCAGAGTGAACCCAAGGATCCCGCTCTGATCTCAAATCCATCGACTCTAAAACGACATCAACAGCAGAGACATGGAGAAGACAGAGAGTTCAGGGTATGTGTTCTGGGGTTTGTTGGTCAAATGTGGCAGGAAAAGCCTAGAGACAGGCAAGAGCGATGGCACTGCAAATCGCAGCTACTGTCCAACTAGGGCAAGCTGGGCAGGGAGAAAGGCTAAAAAAACAGCAGAACCCCAAAGTAGTTGCAAGGCTTCCTCCCCAGAGCTGCTGCCCCATTGCATTTTCAGTGTGTCAGGCTGCTACCTTGAGTCTGCACCTCCTTGCTTAGACCCACGAAGTGTGACCTTGAATCCTTGGCTCAGGTCAGCCTCAATCTGGAGTTGTTCTATGTGTTTGACTATTTCAGATACCTCATATAAGTGAAATCATGTGCTATTTGTCATTCTATGACTGGCTTATTTCACTTAGCACAATGTCCTTCCCCCTTGTCACATGGGACAGGATTGCTTCCTTCTGAGCCTGAAATACATTCCATGGTACACATTTTCCTCATTTTTCAATGGGCATTTAGGTTGCTCCCAACTTTAGCTATTGTGAATAGTGAATGAGCATGTTTTGGGGGTCTTAACTCTGGGAAGAAGGGCTGGTCAACTACAAGGTCAAGGCCCCAGTCGTGCTTCCCATTTGCCTTCATTCTGGGCCCACTGCTTGTCTCAAGGTGCTCTTCTAGAGGCTCCAATGCCTGCATTCTAAGGCCCTGGCTAGTCTCTGTCTTCCCAGAGTCCCAGAGTCCTCTTTCCCAGCAGGTTGTGGTGCAGGAATTCTCCACTGTGACAGGAGGAAGAATCTATCTACAGCCCCAGCTTACAAATAATGGTATTTTAGGGCCTTACTCTCAGAGAGCATGAATTCAGGTCCAGGTGGGGCCCATGAATCAGGACCCAGGTCTTCCTAATGTAAGCAGTCCATGGCTTACCCTTGGACAAACACTAATTTAGAGGCAAGAACATGAATTCTGGCTCATGAGAGAGACAGAACTGGCTTACTTATTGTGTTACTTGTTGAGCCAGTCAATTATCATTTCTGAACCTTTGTTTCCTCATCTCCACTTTGTAGGGGAGTTCCAGATGTCAATGAAATGGTTTATATGTTTAATAGGGGTTTATTGAAGAGGGTTTTTGGGCTTACTCTCTCCTTCCTCAATACCAGAACAGCCACAACAGAGAATCTCAATTCTTCCTTATTCTGACATATCAGTGGTAGCCCCTGTCTGGCAGTGGGCAACTGTTGAAAGGCTACAGGAGTAGCCTAGTGGAGTGTGCATGTCTTTAGTGTTCCCTATCTGGGGAGGACAGTTGTGACTTCTCAAGCAATGACATGAAAAGAAGCCACCAGGAGGTCAGAGGTCAGTTATCAACTGTCATTTTTATTTGCACGGAGTCAGGACATACATATGCACAGTACATTACAGAACAAGTCCACAGCACTCTATGCAGGCAGACAGGCAGGCTGGAGCAGGCAACCACCATTTCAGAACAACATGCCTATGGGTAGAGGAGGCAGTGGAGGTGGGCAAGCAAGGAGGGGAGGATCTGGACCCTGGTACCATTGCCTCAGTCTGCATTTACAGGGTGCAGTTGAAATGTATTAGGACCTTTAGCTTCAATCTGGGCCCAAGGTCATTCCCAACATAAGGTTTAGCTAAGTTCCCTAGGAGGAAGCAGTGCTTTTCCATTGGCAAGATTGAATTCTTTCCAAACTCACTGGCAATTAGAAGGGCAAAATAGGCTTGATATACAAAAGGGAAAGTGCTTACACTTCAAGGATTGAGTATGTGTGTCTGTATATGTGTGTATGTGTGTGTGTGTGAATGTGTGTATAGGAGGGCTTATCAAAGAGTTTTCTTCTTTATGGCGTTCCCCCACTCCCCCGCCCAACTTATTTCTGAACATGATCAACCCTGGAGAGAGAAAAAAGGTAGATTCTTGGCTGAGGGGCTACAGGTAGCCCTCTGGGGTCAACAGGACTAGGGGAAGCCTTGGGCCTGGTGGGAGATCCATGAGAAGAGGATCTTGCCCCCTCTTCTATGGCCACAACATTTAGCCCAGGTGAAGGCAAGATCATGAAGAGGAAAGGTCTTTAGAGCCCTCTTGTTCAATAGATGGAGAAAGAGAGGTCCTGGAAGGCTAACGGTCATGTAAGAAGCCATGTGACTGAGACAGGACTCTAGCCTGCTCTCCATATTGCTTGTTTTCCAGGTAGAGTTGCATCCCTCACCCCATTAGGGGACATGGCATATAGCTCCTTTCCACAGCAGCCACTATGGAACACTTGTCAGACTTTTCCAAGATAGAAGGGTCTTACTTGTTTCCTGCAGAAAGAGAAAAGCATCCATCAGAACCCCCTTCACAGATGGCATCTTGGAATCATGGTTTCTTGTCAACAATAACACTTTTCTTTGATATATCTACCGAGCATGGAGGATGATGGTACAGAGGCACCATTCTATGAAAGAGGGCAGCTGTGCTGTAAGTTGAATCAGCAACTTGCTATAAGACCCTCTTCTCTTTAGTTGGGTATCTTGTATCTTGTCATCTGGGGAAGAAATAAAGAAAACATTGCAGATTTTGAAATCTGTGTCTTTGTAATCTACCCACTGAGCGGGATGGCCTCTCTCAAGACTGTGAGCTACCTTGGCAGGTTCCCACAAAAAGAAGCAACATCAGGAGCACCAGCCTTGTGTGTGGCCTGGTTTACCTCCTTTTCAGGGGCAATGACTTTAGGTGACTCAGGAACCAATACTGAATGACACATTCACTATTCAGCTATAATCAACAAAACATAGATGTGTTATGCTGGTTACCAACTCAACATCAAAGTTTGGACTCAATGACATCTAAAAGGGTCTTTCTAACAAAAACGGGCTATGATTCCAGAACTCTCTGCACAGTGTACTTTTAATGTTAATAGAGAACGTCTACCAGAAATTTTGATGCCAGTTGTGTTATGTTTATGTGTTTTTGCTTCTTTGTTGTTTTTTGTTGATTTTTACAGAAGTCAAAGGTTTCTAATTGTCTATGGTTTCTAGTTCCTTCTTTGTTCCTGATGACATTGTTTTTACATTGAAACTAATATCCTTATGGTCTGGACTATTCAACTGTGTCATCTTGAGTTAAACTTACCAATAGTCTTAGACCTAGAAAGGTGCTTTATGCTTGAGATATGACTCAAAAAGTAAAGAGGAAAAGGAAAGTAGTATTGAACACAAAGAATTATATGTTAAGGACAATTTCTTGATGGGAGAAGCTGTGAGACTTGCAAAAGCATCCTGCAGTTGGGCTCTGGAGTATGTCCTCTGATCTTTCCTGGGCCTTTTAAGCATGATTTACCTGGAGATACAGTGGGCAGATATCTCCTTAAGATCCTCTGATATTTTGATTTTACATGTGAATATTCTAAAAATGGAATCACAAGGTGGGGGAGGGGGAAAGGGGTAAAGAGAAACATCATGAGAATAAAAGAGAGAAGCAGAAGTAAAAGAAGCAGGCACTGGGGGTGGGTGGAAGTTGAGAAGAGATAAGACGATCGAGCACAGTGCCTGGAGAATTGCTTAATAGTAAAATATTTATGGATGACTAAATGAACAAATGCATTAATCATCTTTTCCAATGCCATTTTATATGTGGGAAAACTGAGATATAATGTGACGTGCCCAAGTCCTTGTTGCTAATTACAGTCAGGGTGGGAAAAAGAGTTTGAGCTGAGCAGAGACAGAGGAGCAGTTTTCCCCACCTGATGCTGTGTGGGTGGGAAGTGCCCTGGGGTCCTGGAATGCTCAAGATAGAGGACACCAAGGGGTCAGACTGAGACACCCCCCTCCCCGAAGTTTTTTCTGGCACTGTCTGGAAGTGTCTGAGGTGACTAAGGCAGCAGAGATGAGCACATTACTGTCAAGGGCCTCCTAATGCCTCTCCTTTTCCTTTCGACAGTGGCAGGAGACAAACCCAATCCTTACCTAAAATCTCCTTTTCTCTTGGAAGTTGTGGAAAACATCCACTGAATTTGGACTCATGAATTTCCCTTGCCTTTTTCTGTCTGTCTCCCTACTTCTCTTTGAGTGTCCAGAGTGCAATTCCCAAAAGTTCCTGTCCTCCGTCAAGAAAATGGCATCTGGGAGAGGAGTGAGTACCAAATCCACAGGAGCAGTATCAATTTCTTGGACATGACCTGGCTTTGAGAACCCCTGACAGATCTCCACAATGTCCTTTCTGTCTCCTCTGGAGGAAATGCGAATTCTCATCTGTTTTGTCTCTCCCTCTGCTCCGGGCCTTGCTCACAAATATCTCAGAAGGAATATTCGAATTGATGGAATCTTCTGAGACAGCAAGAGAATGTGGGTCTTCAGACCCCGTTTATTTCTCCTCTGCAGCCACGCAAAGCCTATGGCCTCATCATGGAAAAGAGCTGAGAAGCGGCATCACTGGCATGGAGGGGGCTTAACACACATAAGTGAATGTTGTCTTTTGAGTGTGTATTTCCCTGTTTCAGGAAATCATGTCAATTTTAGTCACTGGCATCTAGGAGGGACCACTGCACTTCCTCCTCCCTGCTACCATACAATATCGTCAAAATAGATGTTCTGAGGAAAGGAAAGAAAAGTCACATGGCTGAGACAAAGCAGTGCCAGTGTGCAGGGCCCCAGCCGCCATCCGTCGCCCGGGAAGACCTGCCAAGAGCCCTTATATACGCTTCAGTGAGCTCATGTGTTGTCACGCCCATCAGTGGATCCTGGGCTTCAGGGCCAGGGGTTAGGCTGGAGGAGGGAGCTCAAAGAGATTGTGTTCTCCAAAGAAGGGGTGCTCTGGGGAGAAAATGAGCTCCTACTCAGGAAGATGAAAACAATTTTCATTTCCGTGGCAGCCAACACAGACTGGCATTCCTTGCGGCAGCAATATCAGGAAAAGAGAAGGTGATGCTTGTTTTTATGAACCCCATGGTGTAGGGGGAAGGGTGTTGGGGTGAGGAGCTTAATGAGTCAAAAGCTGTGCAGCTGTGCATTGGGATAGACATAGAGAGCTCTTTCTCTTGGAGTGCAGAAAGCCAGAGGGTAGTTAGGTGTCCTAAGCACCGGCTGGGAATAAGGCCTTGGTTGGGTATCAGGCCTGCTTTCAGTTGTTGCTGCCACCTAGGCTGTTCTTGAATGTGAAACTCATTTCATGTATTGACTGAGACAGGCTAACCGTTCTGGTACCTGCTGGCATTTATTTCAGCTGCTTCTCTTTTGTTTGGCAGAATCACCGAGCTGGCGGATTTTTGTAAGCAAACTCCACCACCTCACCACCATATTGTCCAGATCATCTGTGGTCAGTCCGCCTGGACCCCAGTGGCCAAGCACAGAGCACTTGGAATGACACCTGTGTCCTTACACTTCACCGTGAAAATGCTCTGTCATTCACAAAAGTGAGCTGACGCTTTTCAACCAGGTTTCCCAGACGTCCTCTTGGGGGTTGACCCACTTCCAGTTCCATCCCAGTAAAGGAGGAGGCTCTGTCTGTACAACTCAGCAGCCTGCCCCTCCCCCAGGCTAGCTTCATAGTCTTCACATGTGGGGCAAAAACTGTAACTGTTTTTTAATGTGAGTAAATGAATTTGCAGATAGAATGTTTTACTATTTTACCTGTCCACATAAGACTGTGCCCAGCCTTTCTGTAACTACTTATGCTTTAAACTTTTATTTTGAAAATAAGAACATGCATCGTTTAGGTAGATGCAGTATTTTTCATTTTCTCTCTGGCATCATTAGTGCATATAACACTTCCCCATATTGTGTCTTTTGAGAATTTTAATATGCTGTTTGCCACCTTCTTTCCAGTTCAATCAGGAATGTTTTGAATGCAGCATGATTTTCCTTGGGCTTCACCCAAAACTTTCTCTTAATAAGAGACAGTGTGTTGTCCTGATTAATTTCTAGTGTGGCCAGTGGATTCAGTCAGCTGAGAAAGGACCAAGCTCACCAGCACAACACTCAGGTCTTCCTTTAGCAACATAGGCAATACACAATCCTCTCAGCACAGTGTATGCATAAGTATTTTGGTGTGAGATGTTATGATTATCAATGATTTACTTTAAAATACTTTAGTAAAAACATTGAAACAAAAGTGGCAAAATGATAACAATCGTTGAAACGAAGTGCTGGGTATATGGATTCTCATTATACTCATAGCTCTACTCTTCCATATGTTTGAAAATATTTTTTTCTTTTTAGAAATTTTTATTTTAACCTTTCAGGTTATCTTTTTGCTCTTGAAAATTTTCTTAATAAAAAGAAATTATTCTCAGATGTTTTAATTCCAGAGTATATTTAATATGGGTGAGGGGAACTTCAAGAAGCTGTCAGGGAGGAATAGGATGTGGGAATTGCTTAGTTCTCTTAGGCTTATTATCATTGCTTTAATGCCTGGTGGTAGCAGAGTATGATGACAGCAAACCCCAAACAGCAATTCAATGACATTTTCCATTATTAACACACTTCACGATGGGTCTCTGGGCTAAAAGAAATAGTTTTCAGGGCCTCCTTGGTGGCGCAACAGGTTAAGTCTCAGCCCAAAGCTATCCACAGCCACTGCAGCAAGAGTTTGAGTTCGATCTCCGGCCGGGGAGCTTCCCACATGGCGCAGCAGACCTCTCCTGCCTTGCCCGCTGCTCCCCTCAGCAGTGTATTTCAGTAGATCCGCCTGTTTTGCTCCCCACTCTGTCTCTGGTGAATCATCTCACCCCTCCCCCCATACCTCTTGCCTACACCCCAGTTCTTGTATGCATAAATAAATAAATCTTAAAAAAAAATAGTTTTCAATCCTTTTTACCTCAAGGATATTGGGGGGGAGAGGAAATATTCACCGGGAAAATATTTCTTTCCTTTAAGATCATACCATTTTATGGTAACCAAGTGTTACCCGTTTTCTTAAGAAAATATAAATACAAAAAATGTGCATTCATCACAACTCTGTGGACTCTTCTGGATTGCCACTCATATTGTGAGATTTATAAGTCTATTTCCTTTCATATTATCTAAGGTAAATATCTAAGGTAAATAAGGTATTCTCTTATTATTCCCTCAGCTGATAATTCCTGCTAATATTCTACTTCAAAAAGAATTTTTTGAGGAAAATTTTGAACTTTTTGCCTTAGTCTAGAACAGTCCTTTTACCCCAAATTATGATTCACCCAACAGATTTTTAAAATGACATTTCGAATTTCCATCCTATTTTAGATATCATCTACTAAATTCTGTTTAAAACCTAGTGTTTGACTATCTGGCCCTGGGTCACTTGCACTGAATGTAAATACAGTCTCTGTGTATCTTTTAACAGGATTTTTAATTTTATGTGAATGCTGTGATTGGGTGGAGGTCTTAAAGTGTCCATTGTTGGTTGTTCTGAGTAGTGTCTTACAATACGGTCCAGGTGGCGCCTTGGAGAGGAACTAAGAAAAAGAGGCGGGTAAGTGTGCGTGGCTGGGCCTTCTACTGCCCGGATCTGCTCCTCCTCAGTCCTTTGCAGCCAAAGGAAGGCAGTTTCTCATTTCAGCTTTGTGGAAAAGGGAGGAGAGGGACTTGATTTCTAATTTGAGAAGGAAGCATGTTGGACACAGGGGATTGGTTTGGGGAGCAAATCCCTGTTACCATGCTTGGCGCTCAGAGGAGCTGGTCACGGCACTGCAGCCACAGACCTGGGTTTTGAAGGTAGACACTCTCACATCTGAATTCTGGATCTGTTTCTTCGGGATTTACTTCCTTTCTCAGTTTCCTTCAAACCATATAGCACTGACTTCAAAAAGTTCTTGTGAAGTTTAAAAGTGGCCTTAAAAAAATAGTAGGTTTTAGACTAGACAATTATAGTTGTTATTTAATAACAAGTTCATCAATGCATGGATATTTTTATTTAACAATTAACTTAAAGTTCTTTTTTGAGACCCATTTTTTTTCTTTCTTTGTTTGAACCATGGTGTTCATACTCATTTTCTTCTCCAAATAAATCTGTTAAAATACCCAGTTCTCTGTCTCTTTTCATCTCATGAATCTGTATCTTATTATGATGTTCTCTGTATTATAACTTCACTTCTGTACTGTCTTTTTATTCTTTCGTCACTTCTGACCTGATCGATCGCTAAGAAGTAGATTGCAAATATTTCTTTCTTTCCAAGCTGAATTTCATATTTTCTGAATCATGGAGCTGCCCTCCATGTGACCTAGAAAGCCCTTTGATGATCCATATTTAGCTGTATCCATCACTCAACAGATGTCTGGGTAGTTAAAGGCCCCCATGAGCTCCCTCTACATCCTGTGGTTTCAAGTTCCTGAGTTGTTAGTTAAAAAGCTTTCATGCCTTTTACTCCCCTTCCCCTAGCCATCCCAGGGCAGGGGAATAGATACCGACTTTAGCAACTCATTCATTTAACACATACTTACTCATTACCTACTTATATGCTCGAGAGTGGGTTAGATATTATCCTCTTTGCTTCCTCATCACATTTTCCCAATTTGACCCATTTAGAGTAGTCTTCCATGTTTTAAGACTTCCAAATAATTCTCATTATTTTTCTAGAATCTGCATTGATCATCCAATTATGCGGTCTCTTCTATCTGCAGTGTTTCTTGATCTCTGGGAGACTTGGAAGCTTCACTGCAAACCCTGGTACCTTGCTATAATGCATCTGTTATTGCAATCACAGCTTTCAGGATGACACAGGTTCATTGTGGGCTCCATCTAAGGAACTTTAATTAGCAGATGAGGCTGCAGAGTTCTGCTTGCTGCCCTGCATCACAGACATGAAGAATGAAGAATAAAGTGGCAGCAAGCATGTTAAGCAGCTAATTCCCCCAAACCCTTGGTTTTCTGTGTCCCTGTGGTTTTCTGATGCCCATGAGGAAAGAAGTCTCTCTGCTTTTTGAGCTCTCTGTATCTTCCTATTGGATAGCATCTCTTGGCATCTGAAAGGCAGCCTGCCATTCTGTTCCTGTGGAACACAGATGGCCCAGCCCACGCCTATCACTAATGAGGATCACATGCAGAGCTTTCTTGCTGGAGGCTCCCTTCAAAAACCCTAGTCCCTCTTCCCTGTGCAGGCCAGTCACTGTTGACCATGGCATTTAAGTCTGAGAAGGTCATTTGCTGCTCTCCCACTCAACGAATTGAGCAGAAAATCTATTAGGTAGGCCTTGGGAAATGAGTCCCATCTAGTTTGAATTTCAAACCCTGAGGATTAAGAATGACTGCCAATTTGATTGCAAGGGTGAGGTTTTGGGTTCCAGCTGTCCACAGAGGCTGTTGAGTTTAAATATGAGCAAGCACTGGAAGTTCTTTGGGAGGAAAATGATTGGATGACTAGAGAGAGGTTGGCTAGACAGGAGACCAATTTGCCAGTGCCATGTAATCCCACCCACGATGATGGTTGGGTGGAAAATAGTTAGAGAAAATGTTAAAGGTACTTTAAATATAATAGAAAAACATACATTTTTATATGTGACAGACCCATGTCTAGTTTTTGTTCTACCGCTTGTTTTCTTTTGGCTTTTGGACAAGGTAATTGACCTTTCCATGCATTCATTCCTTTATTTGTAAAATAAGTACAAAGCTCATATTATGAGCTGTTCTGAGCATTAAAAGGGATAGCACATGAAAAGACCTTGATACCGTGGCCTGCACACAGTCAGCAATAAATGGAAGCTTTCTTTCCCAGATCTTTTTCCTGTGTGCTCTCCAAAATTGGTGGGACACCAGGGTGAATTAAATACAATGGCCTCATGTGAAATCTACACAATTCTGCTCTCTTGTTTTATCTAAAACTCAATTTTTATTTGCCACATGGGAGAGGTTTTTTTTTTTTTTCCTCATGCTATTGCAAGTTGGGCGCGGGTCTGACATTTGTGACTAGAACGGTTCCATATTGTCAGCTTGGGACCCAGTAGAAATGAAACTGTTTTGATTTTAATACTGTAACTCATTCCTTTAACTTTCAGAAGTACCAATGAGAGATCATCATCACCAGTAATTGCCCTTGAGGGTGCCAGTAAGTCTGATCAATCCTGCCACATGTAAGTATGGTCGGACTGGTCAGTTCTGACCCACTGATCTGGAAATCTCTATGGGACACTTCTCATTCTTTTAAAAAAGAAGGAACACTGAGATAATGCTGTTCTAAAGGAAGTAATAGACCAATTGATGTAACATAGATGCCTACGAAACAGTTTCTACAGTTTTTTGGACAAGGTGGGTCAATCACTGCTTGTTCCCTGCCCAATCAGGTCGAAGTTTTTCTATTAGAGCAGGTGGCTGTTCATCTCTCCACAGGGTAGTCCTTTCTATCCCAGGTCACGCTGACCTCTCCTTAACTGCATTCTTTAGACCTAGGTCTGTTCCCCGGGGCTACACAGATGAAGCCTGACCCCTGGGTGCTGTTTCCCCTTTAATTTTCCTCCAATCCCTTCCTTACTCAGGGGACAAAGAGTCCAGGTCCTTGATACTCGACTGAGGGGAAAAATAAAATTAGTTAATCAAACAGAAGAAAGTAGAAAGAGTATCTTAAGAATGAAGACTTTTTGTCCTAGAGAAGTAGTTTTTTGTAATATTATTACAGAGGGTAGTTACTTGCGTGTTCCTATCTCCACAGAGAATGAAAAAAAATGGTGGGTTTACGGCAGTGCTTCTATAGATGTGACAGACAGATGCCTCTGTGGTCCTTTACTGTGAGCTCTTAGTGTTAAGCCTTTCTGTGCATCTCCAATAGGGGGATTTGGTACTTGACCACAACACTCTTTTGTCAAGGAGTATCTTTGTGAAACACATTTTTAGAAATTATGGTATCAGATATGCTGCGAGGACTCCAACCAGACATTTGAAATAACTTCCTGATTGGTTATTGTTGGATCCTGGAATTGGTGGCCAAGGAACACTATGAAGTTTCCTTTCTGGGAGGGTTGGTAGAGTCTTCCTCCTCCCTTTTCTCCCCTTAATACTAGCTTTAGGTACCCACTTGTCTGTGAGTGTTGAAGTGTAGACCAGTGATATAGGGAATCTGAGTCTAGAGTCTTCCCATCTCTCTGATTCTATTTCCATGGATTCAAATTGTGGTAGTGTTACAAGGAAGGTACAGCCTAACTGGGACAGGAGGTAACTGAGGATTTTGGCCAAGAGGAGAGGGGGCTAGAGATGGGAAAAGTTGATGCAATTATTTTTGGCAGGAGTTAGAACCAAAGCAGCAGGAGAGAGTAAGTTTTAAGACTCCCTGGCAAAGTAACTTCCTAATCTGTCACTGAGTATGTGTAAAAAAGTGATTAGTGGGTCTCTATATTTATCATGATTACTCACAAATATGTAATTTACATAATATATACAGCACATTAAGTACTATGTCACCTTATATAATGTGCATATGTATAATATATATGCATGTTATGTAACGCCAGTCTGGAGGCTCTTCCAGGTTCTGCCAAGTATTTCCTAATTTATTTGGCAATTTTAACATATCTTTTCCATCTGTGGAAAGAACTCTCTTGAGAAGAGCTGGTCTCTGACCTGAAATATAATCATCCTACTTAGTCTATCTCCAGTCTCAACTCACAGGAGGAAACCCACGAAGACCAAGCCATAATGAGACGCAACTCCTAGCCTATTAGTTCAGGAACAAAACAATGTATTGAAGATTCCCCCTTTTCATTCTTTTTATTGCTAGTGGGGTAGAAATGTGGGGGAGGGTGAGAACAAGTCTGTAGCATGGTTAGGGTCAGAATAAGATGAGGAATAGGGGACGGGATTGTCTTCTGGCTGCCTGTGTGATGTGGAGAAACCACTAAACCTCATTAAGCCTCATTTTCTTTATTATAAGGACTGAGATAATAATACCTTCTCTACCAGCCTCAGAGGTCGCTGTGATGAGGTGCTCTACACTATGTTAGGAACTAGACAGTAAGAACCCACAGTCATAGTAGTTAAGGGATGAATTACAAGGCCAGATTAAATAACACTAGACTTACTGAAGTTGCAAAATTGGAAGTGCAATCCCATGAAGTTTGTTATACCCTGTGGCCCTAAGGAGGACTTGGGAAGAGAATCTCAACCAACACTGCAAGAGCAGAGTGGGCAGGGGCAGAACCCCTGCAGGACACTTGTGAATCTCTGAGAATCATTTTCACATGTTGATAAGTGCCAGGTCTCAACAGCCTCAGTCTTGGAGGGTCAGGGCTGAAATACATGCAGAAACTATAAATGTCTTAGAATCAGCAGTCCTAACTTGCCTTAGTTTCAGAATCAAGTGGCTTCTGAGGGAGTACCTGTTGTTATTCTGGAGCTTGTTGATGCCATCACTGAGGAATCCATCGTAAGGATGTTCTTCAGGTGGCCTGGTTTTCCCCTGGCCCAGTGTTCTTTGCTGTTAAGTCGAGCTGGAGGGTCCTAGCTCTTCATCCTAGATGGTCCTAGATGATTGCTTCTTTCAGAGTTGGTATTAACTTTACACACAATCTTAATTTTCCCTTCCTTGTCCAAAGCTCCTGAGCTAGTACAAGGAGATTCGAGACAGCTCAGTGGAGCAATGTCGAACAGGCCCAGGTTTCCTCTTGAGAAATCTCAGAGGGGGATGAAGACCTGAAGAAGTAAAGGTGCTGAGGCAAATATTTCTTTTTACCCATGAAACTCCATATACTTGCCCTGGGGCAAGGAGGCCCAAGCCGGCACCAGCTGAGTGAAGCCCACTGACTTGTGACTGAGCAACTCTGGGTACTGAGTCGTAGTACCCTGTAGAAAGTTCTCCTTTCTGCCCAAGTTCTCCTTGTGACTCCCCACTGAGGTCAACCCTGCAGCCAGGGTGTTTCCAGAATAAGAGACTATGACGACCATGATGAGGTGACAGGTGGAGTGTTTAATCTGATGATCTGTCTAGTGCCTTCAACACTGACCAACTTCTCAGGCCAGAGAGACTCTCTGGGAAGCATGAGGAGGCCCTCATTCTCCTGTGTGAGTCTGTCCCATCCACACATGTGCTGCATTCTTGCCTGGCAACCTGCATCCAAATGCAATCATTTCTCAGTGACCAGAAATGACCATCTATTTCAAGATGTGTAGATTCTTGCTTCTGTTCATTATCTTTTCAGTGGCACCTATTCCAAACCATATGAGCCATGATACCAAGTCACTTAACTTTTCCAAGACTCAGTTTCCTTATCTGACAAACGGGAGAGTAAATCCTGCCCAGCATATCTTTCATGCTTGTGTTGAGGCTCCAGAATAGGAATTCTCAGTCTTTTTATGACAAGGAGCTACTTTCATTTCCCTTAAATCTCATGATCACCATGGGGAAATGTGCCTTGACAATGAAATGGTGGGGTGGGGGAATAAGAACGTTCTTCTGTTCTGTTCCTACACTACATATGTTTTTTTTTTTCAATCAGGAAAAGTCCATCGTAAATAAATATTTATATCTCTATAAATACATATGCTACATATATGTACACATACATCAGACCATCCGAAGGGTCTTCAGATCATATTCTGGGAGTAGTAGGTGCAGAGAGGCAGGAGAGACTGCCTGGTGGTTTGTCTCCTGGTCTCCTCTGCCAGAGGCCCTTCCCTCCCATCTTTTCTGCCTCAGGAATAGTCTGTCACCAGGGCTTGGAACTCAAACAGGAAACACGCTTTGGCTTGAAAAAGAAAGAAGCTGGGGGTGGTTTTTTTTCTTTCCTTTTTACACAATATTATGACACCAATTTGAAAAATAAATCCCAGTTTCTCTGCTTTCCCTCCCAGGTGTTCACAGAACTAAGAAAATAAATACCACATCTAAGGTGTGCCTTGCAGGCAGCTCTGGGGGCTCTTGGAGCCATTTCTAAACAAACACACAGCCACCAGGAGAAGGCTTTGGGAAAATAACAAGTGCCCACTGACAGCGCAGAGAACCAGGAATGGAAACACAGCTTTCCAGTCTTTCTGCCTCCTCAGCAAGTTCAGGGAGAAGCTGTCGCTAGAAGGACAACCTAGGAGCCATGTGCACTTGCTGAGCCCTGCAAGGACTATTCTCTGAGTGTCGGAGGCATTCTGTCTCTGAACAGAGAGAGCTTTGTGCAAGTTCTCTGGAACAGGAGCCCGCTCTCTTGGCCACATCCGATCTCACCATAGGCAGGAAACCTGCAGCCTGCTCCTTGAGAGTGTCCATGAAGAAACTTGCAGGACTGGTGGAAAGAAAGAGATTTTCTCATTCAGTCTCAGAAAGTCCCGCTCAAGGCCTTCTAGGATGGTGGAAGTTGCTGCATGTGCCAACCACCTTCTGGTGGACCCTGAGTCCAGGTTCTGTTGGCCTTGGTTCTGTTGGGGGTGCTTCCACTGTTGAAATAAAATGAATGGCAAGGTGAAAGTTTCTTCCTGAAGGGTGGCTTTGCTTCCACTGGTTAGAGAAGTGTGTGTGTGTTTGTGTGTTCATGTGTGTGTGTATGTGTGCGTGTGCATGTGTGTGAGTGTTTTACAGTTTCTTGTATTCTTAGTGGTACTGGCATTGTGTACACTGTTTAGTCTTTTGAACGGCTCTTCCTCCTCAGAGAAAAGAAGCTGCTCTTCTGGGGAGGCCCCATCATCATGGGTGCTTGGTTCTTGTGAGTAATTTTAATCTAAAAGCAAAGAGGCAGAGATGAATTAGTAGCATGCACGTCCCAGGAGCCTATGGGAACGTGAATCACAGAGAGAGGAAGACATCCCAGCTTTGGGTTAGAAGGAGCCCCATGCAGAAGGACGACTGTCCTTGAATAGCTTCAAAATTGGCAACTGGACCCTGACTGGGCCTGGAGTTTGGCAACTGGAAGTGAGGGGCGGAAACACTGGGGAGAGACAGGTGTAAGCTTCCCACGTGGTGATCAGCTTGCACCTGTCTTGTGTCCCTGCTATTCATAGACTCTCAGAATGTCACAGCCAGAGGAGACCTTGGGGACCATCTCAGTCAACCCCTCTGCAGGATGGATAAAGGGATGGAACCCCAAGGCTCTGTTGAGTCTTAGGTTGGCCAAAGGTCACACAGAGAGGGCAGACAGCTACAACCCAGCTCTTCAGCTCCCACTGCTCCTGGCCATTCCTGGGCAGGCAAGGCAGAGATGTCAATCAGTACTCAAAGTTGAGTTCAGTCTGACCTCTGACCCAAGGAACACCAGGTGGAAAATTTCCCAATGAATACATAGGTGTTTCCCCGCCCCCCCCCCCCCCCGCCGGGGAAGACCCAACTTTCTTTTAAAAGCATAAAAAAAACCCAAATTTTAGGTTTTATAAATATTTTCTCATGCAAACTTTAAGTGAATATATTGGAAGTGACTGGTGAGTATTCATTTTGCCTTCTTCCCAGAATCCTTAGGGCATGGCATCAAAATGCTTAATTCCTATTTGAATGTGACCTGGTGACATTGATGCATACATAATCTGCATTGACTGCATTATCTTTCCATCAACAACACTTATCAAATATGACATATGTTCACAGGAGGAAGATGATGTGGGAACAAGAGGCCCTTAGAATTCAAGACCTGCATTTGGGTCACCAAAGACCTATATTTCAGTCCTGAAACTCTGACTATTTTGCTGTGAGACTGGATAAATCACTTAATTTTCTAAACTAGGCTTGCTCATCTGTCTGATGAAGATAATAACATTCATCTTATTTTTCTCACCAAGTTGTTGTGAAGATAAAATGATAGACTGTCAGTGAAAGCCCACAGTAGACTGTAAAATGGAAAGTGTCAACAAGTTTCTTAAATCAATGTGGGGTAAGTCAAGTAGTGTAAGAGCTAGGTAAGGGAAGTGAAGAGTCTGAACATAGCATTTAAGAAGAATTTTAATTTTTGAAGGGAAGGGAGGGAAATGTGTTGGTGAAAAGAAAAAGGGTAAGAAAGGCTGTGTGCAGAGGGGCCACATATGGGGTAAAGAATGAGAAGTAAGGTCAGGGAAAGAGGTGAGTGGATGGCATAGGGTTTTAAAAGGGGTTTATTGGGGGGATAGTGGGGAACATGATAACTTTTAAAGTTAGAGAATAACATAATGGAAAAAGAATTTGAGGGAAATTATTCAACAGCTGTTTTCAGGGAGAGTTGGAATGAGGAAGAGTCTGGCTAAGTGGGTATGACTGCAAGCCAGGTTTAAATTTATAAGGCCCAAGATATGGAAAGAAAAGGATGGAATCAAGAGACATGATGGAGAATTAGCATAACTTGGTTAATGGAAGCTGAAAATGATTCTGATGGTTTCTTCCAGCCTGGACATTGAGAACTGGAATAAATCTTGCTTCTCTGTGGTCACCAGAGAAGCAAACCAACAAATACATCAAGCACCATTTTGTGTTACATTCCTTAGGCATTGTGTTTCTTCCTGAATTCATGGGAGAGAGGCATAGACTGGGAATTCTCACAGTTTTCTCTTTGCAAGTGGTTTTACATTATCTGATGATTGCTGTACTAGCCTTTATTTCTTTCCCATGGTGGGCAGGACTTCATCCTACTCTCTGGGCCAGCACAGTGCCCATTCATAGTACATGCTATGGCAGGACCAACTGATTAGCACAACCAAAAGGAATGCTGGGGCAGAGATGGCTGCGTTTGGGGCAGCAGCAGACGTTAACGTTTTGGATATATATATTTTTTCAGTTTGTTTCTATGCCTACATTTGTTTTGTTGTTGTTGTTGTGTTTTAAAATTATTTATTTATTTAATATATTTCACATCATTGTTTATTTTTGTACAGTGTTTGCTTTCTTTTCTCAGATGTAGTCCCCATAGAATTTCCACCACATTCACCCGTGTACCAGCACCATAGTCCCTGTGTTCTTCCCGCCCTCGTTTTGACCCCTCTCTCTCCCTCTCCCCTGCAGAATGTCTCTGATTTATAGTTGTCTGTTTATTTTTGTTTTGTTTTGTTGTGTTATGTCTACATGTTTTTAAGAAAATTGAAATCAGTTTCTTAATCTGTTTTAACTTTATTTTGCAAGCATCTCCAATTTCACTGAGTATTTAGTAAATATGATTTTCAATGGCTTAAAATTATTCTAAATTTGATGAATGTCATAAAGATGATTTAGCCCATTCCCTAAATGTTGAACTTTTAGGTAATTTTCTTTCTTTTTTGCTATTATGAATGATATAGAAATCAGCATTCTTACATGTGCATTTCTTTTTGTATTTCTGATAACATGTACTTAGAATAAATTCTTTGAAGCATATGACAATTTTAAGGGTCAAGGCAAATGAACTGGATCAATGTATATTAATGTTTGTAAAGGTCATCATGGTTCATGGCTCCAAATGCTTCTAGAAAAACTACCAATTATACTCCTGCTTCACTGACTGAGCTAGCCTCACCCCACCCTTGTCAGCAAGAAATACTATCTTCAAAAGAAAAACAAATTGTGTTGATTTGATAAGTGATAAGTGGCATGGTTTTCTACTTTCATTTGAAATTCTTCCTCCCTCTCCCTCTTCTTAAAACTT
Organism: Scalopus aquaticus; assembly: GCA_004024925.1. Classification (NCBI taxonomy): domain Eukaryota; kingdom Metazoa; phylum Chordata; class Mammalia; order Eulipotyphla; family Talpidae; genus Scalopus; species Scalopus aquaticus. The sequence goes on along the minus strand of PVIJ01001489.1, from coordinate 165,052 downwards.
GTGATAATAAATATTTTTTCATAGCTCATGGCATCCCTTCTGTGAATTCTGTTCATAACTATGTTGATATTTTCTCCTGCCAGTTTCTAGGAATTCTTCATACATTGTGGGGATTAACCTGCTTTTTAAGATGACTATTGCAAACGTCTTGTCCTTAGTCTTTTAAATACCTACATTGATTTTTTTCACTTGTAGAATTTTAAATTTGTTAATAATTAAACATGTCACTTTTTCCTTAGAAAGTTCATGCTCACAACGTGATTATAGTAACCTACCCCCTTTCCCCTCCCCCATATGACAATACTTTAATTGAAAGGGAGTTTTTTTGTTTGTTTTTGTTTGTGAAGTGTAGTGTGAAGTCAGAGGTTGGTATATTAATAAAATGACATTTTCGTAAACGGGCAATTTCTTGGATACCATATGTTAAACAGTCAATTTCTTTCAAAGTAGTTTATGATCTTTTTCTTTCCTTCATTAGTTTCTATGTGTGTTAAAGTTTCTTAGCGCTTTTTTTGTACTAGTGATTTATCTATGCAATTGTGGAAATATTGTTGCTGTATGACTACTGAATATCTTCTAATAAGTCCTTCTTCCTGTTTTGTTATAAAATGCCTTAGCTACTGTTTACCAAGTTAAAACAACAATGTATTGCGATTTTGTTTGAGATTCCTATTTAGAAACATGGGCCTCCCTGGTGGCACAACGGGTTGGGCACAGGGCTATGTAGCTGTCAGCAGCTGCAGCGCGAGTTCCATGCCAGGCCGGGGAGATTCCCACATGGCGCAGCAGACCTCTCCTGCCTCGCCTGCTGCTCCCCTCAGCAGTGTGTTCTGTCGATCTGCCTGTTCTGCTCCCCACTCTGTCTCTGGTGAACCCTCTCATCGCCCCACACCTCTGGCTTGCACCCCAGCTTGTATGCATAAATAAATCTTTAAAAAAAAGAGAGGGAGAGTACATTTCTTGGTCTTAGCTTTCTAACAATATTTACCTTTAATAACCAGAAATGCTGAATATAATAGAATATTTTGGGTCATCTGTTCCATTTATTATGTATTTTTTTTTTATTAAACAAATGTTCGAATACTTTCTTGCATTCCTTTTCATGTGGAGTAAAACTTCTATATTGCTCAATTCTATCTACTAATACTTTAATTAGAATTTCGGTATCAGGTTTATGTTTGAGATTCATATGTAGTTTTCTATTTTCAAGTACAATTTTTGTTAGGTTTCTGTGTTTGTCTAATTTAATAAAATTTCATAAAATGAGTTGGGTAGCTTTCTATCTTAGTTAATACTATATAACAGTTTACATAAATCTTTACTTCCTAATAGCACAAAAAACTCACCAGTAAGATCATCTGTTTTAAGATAATTTTGTATGTAATTATTTGAAAGCATTCTCTACTTCATTAATGGTACCTAGGACATTCATTCATTTTCTTAAAAGTCTCAAATTTATTGGGATCATTGTAAACATGCCATAATATATACTGTTTTACAGTTAGATAAAGCCATTACCACATTTATATTTTAAATTATACTTATTACATATTTTAATATCTATGATCTCAATTTCTCTTCTTAAATTTGGGTTTTCACATATTTGACATATTGAAAGAGCTGGTTCTAGATTTTCCTATTTTCTAATTAATTCCTACTTTTATCTTTATTATTTTCTTCCTTTTCTTAAGTTTGTTTTATTCTTGTTATTTTAATTTTGGAACTATTCATTACAATTTTTTTTTTCTTTTTTAAATGATAAATGTAGATGATACTTTGAATTTATTTCTAAATAAAGTATAGGTTACATTTTCTAAGTTCTGAAAGAGAACCTTCTCATTTTATTTTGTAAATAGTAAATAATGACATTTTGAGCTCCTCTTAAACCTACTATTTTTTTTTAAAGACTTATTTATTTATGCATGCAAGAACTGGGGTGTAGGCCAGAGGTATTGGGGTGGGTGGGTGAAAGGATTCACCAGAGACAGAGTGGGGAGCAGAACAGGCAGGTCTACTGAAGTACAACTGCTGAGGGGAGCAGGGGGTGAGACAAGAGAGGTCTGCTGCTCCATGTGGGAAGCTCCCTGGTCGGGGATCGAACTCGTGCTGCAGTGGCTCTGGATAGCTTCATAGTGCTGAGATTCACCCGTTGTGCCACCAGGGAGGCCCTTGAACCTACTATCTTTAAAGAGAACTTTAAAGTTCTGAGTGATTGAATTTTGTTTGCTTACTCATTTAATCCATTAGTAGTTTCTAGTTTTATTGCTTTGTGGTCAAATAAAAGATCCTTTATAATGTCTGCTTCTGGGTTTTTAATATATCTTTTCTTTGTGCACTAATTTATGATCTATTTCAGCAAATACTCTATGGATCCCTGAGAAAATGAGAAATTTAATTTGTTTATAGGTTATACAGTTATTTTATCCGAGTTTATGATTTTTTTTTTTTTTTTGCTACTTGACCTCAAATGCAGAACCAAATAAGTTTAAGCCTCTCAATATCTGTCCTTTGGTAGACTTCCTTCTATAACTACTGTTTTCTCAGATCATATCTTGTTGTTGTTTTCCACAATATATATTTTTGATTCTGTCATTAGAGATCTAAAATTTTGTGACCATTATATCTCATAACGAACGTTCTTATCAAATAAGTAGTGACCTTAATTCTACTTTATACTTTTGGAATATTGGAAGGTTAATTTCCTTAAAATTAATGTAATTAACAATATAATTTCTTACTTTTAACATCTCTATGCTTGATAAAGAGAAAATAAAAAGATGTGTGTTCTTTTGTTTTAGGTATATCAATTATAAGAAGCATATCACTGAACTTTAATTTTTCAACCAACATGAGAGTATTTTTCTTTTAATAGGGGGCTGAAACACATTTACTTTTTTGGATCATTTTTGATATACTTAGTTTTAACCTTTTTCATCTTAATTCAAAACTTTAAAAATTTTTGCTTGTTATTTGTTTTCTGTCCTGCATTACACTGCTAAGGCTTACAAATTTTAAATAAATTAATATTATGAGTATTTGGCAATTTCAAAACCCAGTGTTTTGATTTAGAGGACTGGCAATCCAGTTTTCACTAAATCAAGTGGATGAAGGCTGAATTTCCTCCAGCCTTTTAATTTTTTAGGAAAAGGGAGGAACTTGAATAGATTTTATCCCCCTCAATTCAGCTCCATCAAAATTACAAATAGTAGAAATTTCTTCTATACTCCCTAAATCTAACAAGGAAGTAAGCTATTAATAGTTTTTGCTGTAGTATGTTTTCATTTTTTTTTCTTAGTCTTAATAGAAACTGGAAGATTAAGGTAAGATTTTGCAGAAAATTTTCTGTTTGGTAACCTTTATAGAAAATTCCATCTCTGGAGTCTACGTGTCTAGGGAGCAGTTTTGTGATTTGTAGAAGTTACATGGAACAAAGAGTTCTAGAAATACATCTACAATTCAGACTCCACAGAAATCTCATAAAAACTCTTTTTCTAGTAGAAGAAAGCCTGATGTTATTTCTGAAAAGCTCAAAATAGCAGGTTACCGAAGTATGGGAATACTCCACCAGAGTGAGGAAGCTTAGAAACACAAATTTGTCTTTTGAGATTTGCGCTTCACAATAGTTTAGAGAATATATAAATAAGTAAAATTAAAAATATAAACAGAAATGCAGTAATGGTTTTATTTAATTATAAAATGTAATCTACCAGTGACCACCTGTCGTGAACATGAGGACAGTGGTTTCTCTTTTCATAGTTTCTAGCTGGGGTTGTAACTGAGAGTGAACTGAAGAAGGAAGGACGCACAGCTCCCGCAGCAGTGCTCAGTAGAGAGTAACACTAGTATGGGAAATCAGGCAAGGGGGAGCTCCCTTTATTTTAGTTTGTTCTCTCATTCAGTCTTTCATTCATTCAATAAATATTACAGTGCAGGGCCTCCCTGGTGGCGCAAGGGGTTTAGTCACAATACTCTGAAGCTATCCGCAACCACTGCAGCATGAGTTCAATCCCCAGCCAGGGAGCTTCCCACATGGCGCAGCAGACCTCTTCTGCCTTGCTTGCTGCTCCCCTCAGCAGTGTACTTCAGCCAATCTGCCTGTTCTGCTCCCTGCTCTGTCTCTGGTGAATCCTCTCACCCCCGCCCCCCCAATACTTCTGGCCTACACCTCAGCTTTGAATTGGTTAAATATTCTATGACTGATTCCATTAAAAATACTTTAAAAATAGTACAGTGCAACTATCACAAACCAGGCACAGCATCCATTGCTGGGTGATGACCCCATAAACAAAATAGATAACTGGTGGGTAGTGACCCTTTGGGTAGAGTTTTTAGTTGAGTCCTCAGGGCAGTGGTGCACCTGTGGTGAGCAGGCCTGTGCACTATGGGAATTCTTTCCAAGAGTCACAGTAGTCACTGCAAGCGGGTGGAAGGCTGAGGGTACATGTGCCGATTCAGCGTCCATGTAAAGTAGCATGTTCTAACAATCAGATTTGCTTATGGGAAGAACAGCCTACCTTTTGGGGTGGTAAGTTCCCTGCCACTAGAATGAGTCAAACTGAGGCTCTCAAGGTACTGTAGGTGGATGAAGTCTCAGAATTCACCACCTAGAATCACGAGCTCTTTGAAGACAGCTTTGTGTCTCACTCAGTTTTGGAGTTGATGCCTCACAGCACCTGGCACATAACAGGTATTTGATAAAGGCGTGGCAGGTAAAGGAACGGATGGATAAGGTGGAAGAGAGGTTGTACTAGATGGTCTCCCAAAGCCTTTGGGATTCAGCAATTTCACATTGTGAGTGCCCAGAGGGGCTCCAAGTAAAGCTTCTCGCCCTCATGTCAAAGGCTGGCGAAACTCACCGTGCACGGCGGCTGCATCCATGGCTCTCCATCCACTTGCATGGGCAGCAGCTTGTTCGTTCTGGAACCAAGAACCAAGAGAACACAGTGAGCTCCTTGGAATTTGAGAATCAGGGAAACAGAGGTGGGAAAATCTTATCTGGCCACCTAGGAGTGATTCTCTAAGACTTTCCTGGGGGCTTGTTAAAAATAGAGTTTTCAGTTCCTCTCAGGGGTACTGACCCAGCAGGTCTGGGGCTGGCCTCAGAGGTCTGATTCTGTGCTTTGATCCTCATGCCCTGCTCTGAGAAATGTTGTTCTGGGTGAGCAGCAAATCCACAGAAGTCTGTGAAACAGTGGCCAACCAAGTATGGCAGCACCGCCGCTGAGCAGATCACAGTTAAACAGTCAGCCGGAGGGCCTGCAGATCGTGCCAAAACTCCACAAAATGGGAAGGGTTATGAAATGGGAAAGGCCTGGTTTTTATGTTGAGTGAGAGGTTGCATCACGTCAATGAGGTAACGTCTCCAACCTGTACAAGATACAGCTCAGGTCTGAGTGTGTCTTGCCTTGTCCCAGATCTTAACCATCCCTCCTGAACAACAGCACACTCTGTGGGCCTAGCTTAACTGGGAAAGGGGGTCACTGGGGTTGGAGAAGAGAGGAGAGAAGTGTTGTTTTGGGGCTTGGCATAAGATTTTTCTGGCATATGGATTCTTAAAAGGAGAGGGACAGATCTTCTGATTTCCTTCTGAGGACTTGTGAATTCATAGCACATCACCTTTGGGAGGAAAGGCAGTTCCTTTCAGAGGCCCCTGGTCTGGGAGAGCAGGGAACAGTTGCCACCCACTGACCAGGAAGTCCTTACCTGGATTTGGCATCTGCCCTGTTTTTAAAATTACAGAATGAGGGAGGCAAGCTGTGTTATGTCAATGGTTCCCTGACTGACCCTGAGGATATTTAATAATGAAAAACAGTAAAACTAATAATAAAACAAACAATAAGAATTGAGAGTGGCATTTTGGTTTTTGGGACTGAGGAGAGTATCTGGGAAGTGTCCAAAAGGATGGAGTTCTTGGTTCACTCTCTCTGGAAATAGATCTACTGAGTATGAAGAAAAAGTTCTTGTTCTTATACATGTTTATTTTATTTATTTATTTATTTATTTGGTTCTCTGAGATAAAGATGTTATATTCTCTGCCATGGCTTAGATGCCTTAATGGTCTGGACCTACTCAGTGTTGAAGCCATGGAGAATGGACAAGGAATGACCTACAGAGATTAATTTGGAAAACAGAGGTCCTAGCACTACTCAGAGAGAAAGGGGAGCAGAACTTTGGGGGAATGATAGAAAAGATGACAAAGAGATTACAAAGAGAGGGAATGAAGAAAAGCGGTTAGTGGGCTAGACCTTTAACTAAGAGACAGCAGGGCACCAGCTCTGGAGACCTTTCTACGAGATAGAGTAGCACCAAAATCAGTGCTTCCCCAAATGTGTTCTGGGACACTTGCCCAATATTTTTTGTGGTCAAAGGGTTTTATGGTCAAATAACTTTGGGAAACCTACAGACTGTGATTCTCTAGGACATCTGAAGGCAAATCAATAGATTTGATCTGTAGAAATGGAATGGAAAAAGCAAGGGGAAAATCTTCTGAAACAATTACTTGGAGAAGATTCTGTACTTAATTTCATCGATTAAATAGAGGCAACTGAAATCAGACGTTCCCTCCATGAGACCCCTCCCCATTAAGAACCTGCCCCGGCCAGCCTGTGGGATCCATCCCCGAAAAATCATCATCCTTCTAGTTAATTACACCAGGTTTGCTAATGTTGATTGTTCAGCTCTATAAGACATACAGGAAATAGTATTTTGAAGGTCAATCCAAGAAAAAGCATAGCAGAGAACCTGGTTTTTGTCAGAGTGTGCCATCTGGCATACATCTAACATCTTAATTTGTAAAGATGTAAAAATTCAGGAGGTTGGACCTCTGGTTCTCTGGACCTCATAATCTCATATTTCTGTGTAGAGAATTTCAGAAATTCATTCCAAGAGAACAGCAAAGTTATTGCACTGGAGCCACTAGTTGATATCTTGAATGATTGCATTATATGAGTTTGGGATACATTCCCCAAAACATTCATTGTAAATGTTATCAATCTCCTGTCCCCCACTTTTCCTGCACAGAAATTCAATGATGGCTTCCTAGCTGCTATCTATAAGGATGTTAAGGGAGATGGGAGACTAGGAGTTCACTGGGTGAGGAGAAAGCGTACCTGACGGTGACGGAGGAGCACTGGGCCAGCCTCCTGCCCGCACTCTTCAGACCAGTGTAGATCTGCCCCATCTCCATGGCTCCCTCTAGCCCCACCACTTCAAGGAGCTGGTCACTGAGATCTGCAGAGTGAGACAAGGAAAGTAATGCATACACAGCCCTCTGTTCCTCAGGCTGACTCTGGTCAGAAAATCTGGTCCCTAAATAGCCAACACAAAGGTCAACATCTCTTCCTTTTCCACCAAACAGCATATTCATACTCATTTTGAATAGGGAATTTCCACAAAGATCATTCATGATCAGAAACCCAGTTTTAGTGAAAAAAGATTTTGATGCAGATTATTACTATGCATCCAAAGGATGGTTTGGCATATTAAGAACAAAGAGTAATATAAATGATGAACAAACTCTTTTGGAGATAATTCTCCCCGTTACCTTCCCCTCCTCTCCCAGTGCAGCTAAAGGCACACTGGTTTGGGATTAGGAGGGGAAGGAATGTTGATGAAGGTCATTATCCATAGCTGGATCAAGTCTCACTTCTCTGAATGTCTAAATAGCATCTTGGCTCCACTGGTGATGACTGATGGTTAATTAACCTCAAATTTGGCCTGTGGTAAGCCAGTGGTAAGCCAACCTTCTTGGACATCCTTGGGGAAATCAATGACCTCTTTCAGGACACCAGGTGCCTAATCTGAGCCAAGGAAAAGAATATTTCACCTACACCAGATTATTCTGGGTCCACAGGAGGAAAAGGGACAGAAAATATGAGTCTTGGGCTTGGAGTCACATAGGACTCCTGGCCTCCCATGGTGGTGATTGCTTTTGATTCAGCACCTGAAAAAGCCACCCCCCTCACTACGCTGTCCCAAGTTCCTAAGACTTAGATTATGCCTGCCTAGTTTCTTGTGAAAGCAATGGCAGGATTAAGGTTGGGTATTGGGCCTCATTTTTACTACAGAACTTTTATGATTTAAAAAAGTAACAAAATAGAAGGGCAAATTCTTAAACAGCTCCATTCCTTTGCCTATCAAGGAAAAAGCACGTTTCTCATAGGTTGTGACTAATAACTAATACCCTATTAATGTCCACAAACTAGAAAGTTGTGTCTATGTTAATATTTATTTAACAGATGACTTCTGTCATCTAAGGTGCCTCCTGGTATAGTGAAAAAATATTTGTTAAGATTGCGGAGGAGATATTTGGTTTGTCTTTACTTTTTTTGTTTAGAAAACTAACTTTTGTTTAAAAAACGTTCTTTTGATGGATGTATTTCTAATGAAGACAGTTGAACAGACCACTGGGCTGACCACAAATGTATCAACATTGTTGCAGGGTAATCCTCTGCTGATCACCAGTAAACATCAGTTGCCAACAGATTCACACATTGCCTTAGCCTTTCTGTGACAAGTATATAACTTTCCCTCTCTACATTCATCAATACTCCCATTCTCTTTTTCTGTTCCTCTTTCTTTCCACATCTGTACACTATCTCATTTTGACTTGGAATAAGTAAGATACCATGAAATAGCAATGTTTATTTAGGAGAATACTCCAGGCTCTCCTGAGGAGTTTGGTTCCAATAAACAACAAATGTTTAAATCTCTAGTCACTTAATTAATTCCCTTCTTATCAAAGAGCACTGAATAACCATTGGTTAGTCTTAGCTTATTGTGTCATTTTAAGAGTGTCTGTGAAATCAATGTGATTATGAAAGAGAAGTGGGGAGAAGAGGAGGAGGAGAAGAAGGTGAAGGAGAGGGAGGAGAGAAATCTATAGAGTGTATCTTGGGGCAAGGAGGTGGAGAAGGTATATTGGGGTAGGGAAAGGAAGAGAAATGGGAAGTAGAACTTTTCAGACTTTTCTCTAGGGGCAGAGAGACAGATGTCTTGCAAAATGTTGCTCTTTGTACCAGGCTTTGGTATCTGACAGTGCTGTGATAGTTCAATGTTTTCCCTCCTTGAAACATTCCCTGGTAACAAAATGTTCTAAGAAGCAGGGGACTTAATAGACTCAAGTGTTTCAGCTTTTACAATGTCTTGGTCTCTTAACAAATTTTTCTGTTGAATGGCTTTAACTCTAAAGTTGTTATCACTTCCCACACATTACCTTGCAGCTATCACTTCCCACACATTACCTTGCTTTCTGGCTCTAGAAGAGAAGTAATGAAGGCTGATCTCATCAGGATGGTGGGTGGGTGGGGGGCAGGGATTCACACAAATGTGGGACTGAGGAGATAAATACAGGGGAAGGGGCTAGGGTCTTGGTATATTTTTGTTGTTGTGATTTTGCCATTGAATTTCTTCTGCATGTTTCCTGGCATCAAGAGGCTAGGATGACTCCTGTCTGCTACTGAGAAAAGACTTGATTGCTCTTCTTTTCTCTACCATTGCCTGACTGAAATTTCTTTCAACTTCTTAAAATGCCTGCCAGGAAGTCCTGAAATAAATCTATTTAACTTTGTTTCCCACACTTACTGGACCATGACACCTTCTTTTGTGTGATACCTATAAACAGTCCATGGTAGTTTTACACTCTTTTGGGAATTCTAGCATCAATTAATCCTCTTAACCTATCACAGAGAAACACAGCACACATTAAGTCTAGAGTTAAAATGAGTATAAGAAAGTGAAAGTCAATGTCCAGACACACAGAACAACTAACATCCAGAACTTAGAATCCAGGGATCAAGACATCTGGTATGCCAGGTGTCTATTTTACCTTAGGTACCAATGATTCAGAGTGTGGTTTTGGCAATTCCAGTCATTTCCATATTGTCTTTATGCTCCTCAACACATTAGTATTTAAGATGGAATGTCTATGTGCCTTAGTAAAACAGAAATTCATTTATTTACTCATTCATTCATTCAACTGAGTATGCCAGAAATTATGCTAAGAACTGGGAATACAAAAAGTTTGTTTTTTTTGAACGACTCTAGACCAAGAGGAAGAAACAAAACTAGTTGTAGAAAATGTTTTCATTGGACTATATGAACAAGGAAGACTGAGTAACTGATTCTGACTAGGAAGTGTATGGAAGGAAAGATATTTAAAGAAGGACTTGAAGGATGAATCCCAAGGTAATTTGCTGGATTAAGAAGGAGGTAGGACCTTCCAAGACAGGGATGGTCATGTGCAGTGGTGAATAGTTACAGGATGCAGAAAGAAATTAATTTAGCAATGAATCCACTTGGCAATTTCATTGGAAAAACATAAAAATATTTATCCTTATGGAGAATTACCATCCAGAGACTTTTTTTAAAGCCAGAATTACAAAAAGGGGCCCTTGGGTTGGGCACACAGCTTGTTGTAACTGGAGAACTAGGCATTTCAGCACTGCTACTTATGCAGTGCTTTGAGTACAGAGAATCTTAACATAAGCCCTCCAAGAAAAAAAGAACGGGAAAATAAAAAGAGGAGAATTGGAAGCAAAGGAGGAACATCAAGGACAACAAAAGCATTTCTGATCTGGCCCACTGGCTTCAGCCTCCAGTCTGTGATTTTGTAAGAGCAAATTTGCTCAAGTCACCCCCAAACCAAAGCTTCAGTGGCACGAATCAGGTGCTGGGAAGAGAAGACAAAAGATATATTCTTTCATACATAAGTGAGAGTTTAATTGGCAGAAAGTTTTTTTTCAGAAAGACATTTGGCAATCAGAGTCTAAAATTTTCATACTATTGATTCATTAAATTCATTCTTGGTATTGATCAAAAAAATCATTAACAGAACCTAAGATCATATAAATGTGAGCACTGTGGCATCTTTTATAAAAGTGAAATACACCCTCTAGCCATTTCCACTATATGAGAATACTTAAATAAATTATATGATAGCCACCGACAGGATTTTATACTACCATTAAAATATTTGCAAAATTTCCAAGATGCTAAATATGTATATGTTATAATGTTAAATGTGAAGGCAGGATATAAACTTACTGATATGGCATGCTTTCAAATATCTAAGAATATGTATAGAAGAAAAGGACAAATTCTTGTATGTGGTGAGTTCTGAGTAGATTAAAGGTGATTTTTTTTCCTGCTTTATCATTTCTAGATGTTTTTATTTTCTATAAATATGTATTAAGGCTATAATTGTAAAAAAAAAAACCTATTAACTGCTCTTCATTAAACTGCTCTTCATCTTTACTATTAACTGTAAAGATGATTTAACTCCTCGGCTTGATGTTCAAGGCCCATCTCCTCTGGCAGTGGGCTTCTTTGGCAATTTTATTTCCCGACATTGTACAGCTAGATGCCTGCTCCAGACCTTCAAATAGCATGCGATTCCCAGTAAATCCTACTTCTTCCTTCCTTTGTGCCTCGAGATGTGCCATAGCCTTGCTTGAAATGTCCTCTTCTACTTTGATCCATCAACACTTAGCTCAAATATTATCACCTTTGAGAAGTATCCCGGGACTTTAATGCCTGCAATTCGATTTAGATACACATCCTCAAACTTTCCCAGGAGATATGGTCAAAGAAAGAACAAGGGGGTTGGAGTATTGGCTATGGGCAGAGAGGGCTACTGTAACACAGGGTCTAGATTGAATAGGGGGAGAGATGAAGGACTGGATGAAAGGGAGAAGCAAAGTAAGAGATTTGATGAGTTCCAGAAACAGGTGTTCTGAACTAGTGGGAGAAAAAGGGTTACAAAGAAGTGCTAAGAACAACTTTGTAGGTGATATGTTTTGCCTGTGGTCCCAGTGGTGGGTGGCTAAAGTGGAGGATGGTTGATGGGGGATTTAGAGTGATGAAGTTGTTACTGGGCAGCTGCCTCAGCAATGGGAGCCGGCAGGAGCAATGGGGTCTTGTTTACCCTGCTGCTCCACACAAGTTGTTGACCTTTAATGTAGCAAGTATATTTCCTGCACCTTTCCTGTGCCTAAACAAGTTTGTTGTAGTTAATGGACCTTTAAAGTAACAAGTGTGTTTCCTGCAGCCCAGGGGTGGGGGGGACAGAAAAAGCAGAGGAGAGGCAGAGAAAGAGGAAGCCCCAGAGAAAAAGTGAGCCCCTGAGAAGCAGGAGAGGAGCAGGAGAGAGAGCAGAGAACCAGGGAGAGAAGCAGAGAGAAGGAAGCAGAAAAGAGGAGAGACCAGCCCCAGAGAGGAAGAGACCCCCCCCCAGAGAGAAGGAAGACCCCAGAAGATGACGGCGATGATGACAGCACCAGCTACCTACAGAAGAAAGAAGTAGGTTCCAGACTGAAGAAAGAAGAGGAAGACTCAATTCCTGGCCTTTGGGGAGGAAAAGAAGCACCCAGCAGCTGCCCTTCGAGGAGGGAAAAGAAGCTGGAGGACTTTGTAAGAGACTGGGCCTCGGTCCTATCTTTGACGTTGCCTGAAAGGAGCACCAAAGGCCCTGGGCCTGGTGTCTCAAAGAGCTGTTTGTTGGTGAGGAACCAGTGGTGACCATCACTACTGGCCAGTGCAATCCAGCACTCTTGGCGACCGGTGGCAACTCTGGTGGCTGTCGGTGGCAGTAAGCTCTCTGTTTCCCATTTGTAAAATAAACCCCATGTTTGTTGTTGTTGTTCCTGTAGCCTGAGGTCCCTTGCAATTGTGTGCTTGGGTGAAAACCCACAAACAGTGACCTGTCCTCTTATCAGGCATTGTCTTTTGTTGTTTGTAGCCTTTTGGCCTTTTGGGGCTTTTTGGTGACTCTTGTCTCAGAGCCTGGGCAGTTGTGCCCTGTCTGCCCTGCTTTCAGTTGGCAGCCACAAAAGAACAGAGCCCCCTATGGTCTGCCCCACTTCAAAGTGAGGTTAGGTCGGTGATTCCTAAACTGCTGTGTGTTAGAATTACTTGAACATTTAAAAACAATAATGATGTCCAGGTTGCATCTATATCAGTTAAATCAGCATGTGTGGGTCTGGGAGCAGGCATTAGTATTTGTTTTTAATCCCAGGTGATTCTAAAATGGAGCACAATTTGGGAAACACTGGGCTAGGTTTTTGGGTAAATCATCCCCCGAGGCCAGTAGTTCTCAAAGTGTGGTCTTGGCGCAGTACCAGCATCACCTGAGAACTTGTTAGAAATGCAAATCCTCAGGCTTCGCCCCAGAGCTACTGAATTGGAAACTCAGGGGGTTGTGCCCTTTAGTCTGTGTTCCAACAAGTCCACTGGAAGATTCTGAGGCACGCAAAAGTTTGAGGACTTGAGCCTTAGGCAATAAAACTGCCCCAAACATATGCAGGAGTTGGAGTGCAGGAGACTATAAACAAGCTATTTCCTGAGTACTTTGATCTAGAGCTTCTTCTCTTGAAAATTAGAAATTTGCAATAATAAACTGACCTCAAAGAGTGGCAATGAGATTTAAATGGCAGAGCTGGATGTGAAAGTGCCTGGCACAGAGAGACCTCTCAAATACATTTCACTTTTCTTTTCCGCCATTTTAACTAACCCTGACAACTCCTGATCATCTATCTACTTAACCTTCTTAGAGCTGTGCCCAGAAGTTCCTAAACACTTGGGTTAAAACATTAAAAAAAAAAATCTTCAGTATTCTTCATAGTTTCACACCTCTGCACAGACTACAAATCCAAGTGAGCTTCAGATTAAGGGGACACCATGCTCAATTTTGTTTTTTCCTCCTTTCAGCTCATCCCTGATTCTGCTCCTTTACCTACTTCCTTTACCTAACAGCCCTGTTTTGCTTTTTTTGGTTTTTAGTCCTGTCAGAGGAGGGATTGGAGCACAATACTGACAGGTGAAGGCTGACAGGCACTCATATTTAAGGGACCCATTTGACCTCGTCAGTGTGTTTGGTCGCTCTGGAAGCCTAAGAGACAAAAGATTCTTAGCCAGGTATGCAAGATCCTTCACTCTCTGCCCTGTACCTGCACAGGTAGCCCTCTGCCTAGAGAACTCGTTTGCCCTCCAGGGTATCAGCACACTGGTTCTTCCTTCTCCTGTGCTCAGATTGAGGATTTCACCCAACCACAAGTGTTTCTGTTTGTACCACTCTTGCAATCCCATGGAGAGTTAAAGGCAGGAATGTGTTCTTGTTTTGTTTATCTTTGTACCCCTAGCAACTCGCCCAGCCCTTGGCATATAGAAGGCTTCCAATAAATGTTTGTTGAATAAACTGAGTAAGATTCATATTTTAGTGCTAAAGACATTGACAGGTTTAGCCCCAAAGGGGGAAAAGATTGTGAATAATAATAATAATAATAATAATAATAATAATGATAATAATAATAATAAGTTACTTGCCCAGATTGAACTGTCATAGACTTTCCATGCATTAACCCATTTGATCTGCTTATAACAGATAATGATGACCCAGATTGGTTTTGCCTCTCTTCCTTGTGCATATTTTTATGTTCAATCTCATCTTGCTTGCTGAGATGAAAATTCAGTCATTTAAGATGCAAGGGAAACTCAGGATATATGGGTGTCATCATTCTGGCTCCTTGCTTGTGGTGTCCTGTGGCAGTGTGGGGAGATCCTCAGCCTAATGTGATGTCTTGTTCCTGTCAGTCCCATGCTCTTCCATGAGCACTGAGGGTTGCAACAGGCCAGTCCAGGGAGTCACGAAACCTTAATGGAGAAGCTGAAATCTGACAATGTGATGGCACCCGCGGAGTTTGTGAACCCTTCCACCAAACTCTAGGGCAGCTGTGTCATAAAATAAAACCATGGGCTCTGTTCCCTGATGGGGTTACAGCAGCATGGGGGAACTGAGAAGTCAGGTAACATAGTTTTGGGCTGGAGTCCTATCCATCTGGTGGGTAACACTGGTTAGCTAATGCTGATCTGAAGCTCTTATTGGCAGGGGTATGTGCCTGATCAATTAGAAATGTAAAAAAAAAAAAAGTGTCTTAATATACGTCCTCTGAAAAATATGTAGTTATAGATGTAAGAGAAAAAGCTGAGGAACTCAGCAACAGTTCTTGAGTTGGGGCTAACAGCTTCGATGCTGTGGCCATATAACTCAGGTTATTTGTCTTTGATTGTGTCCATTTGCTAGACCTGCCGTAGATCTGCCAGACAACATCCTGTAGACTGGGTCGCTTAACCAACAGAGTTTATTTTCTCACAGATCTGGAGGTTGGAAATCTAAGATCAAGGTGCAGGCAGAGTTGGTTTTCTCTGAGGCCTCCCTCCTTGGCTTGCGGATGGCCATCCTCTTGGTGCCTCTCCACACGGCCTGTTCCGTGTGCACACACATCCCGGTGCCTCTCTCTGTGTGTCCAAATTTCCTCTTTTTATAAGGATACCAGTCAGATTGGATCTGGACCCACCCTCACTGCCTCCTTTTAACTTAATCATCTCTTTAAAGGCCCTAGCTCTAGATACAGTCACATTCTAAGGGCCTGGGGGTTAGGATGTCAATGTATACAATGTCTGGGGGACAAAATTTAACCCCAAACAGGGCCTGATAAATAATATCAGCCATGAATATAGTAATGAAGCTTACATGACAAAAGAGATAAAGAATGTGAAGGTGCTCTGTTAACAGCAATTAGAATTGTCCCCCATTAGTGTGCTACTGAGAAGTCCACATGAAGTGGGGGCACCTTCTCACTCTTCTCAGGAAGAAGGATACAAGCCCGGCTCTGGCCTGTGGTGGGGCCAGGTTCAGTCCTCACAGTCTAGACAGGTCAGTGGGAGCTGGCAGGCCTGACTTGGACTCAGCCTGCCAAGGCTGTGGTGGGCGTCACTTTGGGCTTCTCTCCTGCCTCCACATTTCCATGGAGATGGGCCGTGTGCCTTTGGCGGCCCAGGTACCCAGAGCCCAACAAAGCCGGCCACTGATCAGCTGTCTAAGCTTCCCACTGGGTCTGGTCTGTGCAGATGAAAGACTGTTTCCCGCCAAAGAGCTTCAAAGCCAGTTTAAAAGCACAGCAGTCTGAAAATAAGCTGGCGGTGGGTGAAATGGAGAGCACCCCAAAAGACTGTTTCCTCATCTTCAGCAAGAGAGGGACCCTGGGGATTTCTTTGGACACAAAAGGGTGAGTAAGGAAGGAGACAACTGGCCAAACAGGATCCCCACCCCACCCCCACCTCCATGTTCCCACCTGCCCCTCAAGGCACTAGGTTCTCAGGCAGCCCAACCACAACTAACCTGAAGAATAGTATCTGGCCAACAGTTTCTCTAGAGAGCCTAATGCAGTCACAAGGAGAAAGGCAGAGGGCTCACCTGAGCTACCCTGAACCCCAACCTAAGGAATGTGCTCCCGAGACAGCTGCGAAGCATGGTGCACGGACTGACTTGGGCCTGAATCCTAGTGCCTGGCACTCACTCGTTTGATCACCTCAGGAGAAGTCACGTCACTTCTCTGAGTCTGTCTTTTATATGGAAAATGTAGATAGAATAACTCATTGGTGGGGGCCTTGCTCCTACAATTTCATGTTTCCTTAGGAAGAGATGTCCTCGGGAAATTGTGTTTCTCCATATGGCAAGTGCATGGTCTTCTGCAGGCGCTTATTAATGTAACCCAGGAGGAGTGCAGGGGGAGGAGAAGGAAAATGGAGAGGGTGGAGGATGGGAGAAGAGAAAACCAGGGATACCATGAAGCCCAGAGACACCATGACCTCCAAACTCTGAGAAACAGCAGAAAGGTCATTGCCAGGGACTAAGGAGAGGGGGGGATGGGAAGTTGTTTGATGGATGTAGAGATTTAATTTTGCAAGATGAAAAAATTCTGGAGATTCACTTCATAACACTGTGAATATACTTAACAATACTAAACGAACTATATATTTAAATATGGGTAAGAGAGTATATGTTACGTGTATTTTATCAGGATTTTCTTAAAGGGGTCGATGTGAGGTGGACAGGGTTGACCTACTTGATACAGGAACATGGGAGCAGAGATCTGAGCTTGAGGAACCAGGCATGGGGAGATCTGGGAGCTTCCATGGAAGGGAGAACAGCGGGTGAAGAGCTCTGAGCTAGGACCAAGGTGATCCACTGAATAAGAAAGGTCAGTGTGCTGGACACAAGGAAGCAGGTGGGACACTAGTTATGAAGGCAAGAAAGACTTCGTGGGACAAAATGTCCCACATTTTAGGCCCTGCAAGGAGTCTGGATTGAATTTTAAGAGAGAGAGAAAACCACTGGGGGAGGGAAGAGGGTTGAGAAGTTTCATCTGGATATGTTACTTTTTAGAAGTCTTGCTGCTATGGAATTAGTTTTGTGACAGCAAGAGCAGAATCCGGGACTCTTCAGTTAGGGCTGTTTTATCATTCAAAGCTAAAAAAAGAGGTTCTCTTCCATGACCTGGGTAAGATACAAGCCTGTGCATCTCTTTGGGAGTTGGGAAACGGAGATCCATACATTTAGTAATTCTACGATTCTCTGCAGAAGTTGAGAGGACAATTGTGTAACACTGACAATGGGATTTTGAAAAGTGTTTCTCTTAATTGACTGTCCTGTCTTGTTCCTGCCCTTGGAATACGTTTTGTATATAGAAATTCTTATCTGACCATTTTCTTAATTTTTTCATTTAATTTTTAAAATTCAACCATTTTCATTTATAAAATATCTGAAATTAACACTAAAAAACAAAAAAGATACTGTTGAGATTTTAGGGTGACAGCCCCTCCAGGCAAATGAAGTGTCTCTACTCCTACTTTTAGTCTAAACAAGGAGATTACGCTTTCTATTTGGCAATGAATTCCTTTAGTTCTTTTTCTTTCCTGCATCCGTGTGCGTGTGTGTGTGCATGTGTATGTGTGTGTGTTTGTCTGTGTGCCCACTCTTGTTCCTGGGCTGAGCCAGGAGGGAACAGAGTAGGTGTGTAGACCTTTCCAGCATGGTTTTGACACTGGTACCCCCAAGAGGGGTTTCCTATGTGCTCTGCCCTTGTCACACTGGCTCAGTTTCTTCTACTCCTGGGGGTCTGTAAAGCGTCATCGGGGCATCAAAGTGGCCAAAGGGCCTCCAGTGGTCTTTGACTCTGGAAAATCCACATGGAAATAGGTTGGAAGAAGAAGCGGGGGACAGAGGGAGAGAAGAAATACTGACCCAGCAGGCAGGGCCCAGGATTTCAGCTCTGAGCTGGCTTGTCACAGTGTGACCTTGGGCAAGTCACTGAACTCTTCAGGGCCCGATGTCCCTGACTGAGGATGGCAGCAGTCTATCTTAGGGTCTGATTATTTCCCACAAAGGTGGAGGCTGGCTCCCTGTCGAGGTCAGGAGCATGTTGGCGGCAGTCCTGGCTGTTCCACACGCTGTGCAGAAGCCAGCACGTCCTGTGCAATCTTACACTGAGACAAGAGAGCAAAAGAGTGTGGGCCCACAGTGGCTATTGTGGTTCCTGAAAGCCTGCTTGTGTGGTGGGGTGGGAGGGGACACCAGGGCCTCCGTCAGGCCATCTCGTTCCAGGCTAGGCAGCTCTCTCCAGAGCCTCTGCACGATGGGGCAAGGAGGCTTCCAAAGCTCTTTGACTTAAATGTCAGGTACATAAGAAGGAGAGAGGCTGTGTGGTGGGGAACTTCTCAGGAAAAGAGCCTCCTAGAAATCTCTGCAGTGGGGTTCCTCTAAGAGAAAGCAAGGATGGGAAAGTCTGGTAAGGCCTGGGAGGCAGCAGATCTTCAGGGCAGCTTCACCTGGGAGTTCCAGTGAGGACTCAAAGGGAACCAGTACTGCTCACAGACGCCATGGCCACCCTAGAACTTTACAAAGGTTACTGCTTTGAATACTTATGGCAGCACTGTTAGAAACTATTATCTACTAGAAGCTATTATTAAAAAAACAAAAACCTTTGAGACTCAGAGGGGTTGAGAAATTTGTCTAATCAAAGCTGGCATTTCGTAAAGCTGGCATTCAAACTAAGGCCTATCTGATTCCCCAGATAAACTCAGATTAAAGGACATGGAGCCAACTAATCACAGCTCAGGAGATGCACACACCACCTGCCTGCCCCAGAAAGGGAAAGTTAGAGAGCAGCTATGATCAGGAGGGGCTTTTTCTGGTTGTTGGGTCAGGACCAGCAAGACAAGGCGAGCTGGGGGGGCGGGGCTGTAGTTTACGTGGAAAGAATACCATGTTTGGTATACGGGCACTTGGCTCTAGTCCCAGATCTACCAATTAGTGTGGCCTTGGACAGGTCAATTAACCTTGTTGGGCCTCATTTTTCTAATTATAAGTTGTCTCTCAGGGGTGCTGTAGGGGATTAAAATGAGATGATGAATATAAAATATTTCTAGCAAGTAGTGCTGAATTCAGGTAGGTCCTTAGTAAGTGTTGGACAGACTGGCCTGAAAATAGGAAGAGATGGGTGCTGGCAGCAAGTTGCAGGTAGAAAAGCCAGAGGTGCCTGTTTTAAAGCATATTTACTGCTAACAGAAGCTGCTGGTAATGGAGATGGTTTGGTGTGGAGGTAGGCAGGAGAAGACTGTTTTTGTGGTTAGAAGCAGCTGAGGTCCTGCTGGATGGTTTATGGGGAGGGAGGAATCTTCCATGTGGCAGTGATGCCTTTGCCTTTCTCTCACTTCCTGTTGGTTTTTGTCCATTCCTCCCTTTGTGCCACTGACTCCCAATTCAAGACCTTAGAGGTGGGAGCCTGAGTTTGGCACGAGCCTCTAGTTGGTCTCCTTGTTGTCAGTTTCTTTCCCTTTCCTCTAATCTAAACTACACACTTACTCTCACATCTTATTGCTTCAGTCTTAAAAACCTGCATCTCTTCCTATTACTCAAATGTGGTGCATTATTCAAGGATCCCTATCTTTCCAGAATTCCCTTTTGCTACTTCTGCATGCTCGTGCTGACACCTGTTCTCTTTCCTCATTCACTGTTTTTTCACGTTCTTTTCAGCTTTAAGCATGAGCACATATTCCATTTTGTTCATTCACCCACCCATGCATCCATGCATCCGTCCATTCATTGATCACTTCCTATATGTATGGCCCAGTGCAGGGTAGCTAGGATCCAGTTCTCCTTTTCTTGCCCGCACACCCTTCTTATGATCTGTCTCTGCCACTCAGAGTGCCTGCCTGTCATGGCAGTATTGACATCATTGTTCTACATGTATTTCTTATCTGTGGACAGTGAATGACGAGCAGGGTGGCCCACATCATACCAGTGCTGGCCTCTCCTACAGCACTTGGACTACAGGTATCTGAAGGCAGGTTTGAGCTCAAGTTCTATCATGTACTGTCTGTGTTCTTGGGTCAGTCACTTAACTCCACTAGCTTCAGTGTTCTCAGTCCTAAAATGGATTAAATTAAATATGCAGCAGGCTTGGCCCATAAGTAACTGCTCAGTAAATCACAGTGTGGTATATATCCATTGATCAAGAAGATGAAGTACTTCTTACCCAAACTTGAAACAGATCAGGAAGGACAACATTCAGATTGTGCAGAGAATGGCCAGCATGGGGTTTTGCTGCAGGTGGGATCTTCAGAGGTGCCTGAAATTAAAAGGCTGCAAAGGTACTAGAGGGGAGCAGGGACTGGTGGGGGCGTTGAGGTAGGGCAGCAGAAGAGGGAGAAATTTAAAGTGTGGAGGCCTGCCAAAGAACCAGTTGACACGTTTCTTCTGCATGTGAAAAATCCAAGGTTCTTTGACTCTGTGGTTCTATTTTGAGCAGCAAACCTCCTAAGGCAGGAATCAACTGGAGTTTAACTCCAGCTTGAACCTGTGAGAGCCAGTTCTCCATGTAGAGGCTGAGCAGCCTCAAGGCATATTTCTACCTTTCCAGCCCCTCCCAGGTGTTGGTGGGAGTGGGGAGGGAGAAGACACAGATGGCATCAGTCCTCTTGATTCATAAGTCAGCTGAGGAAGAATGAACCGTTGCTTCACTTGCATTCCCAGTGAATTTGAGTTGGGCGACAGCCAGCCAGAAATGGGGAGGCAAAGGTAGGTGTGTAGAAGAATTCTATGCTGGAATTACTAGAACTTGGGCTCTAGTCCTAGATCCTCCTTTTCGTGTGACCTTGGACAGGTCAGTTTACCGCTCTGTGCCTCATTTTTCTATTTTTAGAGGCATCAGCAGGCTTCCCGGGGTCAAGCTTCTCAAGCTTGCTGAAATGCAGATTCGACTTCTGCAGGTCTTGCTCTGGGATTGTGAGTCTGCATTTCTGACACTCTCAGGAGGTACCAGGGCTGGTCAAAGACCATGTGAGGGTCTAATGCATGGATGGCAAACAAGGCTTGAGGGCTCATTTTTATAAATAAAGTTGTATGGGAATAGCCATACCCACAATTTTATGTATTATCTTTGGCTCGCTTAGAACTAAAGCTTAACTATTTTAATAGTTACTGTTGGCACTTTACAGAAACAGACAGTCCCTGCTCTAGAGACCCAAGATTTGCCCTATTGAGTTAGAAGACCCACATTTCACTCTGGGGTTGGCAAAAGCAAGTCACTTCACCCTGCTGGTTTTCACTTTCCATATCTAGAGGACAAAATGATTTCTACATTTCTAAGAGACCTGTGACTCTAGGATTTCAGTACTGCATCAAAAACATCACAGTTTCTATAGAAACAGGCATCTGAGAACCAGGTTGGAAATTGCAAACACTACCTGGTCTAAACTGCAGAGCCCAGCAGTCAGCCCTGCCAGATGCCACTAGAGCGACTGCCTGATACAGAGACAGGAGCTTGGGGGATTGGGGGACATTGAGGGTGGGAGGCAGGCCTCTAGGGCTTCTGGACTGGCTGATGTTGGCATAGGGGCCCTGGAACACTGCATACCAGTATCATTCTTTCCTGCCCTCCTCCCTCCACACATACACTCTGTTTTGCTGCAGGACCAACTCAAACATCACTCCTTACACATACACCCCTGACTCTGGGTGCTCTGGTGATTGATATTAATAAGCTCTTTCTAGGTCTCAGGGATATGCCAGGCACAAGGATACAGAAGGGACTATGACATCTGGGGCTTCCCGAGGAGCTCATGGTTGAGTGGGAGAGAGCGCATAAATAATTTCGTTCCATGTTCCATCAACCACCTGTGAGGGGAAATGCCTGACTAAGGTCTCTACTCTGACAACAGATGATGACACTATCAAGGAAGGGAACATGGGTGTAGGGTAGGGCCAGTGGGTTTTATGAGTGGGGAGAGGGTGTATAAAGAGTGGGGAATAAGTTTGGGGCATGCTGATTCCAACACGGGCATTTGAATGAGATTTCCTATGACAAGCAAAGTCTCTTGTAGAGCTGCACCCGTGGACAGGAATGACATGGATGTCGGGGTAGTCACTTTGAGAGCTGAGGGAGTCCAGCGCTCATCACTCCCGAGTACTCCCACTCTTTTTAGGGGTTACTCATCTTGCTCTAGCTCAGTTCCCAGTAGAAACCTTGGCCAGAGAACCCTCCGTGCAATGCATACTTTTCCAGAATAGTTCTATTTTCTCTCAACTAGAATGAGCACTAAATAGTTGACTACTGCTCACTATCACCATCTATCTGGTCAGATCACCACAGAATGCGAGAGCTAGAAACCTACAGCCCGGGACAACTCAGGACCCAACAGGCCACTTTCTGTCACGGTTTTATATAAGTGAGAAGAAAGCCCAGAGAAACGCTAGAAATTATCTTGGGGTCTCAGTTGAGCCCTGGCTCCCTACCTGGGGAGTGTGAATCTGAGAGGTGGCTGGATGGCATCCTTTTCCCTTGTGTGGGGATGGAGAGCACATCCACACTACTAGTAAAAATCCATGTGTGCCTGTCAAATATTAAAGTCACCTGACTTTGAAGAGGGAGGGTTTTCCCCCTCCCAGGTCTGCCTAGTTCAGATCTCTGGGCAGCAGATCTGACAATGGTATGCATCTGCCAGGCACTCACCTACTCAGTTGGTTTGAGAAGCAGGCTAGCGAGGCGTGCCCGTGAGCCTCATACCAGCTGGTTGGTCTTGCCAGGGTCCTGGGTAACCACATGACTCCCCTTGTTAGCACCTGTCACAATTCTATGCCAGGCACATATATAGCACAATTATATGTCAATCCGTGGGATTACTTTACTGAGGCTCCCCTCTCCCCCAAGGGCTATAGGGACGATGTCAGTTTTTGCTTACCATTGCACCCTGGTGCTGGCACTTGGTAGTTGCTTCATAAGTTGGTGATGAATAAATGATAGAAATTGTGCCCACTGCTGGGAAATTGACTCCAAGAGTACATTCTACCAACTGTGTCTGACTCATTGTCTTTGTTTATCAGGAACCGCAAAAATGAGTGCCTACTGAAAATCTGGGGAGATTTTGCCCTCTCTGTTTAGAATCTTATCTAGGACACCCCATTTGTAGTTCACATGGGATCGACTAAGAAATTCCTGGGAGGAATACTGCTTTAATGATGGCTAGGCTGAGGGGTGTGGTCAGGGTTCGGGTGTCTGGTGACATGCCCTGAGGGTGGCAGCTGGCTCTAGGCTGAAGGCTGCACTGGGGCAGATGTGAGGCTCAATGAAGAGTCTGAGAAGTGAGTAGGAGGAGTCTGCATTCTTACTGGGGATGGGACCAGAGAGAAACCATGGTAGAGCTTCCCAGGTTTTCGCTCCCCGTCCTCACAAGGACTGACCTGGATTGGTGCTTCCTCTGGATTCAAAACTTAGCACTGTCTACCTTCACCTTGCCTCCCTGGACAGACAGTTCAGGTGGAACCCCCACCTGGGCAGCAGTAGCCTAAAACACTTAAGTGTTTTAACAGTTCTAACAGTTCTAACAAATAACCCTAGAGTTATAGGAGATTTAAAGATTGATCTAGACCCAATTCCTGAAGCAGAAGTTGAGAATGGAATTCCTAATTTGGCTCCTTTCATATCATATACTAGATATTTATCACCTTCGACATATCACTTGACAATAATTCTGACTATTATTGGTCAAGTGGTCACCATGTTCCACGTAGTACTCTTCCGTTAACATGTTCCGTTAAGTACTCTTCAGATATGATTTCATTTAAGCCTTAAAACAACGCTGAGGGAGAGAGACTACAATGAAGTGGAGGCATGGAGTGGTTTAGTGACTCAACCAATGCCACATGGCTGGTGGCAGGAACACCTGTGTCTTCTAACTTCTAGTTCAATGTTTATCCCTTACTCTACTCTGACTCTCAACTGCAACTGTAAACTATAGCCGAATTACTTACTTGAATGTCACTGGCATATCTTATCCAATGAGTTGTTTATGGTTCTAATTTAGAAATTTGCAGCCTCACAAATACTCACATATTAATTCTATATAAGACCATTTCTTCCTGAAGATTTTTCCCTTAGTACCTGTCCAGCTCCAGATTTGATTGCCCTCTTCTGAAGAACAATGGAAACTTTAAAGAGGACACAAATATAAGAACACATACTTCCAATTTTCCAGGTACCAGCAGGAGAAATATATGACCAGGACACACAAGCCTTGGACATAGAGCAAATCATATTCAGCGTATTGCTGGATAGTAGGCAAAAAATGAGGTGATCTAAGATCTCAGATGCTGGGCTCACTTCCTGAGGGGCCACCACAGTGTCCAGAGAGGAGATGACCCCGGAGGTGGCCTTGTAGGAGGAGCTGAGTTTCAACAAAGCATATGGAAAATTTTTTTGAATTGGTTCCTAAATGCTTCTTGTTTTCTGAGTGCTTAGCTTGTGTCATACACACAGCAGGTCCTCAAATTTCCTAGTTAGACACTATTTTTTAGAACTAGGCTAGGAATTATGGACTTGGTTCTGATGCCCCCAATGGCCATAAATGGCCGTAGAAGTCCTGTCCCTTCTTGGGCCTCTCTTTTCTTCAGATATGAAATAGGGATGCAGAGAGCAGTAGGTTTACCCTTGCTTATGGGTTTCTGGTTAGGATTACATTAAGTTAATGTATGCAAAGCTATCTGCAAACCAAAATGAAAGATAGATGCAAAAAACTATCTTTCACTACTCTTATTATTACTACAAAAACTAAAAAGAACCAATGCTTATTATATTTTCTCCTTTATCCATTAACTTTTTTTAAAAAAAATTCACTACACTAGGGATGCAAAGATGAATAATACCTATGTATGGTCTCCATCATTGGAACCTGAAAGGTCTAGGAAGGGAGATAATAGGTACAGTTGATGGTATAAGTTTAATATGTTAGCCCACAGGCCGTGCTGGAATTTGGCAGGAGTTCCATTCCTTTTTCGTGACTGCAGGTAGATGACAATGCTAACAATAAAGAACATCAAAATCAGGAATTCAAGTGACACATGGCAGTATAAAATAGGATATGAAGGGGGGTCTTCCCTAGTGGCACAGTGGTGGCTGCGCTGAGGAGCTGTCAGCAGCAGCGATGCTAGTTCGAGGCCCGGCCAGGGAGATTCCCACATGGCGCGGCAGACCTCTCCTGCCTTGCCCGCTGCTCCCATCAGCAGTGTATTTCCATCAATCTGCCTGTTCTGCTCCCCACTCTGTCTCTGGTGAACCCTCTCACCATCCCATGCCTCTGACTTGTATGCATAAATAAATAAATCTTAAAAAAAAGTCTGTTAAAAATATGATTTGAAGGGGAGGAGAAATTAAAACATAAGTTTCAGCTTACACTATGTTTCAGACACTTTATACCCATCACTTTCTAACAAGCTAGGTATTACTATGCTCATTTTACAGATGATGAAGTTGAGACTCAGGAAGGTTGGATACTAAGATTTACAAAACTAGAAAGTATAAAGTCGACATTAAAACCTAGGTCTGAATTCAAGTGCAGGTTTGATGCTTTTCCTGGTCCTCCAATTGCTTTCTAAACAGTCAAAGTTTGTATAGAACTCATTCCATATTTATCTTGAATGACCTTCTTTCTTGGCTTGCTTTTCCAAGGAGAAAACTTTACTTGTGATGAGTGAGATTTAACAGTAACCTTTTCTAGTCATTTCCTCATGCACTTTTTGTGAGAACCCCTTTCCATCCTACCAGTCTCTCTTGACTTCTTCCTCACCCCCAATCTGAAGGAAACGGCCAATAAAGATTCTGAACAAATGAAGAGCCGGTAGAGAAGACCTCTGCTACCGTATCTGTGGGCCAAACACATGGAAATAAGGAAGAAATGTGTCACACAATTCTGTCCTAGAAGAGATCCACTTAGATCAATTATGGCCTTAATTCTGTAAAGCCATAAGGAAAGGAAACCATGATCTATAGGAAACAACATGATCATCACACTTGCCTATTTTACAGATAATGAAAACTGAGATCCAAGGAGGTGAATGGATTTGCCCAACATGACACAGTAGTGAGAGGCAGAAGCTGGGCTGGAATCAGGTCTCTTGATTCCCAGGCCAATGCTGTTCCACGAAAGTAGGTTGTGCTTTTGTTTTCCTTGACTAACATTTCAATTTAAATGAACTCATGCAAAAGGAAAGTTCAATGTTGGCTATTTCTGCAATGTCCAGAAACCAGGGCCCTCTCTTTGGCCTCTACTCTGACCGGCTCATATCCTCATCTAAAGAATAGGAAGTAAATTCATTTTTAGCTCGAAAGCACTTTTTGGGGTGGGAAAGGGGGATTTGAAGAAGAAAGTTCCGGTATATGATGGTCAAGAGTGATCAGCAGACACATTACTTCGGCTTGAAGAAGGGGAAATACATGGTCAGGCATGTAAGGGGAAGATGAAGGTTGTCCTTGTCTTCTAATCAGAACATGCCCTCAGCAAGAACCTCCCCAAGCCCCCAGGTTGGAGAATGGGAAGGGGGTGGTGGATTCTGCTCTGTTTCTGTTCTGGTGAGGTTGGATGCCAGAGAGGGGTTGGGGTAGGAGCACCAGGGTGAGAAAGTTTGCAGGAACTTTCTCTCTATAACCTCCGAAGCTTCCTCTACCTTCTGCTAGCACCCACAACTTCCCCTGCCAAGTGAGGAAGGAGGAACACATTATTCAGTTTAATAATTTATACAAATTGAAAAGTTTACTGTGTAAAATAAATGGAACTTAAGAGAGCAACAAATACATAAAAATTCCTGAGTCTATTGTTAAAACACTGAGGTATGGAGATGATGCTTCTTGATGACCTCATTTTGGAATGTTGTAATCTGGATGTTGTAATCTGACTGTCTAACAGGGGTCTGAAATAAGCAAGTAGCCCCTCCCATTGATGGCCAACCAAATTTTGTCTCTTTCTACTGGTGGGATCACATCCAACCTTAGCACTAACAGCCTGGAACATCAAAGAACACGGACACAGATTCATGGACATATGTCGAAGTCAATGGTTCTCAAACCTGGCAGCCCATCAGAGTCATCATCTGGAGCGCTCATTACAAATTTAGATTCCTAGGAACCAACCCAGAGATTGATTAGGTGGATCTGGGCTGGGGCCCAGGAATCTACATTTTCAACAAGCAGACTTGGTTTAAGAACTAATTATTTGGTTCAACCCCATCCACTCAGCTAACAAAACTTTTTCACAAGATGTTGGTTTTACAGCAAAGAAAACTGAGCTGCCAAAAAGTGGCAGCACTTGGACTTAAACCCAGTCTCCTGGCTCCTGCTGAGGTGTTTTTGCCAGTGCTGTCACACCTGGCTTCTCCTCCTCAGCTCACCAGTCCACTGAGAACCCCCAAAGATCAGCAGAGCTCATTGATCCTATCCAGAGGAATTAGAGCTGCCAGGAACTTTGATCCAGATCCACTTGATTCACAGGAGGAATGGCTGGGTTGGGGTTGGTGTGAAGGTAGTTTTAAGGGAACCCTCAGACAGCTGCATTTGGCATTCTGGTAGGTTAAAAGGGGAGGGTCCAGCTGATGGTTTCTAAGGCATACTACCCTGTTGCTGCAGGCAGAAAGAACAGTTGGCTCATGGGAATGACCTGCTGTGTTATGGGAACCAGAGTGGTGGAGGCGGAGAGAGTGAAGGGTTGAATAGCAGAAGATGAAGTCTTGGAGGAACTGGGAGGCCAGCCCATCTGAGGCTCTCCAGGTCACCTTAAGTTCTTTGGCTTTTACTCCCTGTACTGCAGGATTTTGAGCAGGAACCTGGTATAATTTGACATTTTTCCCAGGGATACTCTGATGCAGTGGTGAGAATAGACGGTCTGGGGTAGGGCATAGAAGCAGGGACTCTAGTTGGGAAGGTTTGCAGTAATCCAGGGGGACAAAGGATGATAGCTTGGACCAAGGTGGTAAGAATTCCATGGTACATGGTTATTGGGTCCTGGTTGTTTTTTAAAAGCAGAGCTAACAGATTTTCTCATGGGTTGGATGTAAGGTGTGAGGAAAAAAAGGAGTCAAACATGGTGCCAAAGTTTTGGTTCTAGCAATGTGCAGGCTGGAGTTATCGATTGAGATGGAGAAGACTGTGGGTGGAGAGGTTTGCGGGAGGGATATCAGGAGTTCAGTTTTGGACCTGCTGAGTCATTGGCACTCACGTGACATTTAAATAAAGTCTCACCACTAGATGAGGTCATTGAGAAAGTGAGTGGAGACAGAAAAGAGAAGAGGAGTGAGGACTTTTCTTGGGGGAACTCACATTGTCAAGAGGTTAGAGAGAAGATGCAAAGCAGGGAAAGACAAGGGGGAATCAGTCGGGAAGAAAGAATATCAGGGATGTGTGGTGTCTCAGACACCCACTGAGCAGTGTTTCCAGCAAGAGGGAGTGATCAGTTGGGTCAAACACTGCTGAGAGATGAATGGAGATCAAGACTGAGAGTTGACTATTGGATTTAGTTATTGGAGGACACCAGTAACCTTGACAGAAACAGCATTTGACTCCTGACCTCACAGAGTCCTGCAGTTTGACTACTGGTTATCACTGAGTTCTCCCTAATTGTGTAAATTTTCTCTTCCCAATCAGACAGCGAGCTTTGCAACACCAGGGCTGGGGAGTTGTTATTTCCCCAGAGCTCTGTGTCTTTGTCAGGCTGTTGGGCCTTCTAGAGCCCGCTGCAGGTCCTGATACTGTTTGCCAGCAGAATCATGAATACTCC
Organism: Scalopus aquaticus; assembly: GCA_004024925.1. Lineage (NCBI taxonomy): Eukaryota > Metazoa > Chordata > Mammalia > Eulipotyphla > Talpidae > Scalopus > Scalopus aquaticus. The sequence continues at coordinate 136,117 of PVIJ01001489.1, read as the reverse complement.
TCCCTGGGACACTGGCCTTGAACAATTGTGCTCATGCCTGGCTTACCTTGGACGCAGAATTTGAGTTCCTTGGGGTCAGTGACGACCTTCTTGCTTTCCCGGATTACAGTCCGGTTCTTCTTGGTTTCTCCCCAGAGATTGGTACCACCGTACATGCTGGGAATGTTGAGAATGGCAATGCCTTCAAGGAAGATGTTGCTCAGGTCAACCCCAACCCCGTCACACTGGTGGACAGAAAGAAGAGGTCATCTGTTAGTGTCCTCAGTGCATCCTAACCCAAGATGGTGTGTGTGTGTGTGTGTGTGTGTGTGTATGTGTGTGTGTGTGTGTGTGTTGGGGCGTATGGCGCTCACGAAGGATGCCTTCCTCTGCCAGCAGCTGAGTCTTGGGGAAAATTGCTCAGTCCTAATGCTTTGGCCACTGTAGTGATATGGGGAAGATCTAGTCCTGGTCAGTTCTGTGGAAGAAAATACAGGGCTCCGGGGATCCTCTATAGGTCTAGAAGGCTTTAAGAACAGTTTCAAAACAATTGCAAAACTGTTCTCCAGTCCAACCTCATTATCACCAATTCTACCCTTTTGTACCCAGCCTGGAGAGTTACTGGGACAATGAATCCAGAACCTAACACTCAGTTGATTCTCAACAAACACAGAAGTTTCACTTCACCCCCTCTTATTTTTCACTCCTGTGAGAGTACAAGACTTGAAGATCTGGAAAGCTTTCAGAATTTGCCTGTCTCCCATATCTGTATCATAAGTGCAATTTTGGCATATGTGCTTGCTGATGTTGCAGAGTTTCTTTATCCAAACTCCACCACCCACATCCCCTGCCAAGTACAAAAGGCCAGAAGGCTTGAATCTGTCTGTCTCACATATCTATAAAGTCAGCCCACTTTGGCACAGTGCTTACCAACACAGCAAGAAATGTATTAGCTCTGATTTTTGATCCTTAGTGTTGTAGGCAGTTTGCTTCATTTACAGGGAAGAAATTGTACCCAGAGAGTGAGCTAAGTTATCCAAGATTACACAGCTGGCAAATAACAGAGCAGGTATTCAGAGCTGGAATTTTGACTACAAAACACATACCCTTTATACCCTTATTGTGAGGCAGAAAAAAATCAAAGTATGCAATAAAAATCCACTATCTTCAAGGTTACCTACAAATCCAAACTTTCAGCAATTTCTCCACAGAGGAAGAACAGAAAGATAGGGGTCTATGCTGTTCATATTGGCTTACCTACTGGTTTCCTTGATGCTCTTAACTTACGGTATCTTATCATCTTCATGAATTATTTCCCTAACTACTATTTTCCCTAACTACAAAATGGAATAGAGTGAGATTCTCTGGTAACTGGGAACTCATTTCTTCATTGAGAAGTTCTGATTAGTTGAAGTTTCTTTATATTGAATCAGATTCTCCTTCTTCCTGCTCCCGCCCATTGGTCTTATTCTCCCTTCCGAAGCAAAAGAGAATGACCCTTTTTCCTTCAGCATAGGAGCCCACTATGCAATGATAATCATCATCGCATCATCGCACATATAGATTAAGCATTGCCATGGTCCACGTATGCTTTTAAGCACATATCATGTTACCTCCATAATAATCGTATAAGTTAATTACCATGACTGCTTCCTCTCTACATTTGGGGAAACTGAGACTAGAGTAGTTAAGTAATGTGCCAAAGTCATACAAGTTGCAAGTGGAAGTACAGGTTTGCTGGCAGACAGTCAGAGCCTATGTCTTAATTACTCCTTTATTTTTCTTCCTTTCACAATACCATTTGGCTGTGCCTCCTTGGATTGAGCACTGTCATTCTCTCAGACCCTTCCCATAGAACTTGGTTTTCAGGCTTTCCCCATCCTGGGTGTCCTGTTCTGTAGTTGTCACTCTTCTACTCCGCAAAGCCCCTAGCATCAAAAGCAATACTAAGGACAGGATCTAGTGTAACAGGTGGCAACTTCTTGGAGTTGGGATCCTATGACACTGTCACGCCCCATAAATGAGATAATGTGGGAAGCCCATGAAAGGACTCAACCGATGTCCCCATCACTTCAATTATCATTCTCTTTATTGTTACATATGATCAATGTGGCTCTATTGTTAGCAGCCAGAAGATGACATAATCACTTCAGTTGGAATGGGTGCTCATCTCAGCCACCCAGACCCTCAATTCCACCACTGACATCTTAGCCAACTCTTCCCTATCCTGGACTTCTGTAGGTATTCTTTTTTTAAATAACGTAGACATAGAGTTCTGCATTGATGTCAGTTAATTTCACCTGGCTTATAGCCCAAGACTTTTCCAGTCCATCAAATTTATTTTCCATCTTCATTGTATGACCCTTTGCCATCGTTCTTTCATTTGGAGGTTAAGTCATTAATATGTTTAAATAAAGGGCAAAAACAGGGACCATGACCTCTCCTTGGTCAGCTTAACACACCATTGTGCATTAAACAGCTCTCAGGGTGTGGCCATTCTGTTGGGGCTGCCTGTGTCCTCTGGGTTGGCTGGTCACTCAGCCCACCTTTCATTACAATGTCTAATCATGGAACTCAGAGACAAGAGGGGCCTAAGAGACTATGACCATCTCTCACACATGAGGCCCAGCAAACTGAGGACTTATTACCAAACTTATTAATAACAAAGCTGGACTAGTATCCAGGTCTCCAGACCTCAACTCTGTGTTCTTTCCAATAAGACATAAGACACTGTATTCAGAGCATGACCATTATGATCTCTGTCAGAAAAGGAATGAGAAAAGTCATTAAGTTACTAGTTTCTGTGTGTAAAGGGAAAATGCTTGGTAAATAATCTATTCCAGAATCTTGTCAAGGACCGGGATGAAATATATCATCCCAGTTTCCAGAAAGTATCCTTGAGTACTTTTTTAAAAATGGGATGTTTGTCTGTTTGCCTTTCATTGGATGGAAACTACTCTGTTTTCTAGATTTAGCAAGGTGGCCCCTGAATGGGATCTATAGGTTTGTAGCTATGTGAATTCATATATGTGTTTTCCAAGGCTTGTTAGTTCTCTACCTTGGGCTCTGGTATCCACCTTTAGTGTCTATTCTATATTTTGTAAGGGCTACTCTCTTGGGAAAAGAGAAAATGCTTTTGAAATAATGAAGTCCTAATGAGCCTTGTTTCCCATGTTCTTTTTTTTTGCTTCAAACATCCTCTAACATTCTCCTTGGATTTCAGTTTGTCAGAAGTCAGGCCCTCAGGTCCGAGTTGCCTTTGAGCACTTGCCCTGGTTGCAGGTCCCCCCCCACCCCGTGTGTGTGTGTGTGTGTGTGTGTGTGTGAATAGTGCTCCGGGAGCATGGGTTCAACTCAGAGCTCCCTATTGCTGCCATGGTGATTTTTTTTTAAACTCTTTTTCTTTCTCTTCTCAGTAGGATTACTGACTTATTAGACATTTATTTTGGAATGTCTTCCATTCCGTCATTCTTTATACACAGATTCTTATTTAGGAATTTAGGCTAGAATCCCACTGGAGCAGAATTCTCTTTCCCCCAAACCCTCTGAAAAGAGCTTTACTTGATTCTGTGCCTGGCATTGTCTTCTCATATCCTAATCATCCCCTGGACAACATAGTCACTTTCTCTCTTGGCTGTAGTTACTTCTACATCACTTCAATTTATTCATTACTGGCCAAAACACCCCCTCCCTTCTGAGAGGTAATGAAAGAATATTAGTAGCTCACATCTGGCAAAGACTTCTCAGGAAGTTGGGCTGGTCCTTCCCTACATTCTCTCTTGGCATCCTCACGTGAACAACATGAGGGAGGCTCACTGCTACCCACAATTGACTCGTTTCACTGGGGTTAAGTTGCTTGCTCATGGCTACCCAACTTGCCACCCTATAAGGTGGCAGAGCTAGGATTCAAATCCAGGCAGTCAGATGCTGGATCCTACTCTAGAGGCAAAAGAGTCAATGAAGCAAAAGGGGACTTTTGCTGATGCTAGGCTTACAGCGAAATTAAACTTCCAGCTGTTCTTTGAATAATTGAAATCTCCTACCACTCTAACTTGTACTTAGAGCAGTGCCTGGCACATCGCTTTGGATATTAGTATTATTATAGCTTGCGCCTGTTCCAGCTTTGTTTAAAAAAAGTATACCACTAGCACACATCCTTGGCACACTGTATTTCTCAAAACCACCTTTTTCCCTACTACAGTTGTCAGTGTGCCCTGTGTCCTTTTCACCAGGTAGGAGCATTGGCTATTAACTTGGCAAACCCTGAACCTTTCTCTAGAAAAGCAAAGTCTTCACTTTCTGATAGATTGTTTCTATTCCTCATTGTCTCACTGGGTTACAGGCAGACCGGGGCAAAAAGAATAGAAGTGGTGGAAGCCTAGGGATTATTGGTCACAGATACCCACACCCTTGGAATTTGAGTATTAAGAAGCAATACAGTGTCCAGGAAAGCACATACCTGGACTTGGAGACAAGAGAGATATGAGTTTAATTCTTGGCTTGTCGCTTGCCGTCTGTGTGATCCTGTCTTGTTTCCTTAAACTCTTTGAGCTTTAATTTGTCATCTGTAAAGTGGGGTGGGCTGAGGGGGATAACATCCACTTCCAGAATCTGAATGCTTTCTGCAAGGCAATAGCATTTCAAGAACCGTCTGCATTATCACAGTTTCCCTAAGCCTTATGCTAGGAGGCATATTTCGGCCTGAATTCATTCTTCCACTACCTAAGTGAGACCTTGCTGCTAGCGTTTTTAATGGCGTCTTGGCTCCATCCAGGCCAGTGAGGGCCTTGTCAGCCCACACCTGCATGCCTATTGTCTGGGTTTCTGGGCCTAACCATCACCCACTGATTTCCTCCAGAACACCAGGCCAGCTCAGGTTTCGGGAAAGGTGGAAAGCTGCTGAGCCGGGTTGGGAAAGTGGAGCCAGGAGTGGTAGACTGTCAGTTTAAATGGAACGAGGGCCTCAAGGCGACTCCCGGGCGGATTCCTGAGCTAAATCCTCCAATAGTTCCATGACGTCATCCAGCCCCCTCCCCCGCTCCAACCCGGGGTTGGGGTGGGGGTAGGCTCCTGGGCAGAGCACAAGGAGGGCGGCGGTCCCTGCGCACACATTAGTTATCCCTAACTTAGGACTGGGCTAGCAGGCTTCTCTCCAAGCCCAGGCTGCGCTGCAGCGGAACCCAAGTATTTATAGCCGGGTAGGGGCTGAAACAGAGAGCGCTCGTCTCCCGCAGCGAGCGCGCACGCCCGCAACCGTGCTCACAGCGTGAGCGGGCAGCGCGGTGCGGGGCAGCTCGCCTTCTGGTTCCGATGCGGCGCCGCGGGCACCGGGTGGGTGTGGGTGCATGGAGGACAGGCCAGCCCGGGTCGGGTTGGAAGCGATTCGGGAATCAGCCCGAATCCAGGGCGGGAGCGGCGCTGCGCCCTCTTCCTCCCAGGCCCCGCTGCGCCGGCCGGCGGCTGTCCGCAACGTTTAGCATTGGTTCCCCTTGCGAAGATAATACCGTAGTTCTGGGTTCTTTCAGAGTCAGAGATGGTTTTTTTGGTGAGTGGCCTGAGCAAAGGTAACCAGACACTAGGTTAGCAAGCCAAGTGTGTTTATATGCAAATGAAACGCATTAGGGATTCATATTCATCCTCCCCCAACCCCTTGCATCTCTGGGATCTTTAAAATTCTAACTCAGCTGCCGGCTGGCCTAGGTGACCTGAAAAACGAGGTGGATCAGAACCTTTCTCTCGTCTGAGCAAGGCCGCCTGCCTCCATCTCGGCACTGTCGCTACTATTTTTGAAGGCCCTCAGAGAAGGAGATCCCATAATTTATTTGATGACCTGTTTCAGTTTTAGCAACTGGGAAATTCTGCCTTTTTCTAACCTCGATTCTTAGTGCCATGGATTACGTCTATTTTCTTTGGTCTAGAATACAGATAATTTTGTTTCATGCTCCTGCCATGGGGCTGTGTCTGCTGCCTGGAATGACCTCTTCTAGGGCAGATTGGAGGTGTAGCCCAGACCTCAAAGGTTCTGGGGGCATTTTGACCCTTTCAAGTCAGTTTTCTTTCTTGGGTTCCCTGCCACTGCCTTATCTGGATCCCTCCATTCCAACTTTGATGAATCTCGTCTCAGTCTTTTAAAAATCTTTTTACTATGAGTATTTCCAAACATATAGAAAAGTAGAGAGAATAATAAATCCATATACCCCAAATCTCAGCTTCAACAATTAGCAACCCGCAGCTGTTTTGACTTTATCCCAATTTATTTCCCTACCTCCTTACTGAACTATTTTATAACAGATCCTATCAAATTCTATCATTTAATCTAAAATATTTCTATATGTCTCTAAAGTAAAAAAAAAATCACTCCAATACTATTATCACTCTTAAAAAGTAACAACAATTCTTTAATATCAATAGGTACACAGTAATTACATTTTCTTAATAGTCTCATTTAAAAAATTGGTTTGGTCAATATATAGATTGAATTTGGTCATAAGACCACATGACCTATAGGTTCCCTGTCCTCTCCCCCTTTCTTTTCTGCTTATTGAAGGAAATGGGTGACTTGTTCGGCACAACAGTGCTTCTCAAACTTTAATGTGCGTACAGATCACTTCAGGATCTTATTAAAATGCATATTCTGATTGAGCAGGTCTGAGAAAGCCTGAGATGCTGCATTTTTATGCATTCCCTGACAATGCTGGTGCTGTTAGCTTATGGACCAGACTGAGTAGCAGGGCTGTACTACTTCCAAGATTCTGGATTTTGCTGATTGCACTCGGAGGTGCCTTTAAAGTACCAGGTTGTCCGAAAAATCATGATGTATTTTTTCTATATTTTTCAAGCAAAAATACATCATGACTTTCCCCGACAACCCAATATATTCCCATTCTGTCTCTTGCATTTTCACTGAATTGGTACTTTCAGGTCTATAGGTTTGATCATATTCATTGTTGACTCCTTGGCAAGAATATTAGTGGGGCTGTGAGTTTCTTAGAAAAGGAGGTCCACAGTTCGGTCTCATTTTTTCACTATGTTCATAATGGTCAGCGGGTTCAGGTGTTGTCAACCTGAATTTTCCTGAATTCTTAATCAGCAACTTATGATACTTGACTAGTCCCATTTTTATAGTTCCCTAGGGGCAGAATACTTTTAAGGACATCTTAGCACCCTTCTTGTACTTTTCCTCCAAATCTTACAAATGCTGTTTTCTCCACGAATTCTTCCAAGTCCAGAGGATCTCTCTCTTCTCTGTGTCTTGGGTTCTCACGGAATCAAAGATCTGAAGAGTCCTAAAGGGTCATTCAGTCCGGTCACCTCATTTTGTAGATGAAAAGAAATGAGGTGAAAGAGGTGAAAGCAATGACCCAATGTCAGAGCTTATCAGAGTCAGCTGGGCTAGAATTAGACCTTTTGAGAGGGAAGTAGGAAAATGCTGGGCAAGTCTAGGGAAAACAATATTCAGTTATAGTGGGGAGGAAGAGAGACTGAGGAAGAGTGGGTGGTATCCAGATACACTTGAACAGGAGTTCTGGTGGGCTGAGAGGAGGGGGCAGGAGGACAGTGTGTTTCCTTTGATACCTGGGCTCCAGGTAGAGTCTCAAATATAGACTCAAAGGCAGAGAAGGGCAGCTGACATACACCTGACCAAAATATCTGCCCCCGCTTTGTTGAAGGTCCAGGATGCAGGTACATATTAGTGACAGGACAGCATCAGTACATCATCCTCTGAAGCTCTGAGTTCCTGTAGGGCACAGGTAAGAATGGGAGTGGTTGCATTCATCTATAGTGGGAGTGTTTCTGTTTTGGTAGATGGGGAGGAGGTTTTCTCTGGGAACTGGCTTGGTAGATTGGGGTCTAAGTTAGCCTATGGGGAGGCCTGGGTACTAGTACAAGGTTTCCTTTGGTTTGGAAAAAAGAGAGTAGGAGAAGACAAGGGTTAGCCAGTCATAGGAGTCCTAAATAGTCTGCATATAGACATAAAGTTGGGGCCTACTGGCCTTTACTGTACTTATTGCCCAAACACTCTTACACCTGTTAGTTTGTTCAGTACTACCCTTCCAGCTCAAATGCTTCTATGAAGCTTTTCCTGGTGCTCTAGCTAGGAAGTGATACTCCCCTTCTCCGAATTTTCATATGTGCTTGTCTCCCCAGGAGACTTTAAGATCCCAGAGGATGGGGACCACATGTTACACAGCTTTGTGTTTTCTAGAGTTCCTGGCAAGTCTTACCCATGCTAGATAGCCAATATAACTGTTTTGTTAATTGAAATAATGTATGGTGAAACCCCAGAATGGAAACCAAGGTTTTCCTTAAAGAAACCTAACCAAAAGGTTTCTTTTCCATCAGATGAATTCCCACAATTTCCTAGGGTGATTTTAGTCACCAAATAAAGTGGACGCAATGTCCAGGTTAGGGAGTAATATGAGAAGTTAATCCAAGTCTGCAAGAAGTGGTCTCTGACCACAACTAAGGGAAGTCTATATCTGAAGAGTTGGTAATGAGAACAGGGAACAGAGGGTTCCATTTATATGAGAGAGACATTAAGAGCTAGAAGACAAAGACATTCATTCATCTGTCACTACTGATGAGATGAACCTACTTACTTTGTGATAGACCCTGGGGGTGGAGCAGAAATGGACACAGTCCCTGTCCTCAAGAAGCTCACAGGACATCAGTGCTAGAGGCTGCATGCTGCTTAATGCTTAGCAGCAGGATCTGTTAAAGAAGCAGCAGCTCTGACTATGATGTTCCAAGGTGTCACCCGGGATGGCCAATTTCAAGCTACCGATGACATCAATGAAAGCGAAGTTGGGAAGAGATGCAATCAAGCGTCTGGTTTGAGCACACCAGAGAAGGAAGTGGGTTATCTGCCTATTGCTGCAGGGCAGCCTCTGGCCACACAGAAAACCTTACTGGGAGTGAAAGAAAGGCAGCCAGGGCAAACAATGATGTCTGTTTTCCCTAGAGAAGAACTAGAGAGAATGTTTTTAGTGTCAATAATCTGATGTGTATCCTGAAGGGAAAAAAGGCAATAAATTGAGTGGTGTTGATGAGTGACGATAGCATTATTGGAAAGGCAGTCCATTAATATGTAAATTAAAAAAATGGGCCTGGCATGTAGGTAAATCTATGGGGCAGTTACTTCCCCTGCATTCAGAGGGGCTGTTTTACGCATTTTGGAAACTGATGTCTGTTGTGGGCAGTTAGAAACTGCTGCTAATACATACATATGTTACATGGTAATATATTTCATTTATTATGTAACTATTGTGAACCAGGCACTTCATAGTTTTGTGTCTAACCCTTACAACTCCACAATAATGGTATTTGTATCTTCGTTTTGACAGATGAGCAAATGTTGACTCAGTGAAACTAAAGAAGGTCTTCCTTCAAATTTATGCAGGTTCCTGGTAGTCTTCAAGAACCTGCAGTTTTCCTGCATGAGATGCAAACATTGAGATCAAGAAGACAGACCAATTTACAGAGCCTGTTGCCTCTTAATCTTGTGCTTTATTACCTATAAGACCACTTTTGGAATATTCTAGAGACAAAGGATTTGATTATTCATTTTAAGGAGGACATTGGAAAACATGGCATCTACCAAGAGAATAATGGTCAGGGTAGGGATGGATCTGTAATTTGAATCACACAAGCAACTGGAGATGTTTAACTCAGTGAGGAGCAATAGAAGATGATCTGGCGGATAGATCTTTGCTCATGAAAGAACCAGAAGGCATCTCTGTGGGTCCCTAGTCATGCATCCCACAAATATTGTACACCTATTTTGTTCCAAGAATTGTGCCAGGTGCTGACAAGGGAAGAATATGAAGATGAACACCATCTCTGATCAACATCAGGAAGAACTTTCTGGAAGTCAGAGCTGTCCAGCAATGGAACAGGCTTCTCAAAAAGCAGTCAGCTTCTCTGGAATATTCAGGAAAAGGCTGGATGTACACTTACCAGCATATGCCGGATGAATCAGCTCATTGAGTTATAAGTGGGATTAAATCCCTTTCCAGGTCAGATCTTCAGAGTCTTCTTTTAGCTTGGCTTTGGCTACAGAATGCTGTACTGAAAATCATCACTCTGACCCACCTCCCACCGGCCTTGCCCACCCAGCTGCGTGCTCCATGCTCTGACAGTGAGCTGTGGTGGACTAGTTAGACTGGAGAGTGACTGCCATCTGTGACAGGGATGAGGGAGTTCTGGTGAGTTGTGTGGGCTCAAGGAATGCGGCCTTGAAGCCATGTACACACAACCTGCTTAAGAACATCCCATGGGCAGAAAATGTTTTCTTCCTCTTCAGCCCTCCTCTGTTGCTGTGCCAGGCGGGCACAATGGTGCCTTTGAGAGGGGCAGCTGGAAGGGGGTGTTGGCAGGGAGGCTGGAAGTAGAACATTGCAGCTGGGGGGGAACCAGATTCATTTCCAGGAGTAAGCTTGGGTGCCAGTTTCCAAAACAAAACTGCTGTTTCTCAGAGCTCATGGTGGTGGGTTGCCTCAGAGTTGGACAGAGGGCACAGCCATTTCCTATCTGTTGCGCCACCCTCTCCAGGTTAAAAAAAAAAAAAATTGGTGTGTTGAGGCATGATTGCTCTGGATGCAGATTAATAATAAGCTTTGCTGCCTGTCTGGGAGCTCAGGGCAACTTGGGTGGCTGAGACTTTCTTAGGGGTGAGACTTTTCTGCAGACAGATTAGCACTGATGGCCATGGGACAGGCAGGCCTCTGGGCATGAGAGGGCTCAGAATGGAGACCCCCTTCTAAGATCTTGTTTGTCAGGGTCACTCCCTCCACCACCGTAGCTGCCAGACACCCTCATTGCCATTCGGGCTCTGCCCACTCTGTCTTAACTTTGATGGGAAAGAGGTGGGAGAACTCTGGCATTTCCTGTCCTGGATTCACAGTTGTCCCAGACTTCTGCTACTTTCCAAGGCCCTGGCACCAACTCAGTGGTGGGGGTGGGTGGTCTTCCCACTCACTGAACAGTCAGGAGAAGACCTAGGCCACAATCTTTGCCAGTGCCCCCTTTGTGTTACAAATGAAGGAAGGTGGGTCTCATTCTGGTGGTTTCCAATTAAAAGGTGTTAGTTCAGGCTGATCAAGTGGTAATATCTGTTAGTGTTCATACTCTGGGCTTTCTCACACTTTAGTTCAATTTTATAATCGATAAATAACTGTAGAGCAATTACCCATTTCTGGCATTGAATGAAGACTAGGGATATGAAACGATTAAGATAGTCTTTGCTATAGACAGTGGACTGCCTGGTCCAAGTCCCTTCTGGGACTCCCACTACCAAGTAAATGGCCTCTATTAGAGGTAGTAGCATTAGGTGGAAAGCAGAAGTATAATACAGAGCCCTCTTCCACAGGGAGTATGTGGCATTGTGGGAAACTTGTGGGCCTGGGATGGCCAGATCTAAGTCTGAAACTCATCTGATCTTTGAGTACTTATTCATCTTGATGAGACTTCATTTACCTGTGTAAGTAGTGGGAACAATACACACCGTGCAGCGTTGTTAGGGGGATTAAATAAGGCAATGTATGAAAGTGCCAGGACAGAGCTTGCTTCATAGTAAGTGCCCAATAAGTGGCTGTTGTTGTTATTAATGCAGATCCTCATGAATTTGAGCATATAATGCATAGAACACGTATGTGTGATAGAGGTGTTCACCCAATCCCTTGTGAGATTAAATGCCATTCCTAAAGAGTCAATTTTTCTATCTTCTTAATTCTACTTCTATAGAAGATTAGGATCAACAAGTTTATGATTAAGATAGATGAACAAAGACCTATCTGCTATAGCCAATAAGATGTATTTGTATATAATCTCTGTTTCATAAGCCAGATGTAGAAGAACAGGTTTGGAATGGTTTTCTTCCCTGAGGTCCCCGAATCTCCTGAGTATGGAGATGAAAATCATGAACTATTTTCAATATTCTAAAAAAAATCTAAGAGAAATAGTACATTTCCTGTTGGCAGTGCCTCACAGTTGATTACTACTTAAAAGATGCATTTGTTTGGTAGATATTTCTTGGCAAGTTAACTCTTTCCCTAAGGGAACTTGGTAGAAAAATCATCTCCTGGGGCAGAGGTTAGCCTAGAGAAATTCAAGGTGCCTGTTGTGGGAGTGCCGCCCACCCCAGTGTGCAGAGTCATGGGACCCCAACTTTAGTCTTCTGAGACCTCCTTGGGCCTCTCTAGCAATGTGTTACTTTTCTCCCCACTGCTTTGTGAAAATGTAGGCATGAGAATAAATCCTAAAAGTTACTCCAAAGTCCTTAGAAGACACTAAGTTTGTATAGCCAGGAGTCTAAAGACAAAGAAAATCAAAGCAATTCACAAAGAACAAAGGAAATGAAAAAGAATAAGAAAATAAAAGCATAGGGATGAATAGAGACTTCATGTGAAATACAGGGTACACAATTGTAGGAAATAAAAAAGGGAGTGGCTTAAGAGAGAAAAAAGTTATGTTTCAGAAACTGCAAGCAAACAATGGGGTTTTATAAGAGAAAATTGACAGAAACAATTTCCCCTTAGTAGGCAAGAGATTTTAAGGATCAGTGAAGGAAGCTCCTAGTCCACGCAAGAGAGGGAGAATGGAGCTGTGTTTAAAATGGATGGAGATTTAAGAAAGCCAAAGAATTGCAGGGGTGCTCCAGAGGCCTGATTTTAAAGCATCAAGGGCTAATATTGCTACACGCTTGAAACAAAAACATCATTATTGGGCTGGTCCCTGATTGGTGAGATTGTGGGTTACTTCCCTTTTTTGCCCCACTACAGTTTAAAATGTTATACCATAAATTTGAATTACTCTCATCGTCGGGAAAAGAGATTATTAGCACATAGAGTAGAAGGGAGCAAGAAGAACTTGAAGTAGGGACATCTGGAGCAGTGAGAACTATAAGATGGGCAAGAAGAAATCTGAAGTGGCAAAAGCTTGGGTGGACTCAGTGAGGATGATGCTGGAATAGTAGAGCCAAGGACTTGATTAAAGAAAGGAACAAGACTAGAAGGAGAATCTTTAAGGATTGTTCTAGCCTTCCCTTTCATCTTAGGGCTTGATGGCACTTCTTTTTTTTTTTTTACCCCCAAGTACTCAAAATTTCTTCTAATGTTCTTCTCAAGTTTCCCTTCCCCATGAACAGGTTTTCATATCATCTCACATGGGAGCACTGTGGCTTGGGTGATGGGCTGAACATTTGGTCACTGCCCACTTTTATTATTCCAAGCTCAGAAAGACTCTACCTGCTCAAGCTGAGAAGGTTTAGATGGAGCCAGGAGAGGTCCATGTGCTCGAAGATCTCTTTCCCTTTCATTTCAGAATTGGCAGTAGTACAGGTAGATACCAAGGCAGAACCAGAGGATGTCCCCCATTGGTGCTTGAGAGCCTCGGGTTCTCTTCTATCACTTACTGGCTGGGTAGACTTGGTCAAGTAGCTTAGCCTGTAAAGTCCTTGATGTTGCACTTTTGAAAAATAATGGCACTCGATTGGATTGGATAGCTAAAGCTGTCCGCTCCATCTTAAGGTAAACTGATTCATTGATAAACTTCCTTACACGGATGTGGGTGTGCTAAACGTTAGTTTTAGAATTTAAGATTCACATACAAATGTACACATCATGATATGGATTAAATATCCCTCACACACTGGGGCTTCCGTGTTGGCACAGGGGTTTAAGTCTCAGAGCTATCAAGCTATCGCCAGTCACTGCAGCAGGAGTTCAACCGCTGGCCAGGGGTCTAACCCACATGGCGCAGCAGACCTCTCCATCTCACCCACTACTCCCCTCAGCATTGTATGTCAATGGATCCACCTGTTTGCTCCCCATTCTGCTTCTGCTGAATTCTCAACCCCCCCCCCCACATCTGGCCTAGACCCCAATCCTTGTATACTAAATAAGAAATGAAATCTTTAAATATCCCTCACACCGTGCCCAGCTCACTCCCTTTTGTAAAATTAACTTTAAAAAAATTGAGATGAAATTCACATAACGTAAAATTAACCACTGTAAAGCATACAGTGGCATTTAGTACTTTCACTCACACTGTATTTTAGAAGTGTTAAAGGAACACAGCCATTTGGGTTGGTTCCAGTTCCTTATAATTTAAAAATATGCAGCCCCTCACCTCTGTGCTCATCCTCTCTGGAGCTCACCTGCAGGGAATTTTCTGGGTCTAGGTTGAGAAGAACGTGCTGGGTCATTTGCTCTACAAATGCATTTTCAATTCTGTGTGCATTGCTAAACTGCTCTCCAAAGTGGTTTACTACCGTTTTCATCAACACTGTCTGAGAATTCGCAGTTCTGCTGAGTGGGGCATGCATGGACCACCAGAGCCTGTTAAAAGTTTTGAACCAGCTCTATCCACCTCAACATGGAAAATCTCTAGAACATCATGGCGAGTGAAAAAGATGAGTTTTGGGGCATGAAGGGATAGTGGGGGACCTCAGTTTTATCAGTGACATTTTATTTCTTTGATTAAAAAATACCTGAAGGGAATAAGACAAAATATTACAAGCACCCATTCTAAGTGAGGGAAAGTGGGAGTATTTGATATGCTGTTCTCCAGACTGTTGTGTTTTTTGAAAGGTCCTCAGTGGAAGGGGGGAACTGATGTGCAGAGATTCCCAAAATATACTGCCTAGCAGTTTTTTGAGCAGCTTCCAAATCTGGACTCACTTTTCCCCATGCAGAGGTTCGTATTAGTGGAGCTGGCTAGCCTTCCTTTCTGAACATTGTTTTAAAGACTAGAAAAAATATCAAGGAATTTTGGAAGCTCTTATTTTTAGCCAGTAAAATGAAAAATTTCCACAGCATGTAAAATGAGAGCTCGAGTCAAAGCCTGCCGGGTTTGCTCCACCCAACTCTGATCCTGTCGAAAAACCTTTGCTAGACTATTCTGGGCCTGGGGTGGGAGAGGTGACTCACTGCGTCCCTCCCTCATCCCATCCCCCACCTGTTTATTCAGGTGAATCAGGTTAGAATGAACATCAAGGGCCCCTTGGGAAGAGAAGTCAGAGACTGAAATGCTGTCTTGACCAGGGCTGATGATGGTCATGTGGGTGACAAGCTGGCTTCTTAATTTCATAATTAGTGTCAACCGCAATTGACTGAGCACCATGCTCTGGAAACAGCACTTGCTTTTATAGCTCTTCCTGCATTTCCATGGAGGAAAGATTCAGAGAGCGTATTTGCAATATTGTTTTTGTGCTCTTTTTTTTTTTTTCAATGTCAAAATCCCAGGTCTGGTTTTTAATGTTACCTGAAACATCAACATTATGTTCATGAATAAAAGCAGATCACGGATGCCCCATACCTGGTTGAAAATCTCTGCTCTAGACTAACATGCCATTATTACTCATGGCCAGCGATAGGTGGTGGGCCTCAGGGGAGTGTCTTGCTCTCTCTCAGCCTCTATCAGCTTCTCTGGGAAGGTGAGTATGACACCTGTCACTTGGAGCTGCTCTGCAGATTCTATGAAGCACTTAGCTTTGTCAGGTTTCAAAACAAAAAACAACAAACCTTAAAACTTTGATCCAAATAATAGCTTGGTAGGTAGGCCAACGTCCTTTCCCATCATTTTATAGATGCCAATACTGAGGTTCAGAATACAGTTTAGCAAGACACTTAACCTAATTGCACAACAGGAATAACCCTCAGAATAAAAGCAGATCACAGTCTAGATCAGGTCCCTTCCCTTCCATTGTGCTTGCCCTGGCCAAGAGTCAGCAGGTGAGCTGTAGATCTAGAATTACCTTGCTCTTGGCAGAGTCACTGGGGCTTCATATTAGGTCCAGAGTGATCCAGCTCATGTAGCTTCCAGGACCCCTGGGATCCAGATTCCTTAGTTAAGTGGGCACTATATTAACTAGCTATGTGTGTTGTCAACTGGGTTGTAAGCTTTATTTTAGAGAAGGCTCCAAGGCTTCTTGTCCTCCACCAGTCACTAGCCTCAAAAATAGGTTGCATATCATGTGAGAGACTTTTAACAGAGACATTCACTGAGTAATCTCATTTTAGTTTTAATTTTTACCATTTAAGTATTTATCAGAGTGACACACAAAAACATATGCATACATGCATGAAGAAATGAGATAGACTTTACTCTCTGGTCCCCTGAACTTCTTACCTTTGTGCCTTTCTCAAGTTGCTGGGCCTCTCAGCCTCAGTTTCCTTACCCACAAAGTGAGGAAGTTGTGGACATGGCCTCCCAGAAAGGGTTCAGATAGGCTTTCCCCAAATGTCCAGAGTTGTCCTTTTCCAATACACATTACCATAGTATGTGGAACTAAGGTCAATTGAGATTCTCTGGGCCTCTGGAGAAAGTGCTACCTTTACTTAAATCATGCAGTTTTCCTAGACTTAGGGATATCGTCATAAGTTTTTTCTTAATTCAAGAAACCCATCTAAAGGTAGGGCATACATCAAGAAGCAGGTTTTGTCACATTGTTATGGCGGCATCTCAGTGTATGGGGGAAGAGCATTGAAGCACTTGGACTACATGTCCCAGCCTGCCATTAACTGACTTCCTGAATGGGGAGCAGCAGGGGAGGATGGAGATGGATGTATAAATGGAAGAAGGAGGGAGGAAGAGATACCTGCAGGAGAAACATGGAGGAGAGACATGTAGAGACATGGAAGTGACAGGTGGGTGAGAGACATGTGCGTGAGAGACACGTGGGGAGATTTTTCTTGGACCTTAGCAGAGATAGTGGCAGCTTTTATCTCAACTTCAATGTGCAGTATGTGAATTTTGAGTCTCTCCTTTTGTCCTGGGTCTCTGAAACCTGCCTACCTGCTTTCTTGTGGTTCCCTGCCAGAAGTACCTTAGATTTGTGGAAAGCTTTTGGACTCAGCAGCCCCACTTCAGGTTGAGCCTGTTTGGCTGGGCATTTGATCATGAGGGGATAGGTAATTTTTGGAGCTTTACTGAAAAAATTTGAAAATTTCCCAATATTATTTGAAATACCCCCCCAGCCTGCACACTGCTCCCCACTCTGCACACCCAGCACACACTACTAAAAATCATTCACACTTTGAGTATGCTTTCCTTGCCTTTGTGTATGTGGATGGCCAGACCTCTTTTAGAGTGCGCACCCCTTAAAATTTGGGGTCTCTGGTGACCCCTCAGTCACAAACAAGATGAAAGCATCCCCTCCTTTTCATGCAAATCTTCTTTTCTCTCCTTGATATGCCATGCCCCTTATATAGACATAAGCCCCTGATTTGCCTCCATTTACTTTAGAATTTACAATCATGTTAATTTTCCATATGCATCTTTTTAAATTTGGTCTTTTTCGCCTACTAATCTGTGTGATGTTAATTTGCTTGTCCATCTAGCCTCAGAAGAATTCTAGTGATGGGGGGATTTCCCTGCACCCAAACAACATTGATAATTACTCTGCATGTTCTGTGATCAAAATAAAATGAGTTGCTACATGGGAAAACCTTTTGTAAACTTTAAGGCAGTTTTCATCTCTAACTCTCTCCTTCCGTCCAGCCTGAACCCAATCCTTCAGTCATGAACAGCAGGACCGAATTCTGTTCCTTTGAAATGCTTCCCAGCACCTGCCCAGCTGCCAGAGCTGCAAGAGACACAGCCACGTGTTCAATAATGGAAAACAAAACTGGGCATCCATGATGAAAAATTTACTTCCTAACACTTGTTAGGTAAATCTCTATTTCATTGTAAATCAAAACTCACTCCAAAAGACCTAGAGTCCTCTCTTACCAGTGTTAGCAATGAAAACCTGGTCAATTTATTTCATGGAGCTGAGCCTCAGTTTCCTCGTTCAAAAAAATGTGGTACTATTTGCTGCACTGGGTTATTGTATCAAATGAGGACACATTATGATAGCCAAAGCAAGTGATGTTTTTCTTTTTCCTTTTTAATTTTCTCTCCCTTCTGATTTACCCTTCTAAAGGGCTGTGCCTCAGCTCGCTTTTCCATGAAATGGGGAGACAATACTTAGCTTACAGAGTTGTAGGGCTTTGCAAACTGACACGGAATATAATCACCTCTGTGGGGCTGTTCTCGGGATACTGACCTCCAGCTGGTGAGCCGCATGCTGGACCTCACAGGCCTGGGCTGTTGTGTGCAGTGGCCACAGTTAGAAGTCACTTAACATAGCTTCTCTCACTGTTCACCCAAGGTTCCTGATGCTCTCACCTCTATCTGGTGCACATCTATCTGGTGCTTTGCAGCCTCCTCTTAATAACTGCCACCCACATAAATCCTCCCTTCTATCTATCTGTCCCCCTCCGGACCTCAGGATGCAGGGCACCGTCATTTATTCCCTCCAGATGGTACCTGCCCGGATCCTGAAGGCCGGTCAGAAGCTGCCCTTCACATGACAGCCCTCCTCTCTCCCCCTTGAATGAGTACTAAACGACTCGTTATGAGGAGATCAGGAAAACAGGAAGTGCTTCCAAAGCCCCCCATGACCCACAGCATGTACAACCCCATCCCCTTCTGCAGGCCACCAGCCTCTGAAGGAAAAGTCACCAGCCTCCTCTGCAGTGGGGGGAGAGCGGCTGGGTGTTGGGACCCAGAGGGGACAGTCAGTGTGGCTGGGCCTGGAGCCCTGAGGGCGGGCAGTCCAGCTAGGGGAGCTGGTCTGCTCTATTCTGGGCATAGTTTCAAGGCCAGCTGCAGGGAGAACAAGCAGTCGCTGTGTGCCTGCAGCTGGTGGTGGTTAGGCCAGGGCTGTCCCTCACTTGGGGTATATTTAAAGAGACCCCACCAGATGATCATGCCAGCAGGAAAAATACACACATATCTCATTAGCCACGCTCAGTGCCTGGCCCAGCCCTCTCCACTGCCACTTCAGCTCCCTGGCTATGCATTTATGAATCAACAGAGAAGGGCAGCCTTTTCTGCCTCCTTCAGGTATCCGCAGTACCTCCTGGGGACAGATGCCCCTGACTCACAGGCCTCTCTGCTCTCTGACCAAGCTGGCTCCAAGTCCAGGGGATTAGCCTGAATGGGCTCCTCCTACCCTGGGTGGTAACCCAGCAACCAATGGGAGGGGCAGGCAGATGAGTCAAATAGAAGCACAGAACCTCGGGCTTTGTGTTTTGTTTGCGAAAACTCCCTGAGAGCAAAGGCTGCTTTCCGGCAGGGAGTGGTGGGGTTTTCCCACACTACTCCAGGCCAAATGCTCCTCCTCGCAGGGATGCCCCTGAACCCACTATTTGACTGCTAATGGAGGCATTGGACAAAGGGAGGGGGCGTACAGGATGAGCTGAACTCTCTGGCTGCCTTTCACTGATTTCTCTCAAGTGAAAACAAGACTTACAGGCCTGAATCCCAGGGGAAGGTGGTGTTGATAGCTAAGAACTATGGGCAAGGGAACTATGGCCTGAGGTGCTGCAGAGCAAGGCAGAGCTGGTGCACATAAATGGAAGGACTTTCAGGTGGCCAGCAGCCAGAGACACCTTCTCATAACAGTGACAGCACTTCAGGAGGGCAACTTAACAGAAGTGGGGTGGAAGTGGGTAGCTTACCAGCCAGGTCAGGGAAGCTGAGGGGCAAACTGTCTAAGGCAGGCTGCTACAGGTGCTGAAAGAGCTGCTAAACGTGAGTGCTCCAACAGGATCAGCTACATAATTTGAGGAGCCCAGTTCAAAATGAAAGTGCTGGGCCATTGAGAAAAAATATATATATCAAGAATTTCAAGATAGTGACAGGAGGACATGAAACCAAGGGCCCTTGGTGGGTTGCACAGTTGCATATCCATAAAGTCCACCTTGTGTGCTTATGAGTAAGCTCCTTGAAGCAGTTGTGAAACCTGGGGCAGAATGAGTTGGGAGATGTCTGGTGCCCTCTGGCCTCACCCCTGAACCTTTTACTACTGCTTCCCTGTGGCCATCACTTCCCAGATTTTGCCAGGCTTGAAACATTACCTCTACTCTAACTGAAGCTCCTCTGAAAAGGGGGAACTGCAAGGCTGTGGTGGAGAAAGGGCTGAGGCAGGGAGAGACTCTGGGCATCCCGGCTCCAGAACCCCGAGGGCTGAGTGAGGCGTAGAGGTGTTTGAGAACACAATGGAGGTACAACAAATGGAATACATTCCAGATCCCTCTTAAGAACCCAGGTATGTGTTCTGAGGATGCATGTGTCAGTCCAGGAATAGAATCAAGACCCAGGTAGCCTTTGCCCCACCTAGGAACTTACCTCCAACTCGATGTGGTCATGGAGTTTCTTGCAGGTGGCCGCAAAGGTCTCTGAGGTGCCAAATTCAAAGTACCACAGCTTGTTCTTCATTCTGGACCATAAAGCAGAGAGATACTCAGTATTTTTTGTTTGAAATGGTAAAGTAGTTCACTATTGGGACTGGGGGATCCAAACCCACAGCATTCCTCAACCTTATGTTTTCACTATTTGTTAATCAGACGAACAGGGGTGGATTTTAAAATATTTTTTAGCAATTGTTCTTGCTAGGAACATAGAAAAAAAACCAAATTCATTTCTTCGACATCATGGTTACTCTGGGTGAATAGCCAGCTGCTCTCTGGACTTTGTGGTCAGAGTACATTTGTCTCTGTATCTGGTTCAAGGGAAGAGTTCCATGAAAATCACCCAGAGGTTAACAACTGACAGCATGGTCTGGACACTGTCTTGCTATTGCTAGTGCAGGGCAATTTCAGGCAGAGCCCTCTCTTGGGTATGGTTGGGGTACAAAAGCAAGAGCAGACAACCTTTCGAGACTTGAGGGATTTACAGCCTTGGGACAGAAGATGGTTTCACAAGAAACCATACAAAATATGTGCTGCTTTGCTTATGTCCTGATTAGGGGAAGCAGAGTGGAGAGAATTAGACACATTTGGGGGCAAGAAATAAAGAGAAGGGAAAAAAAGTGATTTATTTGATAGTAGTAGCCCCCCTTCCCTATGTCTTTCTCAATTGTATTTGATAAGGCCATAACCTTCCTTTAGGGATAGACATTGTCATACTTCTTCAAAGTTAGGGCTCATCATTCTGAGATTTAACATTTATCAACATATTCCTTAGTTCAAAGTCAGATGATGTGTCCCGACATTTGGTTATTTTGATCAGATGGTCTCACCAGGAAGTGTTTCTCAAGGTACTCCATTTCTCCCATCCCAACTGTCATCCCATCATTGGGAGCTTGCTAAGAGAAAGGACACCTGTCTAATTTATAAGCAGACAGATTTTTGCTAAGGAAGGATTAAACAAAGCCACATTCTTCTTGGTTCTCAGGAAAGAGGAAACCACCTTGTGTGGTGTTGGTCTTCCATTCTCACATTTTTGGACTAAGAAGAAAGGAGCATTCCTCAATGGGCAGAGAGCTCTTATTTCTTTCTATTTGTCTTAGGCCACAGCAGATGTCTGTTCCATACAGCAGACACAACTCTGCTCCCTGCATTTCTCGGAGTCTACCTAGAACTTGAAGATGAGACTTCCATCGTGTGAAGGTTTCTAAGATCTAATTAATTGGGACGGAGTGTTTCTGATTCTTAGCATGAAAAGAAATAGCAAATGATGATGGAAAGGAGAATAAGTGAGATCTGGGGAATAACGCCTTATAAGAAAGCTAGAGAATCCGTTGTATTTTAAATAGGTCAGGGCTTCTCAGCGAGGGAGCCGCAGCACAGGTATGTCTGCAATCTCAATCTTCTCCACTTTCCGGGGGTTTGGGGTAGGCTGCCCTGCTACTGTTAGTGCTGGGAGTGTCAGGCAGGTGATCTCTTCAGTATGGATAGCACAGTAAGCCTTCCCATTTGTAGTCCCAGTGTGTCAAACAAATGTTTTTGTTTTCTGTGCATGATGTGAAAAAATATTGGGAAAAGTTCTAGATCATTGGTTCTCTGAATGGTAATGCACATACAAATCACCCGCGGATTTCATTAAAACATTCAGGATGGAGGCTCAAGAGTCCTTATTTTCTAACAAGCTGCTGATACAAGTCCAAGGATTATACTTGGAGTGGTGAGGATCTGGAGACTATGTTTATGGGTTCTTGAAAAATATTCATATGAATTACCTGAGAAGTGTGATTAAAATGCTGCTTCCTGGGTGCCAGTCTATAGAGATTCTATGTGACAGTTGTGAGGCAGGGCTCAGGAATATGCATTTTTATGAGTGCCAGGTGATCTTTATGTAGGTGACCAGTTGTCAGGACATGGAGAAACATCTCTCTAGATCCCCGTAAAATGACAGCTATGGAAAAGGACAGAGGAAACCTGGAAGAGAGGATTCCTCAGGGAGGATAGAATGAGGGTCAGTGCTTTTCAACAGACAATGATGGCAAAGGATTCAGTAAGGGGAAAACACAGACTGTCATAAATGTCAGGGCTAAGCATTCTTCTCCTGCAGCAAAAGCATCTCTGTAGCCAGGAGACCTTTATTGTGATTCCATTTTCAAATATCAATGTTTGTCTGAATCATGACTTCTGAAAGTTATTGCCAGGAGATTTAGGGTTTTAATAAAAATGTCCGGAAGCCACAAGTTATTTTTGCCCAAAAGTGGCTCTTTTGATGATCTAATATGGTTAGGAGGTCATGTTGAGGTCCGTATCACAGAATGACTGCAGGGATCAAACAGGCCACTCTCCATTGCTGGCTAGATGTCCACTGCTGGTTGTATAACCTTTGGCAAGTTATTTAACCTTTTAAAGCCTCAGTTTTCTCATCTGTAAAATGGAGACAGTCAAGAGATCTGCTTCAAAGGGTAGTTGAAACGATTAAGTGAGATCATTCAAAGCATGTCATATAATGCTTTATCATAGTAAGTTCACCAAGAATGTTAACTATTTACTTATTAGACATTTTTCAATATCTTGGGTTGCCATATTTGGATAACATAAGGAGGCACAAATGACAGATGAGGTTGGGTAGCCAGCCTCAAATTTTTCTAAGGTAGAAAGGTACATGATCATGTTTTTTAGATCACGTGTCTTCTTGTTAAAAACATGTTTCCCATTTGTCTAATAGATTTTTCCAGAGTCATAGACTATACCCTAATCCTTGGTTAACCACCTTGACTGGTCATACATTTGTCCAAGGATGTGATGTTGATTGAGAATATGCTTCTAAGACAGTGTATTTTCCTGTGAATGAAAAAGTATTTATCAATTCAAGAAAGTATTTATCAGTTCATTCATTGTGCCAGACTGGATGAGAGTTATAAATACTATGAAGAACAAAACATGTCACTCCATGAGCTAGTCACTGGGTAAAGATAGACAAGGAAACCTAAATCCTATTGTCAAGAGCTAGGCATTGAGCACTGAGAGTAAATAGGAGGAGGGATATTCAATTCTTAGTGGGGCTAGGGGCCATCAGAGAAAATTTCCTAGAGAGGCAATGCCTGGGTCAAGTTCTGAAGGATGTAGAAGGGAAAAGAGAAGGTGAGAAGGAGAATTTCAGATGAAGACACAGGGTAACAGATCGTAAATATGGAAGGGACCTGGATTATGGAGATTTGGCCAGGAAGGGCTGGAGCGGGAGAGGAGCAAGACTATAAAGGCTGGGGGTGCCATGCTTTAGTGTTAGGGCTTTATCTTCAAGTCTATAGTATGTCATGGACCATCCTTAAGTGGGGGGTTGGGGTGGTAGTAGTGACATGCTCAGATTCGCCTTAGTTAACAGTCACTTCATCCCACATGTGAAAAGTGGATTTAGAAGGAGCAGGTATAGATTGGAGGCCTGGAGAATAGTTTGCGGTGGTATAGAAATCCAGCAGAGAACTGAAAAGTGTCTGAACAAAGGCAATGACAGTAGAGTTTGGGAGAACAGATTGATTTACAAGCTAAAAATTAGGGGAATTGACAGGGCTGGTTGATTGTAAGAAATGAAAGGGAAAGAGTAGTCAAAGTGACACCCAAGTTTTTGTCTTAGACAGCATGGTGGATGACAGGTACCATTCACTGAGAGGGGCACAGGAAATCAATTCTAGTGTCAGTTCTTTTTGTTATTAAAAGACTTTTTTTTTGTTCCTCTGATCGTCCCTCTGCCCATCCATGCAACCATGAAGCCATCCAAAGAACATCGAGTGAAACCTACGATGGGTCAGCTGCTGTGTTAGCTCTGGAGATAAGTGATGAATGAGAGGCATGATCGCCCCCTTACCGAGCTTACAACCTTTTAAGAGTTCACTAAGATGTAAACATTTGATCTCTGATGCATAGGAGACTTCTCAAAATATAAGAGCTTTTATTTTTCCTCTTTTAAGTCAAGCACTTTTTATGTTAGAAGTGAATACATTCCATTCCCATGACCCTTTGGTTTTGTGTTCTGTGAAACATTTTAAATATTTATCGTATCTCTTTTGATCTTCTGACGATGAGGTAGACTATTGCTTAAAATAAGGAAATGAAGACTTGGGGAGTATAAATGACTTGCCTAAGTAAAGAACTTGCACTTAGTGAGAAAGTGGAGAGGGGGGCCCAAACGCTGATCGTCTGACTCTACAGCCTGTGCTTTGCTACCGTGCACCTTATCTTTTGTATATGGTGTGTGTGCTCCTGCACACTTACTCAACACCTGTGCTTCTCCTTCTCCAGGTTAAGTGGATGTTCTTAGGGGTCTGGATGCTGTTAGTGGCTACATACATCCTAGGAAAAGCTGACTGATAAAGAATGGCAGACCCTCCTAGCAACCGGACTTCTGGGAGTTCTAGAGGAGTTTGAACCAGATATGTCACAGGAAACTTCTTGTCTTCAATCTACACTGACTCAGATAGTCAGGGAATCCAGACTTGACCCTTGGCAAAGTCAGATGTTTCCAGGAATGCCCTGTACCTTTCCTTTCAATTCATCCAGAAATGGGGCAGGAGTAAGCCCTGGAACCATCTCCAATACAGAGGAAAACAGGGTGGGCAGAGTGCCACTCTTAGGAGACAAACATAAGTTGCTCTTCAGGCATCTCCAAATTCAGGTTCAGTGTGGGTCATTTTCCCTCGTAATCAGAGAGTGCAGTGGGCCTGATGCAGTGACCCTAAAATGGAATCAAGGAGTTCTAGGTTCAAAGTTAAAACCTGCCCTTCACTTCTTTCTCTGCAAGATGGGAATATTATTCTCGACCCAGGAAAGTTATAGCGCTCATGTGTCTTTGAGCACATTTTAACTTTTCGAAGCCTCTCCACCCATACTATGGCCTAATAGTTAACTCACTGTTATAAATAATAAATGAGTTATGTAAAATTATCTAGGACTGGTCTCGCTAAGTAGGAGGCCCTAATCACCCGTACATATTTAAAGTTTCTTGATTGTTGCTCATGTCTTGTCCTTATCTAGTTCCCTCAGAAAAATAGTCACTTGCTTTATTTGAGATAGTATAAAGGTAGATTATTTTGATTGCCAAAATGACTGAAAGTGTAAAGTGTAAAGGCAGAGAGTAGGGTTAGCAAAAGGAAGAGACTCTTTCTGGGGTGAAGGCTGGTCAGGTATTTTTGAGGTCAGCTGTTAATGGTGGACCTTGAAGGGGAGGCTGCCTTCAGGCGAAGTGGCCTAAAAGAAGATGAGGGAGACCTTTCTCTGTAAGCGTTGGGGCATCATCACTAAGGACTTGACCGGCAGGCTTAACCAAGGTAACATTCCCTGCAAGCTACAGACTCTCCCCTTTCTCAGCTGCTGTGAGGTCAGGAAGGAAACCAGATTCCCAGAACCCCATCACTGCACAGGAAGTCATCAGGATTCTTCTGTTTTGTCCACACTGTCAGAGCAGAGCTGTATAGCACGGAATACTGAAGGTTAGTTTTTGAGCCTGATACAGAAAAAGCCTCTCTGTCCGGAAAGTTTGGCTTTTTAGTTCTGCACTCTGCCAATCACTTTATATCCACTATCTTTTCCATTTTCAGAAGAATCCTATGAGGTCAATACTATTGCTACAAAGAAAGGAATTCACAGACTGAAGTGACTTCCCTGTCTCATTTTCCCCATTTTCCTTTTCTTTCACCAACACCTTCTCAAAGCTTTTGGTGACACCCTACAACTTGGGGCAGGTGATGCAGCTCCACTCTCCTTGCCACTCTGAGGCTGAATGCCAAGGTTCCCTCTTCCCTTTGGATGGTATCTCCCAGCCACTCTGCGCTTAGCCCATGTCGGGGGACTGCTATTGCTGCCTGTGGCACCAGATGGTGTCTGTTTCATCTTCAGTTATACCAGGGCATCTCTTCTAGAATCTGAGAGGTTAGGGTTCATGCCTGACTCTGCCACTTCCTAGCTGGGCAAGTCATTTTAGTTCTTTAAACCTTCATTTCTTTCTCTACAAAATGGGAATATAATTCTCTACCCACCCAGCAAAGTTGTGAAGCTCATGTGGCAAAGGCAAAGCACAAGCAGGTGTTCAGTGCATGTCAAGTGCTCACTAACTTCTCCTCTGTTGCTAGGAGACGCAGTCCCTGGGAGGCGCATTCCCCTCAGCAGCAGGGGCAGGGGAGGGAGGAGTGTGGGGGTCTCTCCCAGGCAGCCAGTGTTTTTTGAAGAAAATAACATTAACAATGTTTTAATGACTTCTGGAATGCTTTTCCTGCACTGCTCTTCCTGAGTTTGTCTTGGCCCATGGTTTCTTTCCTCCTCATAATCACCTTTCAGCTGGAGATGACTAATCTTTAACCAGTTGTCCTGAGGCTGGTTTCCAGGTCCACAAATCTTGGTTCACTGTAGGCTTGAAACGACCCCAGTGAACCTTCCAGAGGCAGAGGACCTCATGCGGGCTGCGGGGACTCAGCCTCACGGACAAGTGGCAAAGAGCAGCAGTGACGTCGTGGGTCACTCTGTTCCTGGATTTTCTTAATATTCCTCTGCTTTACATAAAAAGCAAAAACAAAACAAAAATACCAACAGTACACTATTTAGTAACCGAACCTTTGACAGATGAGGAAAACATGAGGCTAATTAAACATGTTGTTTTTTCTATTTGTCAGCAATTCAGGGCTGGAATCAGATCTCACCTGACAGCCTTGGAGCAGCCTATTTTCAAGTCTGGCCACAAGGACTGCCAGGCTGCGGGAATTTTTGCCACAAAGCAATGAGCTTCTGATGACCCTTTTTTGATAATCTGGAAGCTTTAAAGGTGAGGGGCTTTTGATGGCATCCAAACATGAAAACGTCCAAACATTCTTTGGGTTCAGAAGGCTGAAGAGAGGACACTATGGCTATTTCTAGAAATAGGGGCTCCCGAAGTGAAGGTATTTCTCTTTGTGGTTTGGACTTTGATAACCAGGTTCCCTGAGTGGGTCATAACTCAAATGGTCAGTTAGGCCTTCTGTGCTGGTCCTACAGAGCAGATGCTACCATGAGGCAGTGTTCTGTGTTGTGTTGAGGGGGCAGGATGATTTGGTGGGGGCTTTGGGGGCCAGCAGACAGGAGACCAGCCTTCCAGTCCCAGTTTTCATATACCGGTGTCACAAACACAAGTGACACCAAGAGAGCCCGCTGGCCTCAGTTTCTCCATCTTACAATGAAGGGCTAGGAACAACTATCTTCTAAGTTTTCTCCAAGTGCTCTGAACTTGAGATCATACAGTGCGGGACAGAATGGGAAATCCCCTTGTTCCCCTATAGCTGCCATATAGAAGTATGGGCCTGGATTTTGCCAGAGCTGCCATTTAAACAGAGAAGCCAGTAGTATGTGTTCTTCTGTAAAATGTCCTGACTTTCAGAGTTGACAACTAATTTAGTTTTTAAAAGAACTCTGTAAAGGCTGCAAACTACCCCTCAGGGAAAAACTATACCTAGCAAACAAATTATAATTACACTAATGATATTTTTTCACAAGTTTTATCTCAATTACAAACAAAGCAAATAATTTCACTTAACGTTTTCTGTCAGCTTATTGGGTTATTGGTAGTGTTATTGCTACTCTACTGAAGAGAGTAGGTTCCTGCCAGGTTATTAAGTAAATAATAATCTAACAAAATCAAACAGGTATAACAACACAGGAAGGGCAACTTGAACTGAATTATAGTTAAGTGATGAATGTTAGTAATAATATTGAAAATACTTTATCTGTTAGCATTTTACATTAGTTGAATCTCAAATGCCTTTGGAAGTACGACATTGTGTTAACCAATTGTGTTAACCAAAGTTAACCAAAGTTTAGATCAAAGGTATAAAAGAGAAAAAAAGCAGAGGCAGGTAGGCTTGTTTCTCTGGCCAGGACATCAAGTCCTAGACGGGGCCTGTGCCTGCCATCTCACAGGTGCTGCGGAGGCCATCTGTGTCACCACACACTCAGCTGCCCTGGCCCGTCAGAGAGCTTGTCACATCTAATCCGCCTGGCATGCCGTCCCCTGTTCTCACTGCCTGTTGGAATGGGCACTCAGAGACTCTCAGGCACGGAGCAACGGATGGAAGAATCTTTTCCAAGAGGGGCCAGTGGCCCCTTTGGTTCAAGGGAAAGTGAATCCCCAGCAATCAGGAAGGAGGCTTTATAAATAGCCTTTTTGTTCTCTGTGACTTTGGTGCCCACTGTTCCTGCCAACAGATTTGGCTTGGCTCCGTGTGCTTCAGCTTCAAGGGGCAAGGTATTCCCTGGCTTTTTCCCATACCCAGGACAAGACTGGTGTTCATAGCACTCAGAAAAATCTGAGGTGCTGAATGAAGGGAGGACTGGAGACCAGAGACCAGGAGCAGGTGGTTAGAAACCTGGGGAACAATAGCAACAACAAAACTATTTTAAAAAGGGGGCGTGTTCAAGAAGAGCTGAAAGAAAAAAAAAGGTCAAGAAAGGAGGGAGAAACCTGCTTAGGGTATATTTTATAGTATAAATATGGGATCCTCTTAGCAACTTATGAATACACTATTTATTTAAATATGTGAAAAATTACCTGTAAAATCACAGATGATCATCTGCACTTAAGGGGCCTTTGGGGTCCAGGGATTCCAAGGAATCCTCCAATGAAAGGAATCCACGAGTTGCTGCCATTTCTTAGTACAGATAGTATTTATGCTCTTGATCATAAGAAAGACCGCACAGGCTAACTAGTGTGTTATTTTTTTCTTCTTCATGAGGAATGGAATTAAACCAATTACACTGGTCAACTCCAGAGGCCCTGACTGAAAGGCAAAAGGATGTTGTTGAATAATAAAAAATGGGGAAACAAATGATTACTTAGAAGAGCTTTTTGGCTGACAGAAATCTTACTATGTACTAATGGTGAGGAGTGGAGAAGAGGGAATAAAAATAGTGCACTATTTGATAATAAAGAGTGTGTACAGAATGACGACTCCAAACCATTTCTGGGTGGTGGTTCTCATCTAAACCCGAGCAACCTTCTCATGGTCCAGGTTAGGAAACAGGTCTGTCTGCGTTGACACATAGGCCTGAGCATCAGCTCCCAACTTCAGTTCTTATTCCTTAACTTCTCATTCCCTAGCTCCCACCGCTGTGCCCCAGAGGCACCTGGTAAGGGGGGAAAGGTAACCATGCCACTTGCCATCGTGGGCTATTATCACTAGGGCTTTGGGCTGATTTGTTCACATCTACCACTCAATCCACAGGCGAGGGCACAAGATCCCAGCTCTAGGCTGGCCGGCCATGGCTGCTTGGGTCCTGTGGCATTCTTCACCGGAGTCTGTGGTCTGGGGCTTCCTCCTGATCTCTGGTCTCTATTCTTATCCCACATAACAAAAGGCTGAACACCCCTGCCTCATTTTCAGAGCAGCTTCCTTGCCCCTTTGGGGCTAAATCTGGACTCCAAAGAATTCAGGCCCTCTCAACAGCGACCTTTCTGTTCTACACACGACATTTGGTTTCCATGGACTGTGGACATAGTCTCTTTTAATAGGTTCTCCTGAATCATCTGGCATCGGACACGATCTCCTAAGGGCAGGACTCCAGGAACAAAGCATGCCAAAATCTGGAATCAGATTCTCCCTGAATGTAGCACTGGGGGGCACAGGGGTGTGTGTGTGTGTGTGTGTGTGTGTGTGTGTGTGAGTGCACGCACGTGTGTGAGTGCACGCACGTGCGCATGTGCCTGCCTGAAACAGGGAGGCTTCCTGAGTCTCTGGATCTGATGCTACTGAGCGCACTCACAGACACTGCCTCTCCCAGGCTGCAGCCCTGCAGCCTGACCTAAGAACTGCCAGCTAAGTGAATGTCACTTCGGAGTCCTGCCAGTTTGGGGGTGACCTTTAGGAGATACCACTGGTGAGGCAGTCAGGGCTTTCCTCTCCAGAAAGCCTACATCTCCAGGGTATTTTTCCAGTCAGTATCTGCTCTGGCCAAGAGAAAAGCGCTCCCTGCCCCCATCTAAAAAAATAAAAATAAAATGAAATAAATCTCACAGTTTGGCTGCTTCTTCGCCATCCTTCTTCCCTTTGAAGATTTATTCGTGGACAGAAGATCCCCTTCAGGCCGATTTGGCTGAGGCTGGAGGGCACTGAATCAGCGTGCTCTCACAGTTCCCAGAGCGCTAAGTCAAATGCTGGGACAAAAAGGAATCCTGCTCAGAGGGAAAGGGGGCAGCAGATGGGCATCAAGCCTCTTAAGGTTCAGCAAGGATTGCTTAGCCGCTATTAGCTTTGTGGTTCTGAACTTAGCTTTAGCAGCATTCACACATCCCTCAGCCTGTGAAGATGGTATTTGAAGGCGGTTGGGGACAGTTAAGGCACAGGTGGGTGAGGATGAGGAGGACTTTTTGGAACACAAACCCTGAAAGTCTAGAGAAGCTGGGTCACTGAGCAGGTCTCTCAATTCTTGCTGAGAATTCTTCCTGGGGCCTGACCAGCCAAAGTCGGAAACTATGAACTGTTCGGGCGAGCAGAGGCACACCCCAGATATGGGTGCATACCCTCACCCTAGGTAACTGTCAGGTGGACCCCAAGAAAGACAGCAGAATTTCGCCTGCTCTCTCTGTCCATGCTCTTCCACTTCAGCTCAAACACCCCTTCCCCCAGTGGTTGGGAATAATCTGTCTCTACTTCTTGAAGGTTTACTCTGTGTACGAATTGCATTAATTGCTTTACACACCAAAGGGTCCCCCTCACTTGGTCCTCCCATCTGCAGTCTGTGGGAGGTACTACAGTGGTTATTTTGTAGAAGCGTTTGAGCCTGTTTCTTGGCAATTGCTGGCTGAGGCAGAGTCAGGGTGTCAGAGGAGATGCATGCTGAATGAGTCTGTTCTCTCTCCCTCCCACAGCCAGCGGGATTTATGCTAGGTCAGGTTACAAAAGTTCCTTGGTTAAGCCAGTTGTTTGTCACTTTGAGCACATTTCCCCATAGAAACAATGTAATGTTGAGTTTGGGTTTGCAGACTAACCTACAAAAGCAGATTAACCCATTGTGTATCCAATGTCTGCTTTTGGAGACAGCTTGGCTGGGGTGATAGGGGTTCTGGTTAGAAGCCAGAAAGGCCTGGGTTTAAGCCCGGGCTCAATCAATTACTTATTCTCTGAACTTGGGCAAGTTATTTGGTCTCTGATCTTAGATTCTTCATCTTTGAATTGGGATAATAGTGCCTACCTTGCAGGGGGTGTGGGGACGATGAAGGGCTTGTATGTGTAGGATATACCTTCAAACAAAGGTGCAATAAAACCTGCCAGGCATGAAACTGGTTTTGTGGCCTTGGGGATTCTGAGCTCTTACTAGCAATACAACTATCTTTCCTGCTGAATTTTGCTTTCTGTACTTCCTAGGAAAGATACTAGTTTTGGGTTTTTTCTATCCTAAAGCCTCTCAAGGTCGCCCCTGGATCCTGGGCTGCAGTTCTTATAAGGCTGGGACTGGAGGTGCCATAGGGAAGTGAGAAGTAGCAGAGGTAGGAAAGTGCACAACTTTACTTGGCTATTTCTTCCTTTTACTACAGTTAAGCTACACGATGGTCTGGTTACTTCCTCTTAAGTTTCCTGCGCCTTCCCCACCACAAGCCAGTGGGATACCTCCTGCTCAGAATTAAACGCAGTGTAAGTAATTCCCTGTTGGTTCCTCTGGGTTTCAAGTGACGAAAGCCTCAGTAAGGCAAGTCAGTAATTCATTAGACGGGGCAGGTGCCTGGATAAATAGCCCCTTCCCGTACTTATTCCAGCACCTTCCTGTGCCAGTTTTAAAAAAACCTTAAATAGGAAAGCATCAGGCAGAGCCTCACTGTGCTGGAGAAGACTGTAGTACACATTGCCAGCAAAATCCTTTCTTTTTTGCCCTTTTGAAAATCGTATCCATATGCTCTTGGCTTTGCTTCCACTCTGACATTTGTGACTTCTACTTGTTATCCTCTCCCGACACCCATGTTGGGGACTGCGTGGTGCAAACCTGCCACCCCACCTAGCACAGCATCCTGGTGGTGTGTTCTGCCACCAAGTTGCTGCTGTCTTTCTGGTCACTATGCTCATCTCTCCCAATGAATATGTCTGTTCGCTTTGCCCACTCACTGTGCATCTGGCAAATGTGACCCCGCTGTGGGTGTGACCCCGAGGTGCCTCCCTGCCAATTTCTTGGGACTGCTTGGCACTACCTCTGCCAGGCTTCTTATTTCTAGCTCACACCTGCTGCCTCTCTGCGGGCTGTGATTTTAGAGATGCATTCTACTTTATCCTGTTTAAATCTCACTTTAAAGCTCTCTTGTTTGGTCTTCAAGTCTGGCCAAAAATATTCCTCTTGGTTTATGTGACAAGCTCCTGATTCCTTGCCAAGGGCCTGTCATTCCCACTCTGAAACCTATGGTCCAGAAGAACAGTCATTCTTAGATCAGCCACAGAGAAGCTCTGTGCTCCCCATACGTGCCTGTTTCTTCTAAAATGATGACTCACGGCTGAGAAAAAGACTAAAGCATCACCCCTTAGTTTCCTACTCAAGACATGAGAGTCACCAGAAACACTAGCAAGATTTTTCTGGATGTGAGACTTGTCCCCTTCCCCACAACCAGAAGAGAAAAACAACCTATGGTCACACACTCCTTTTTGTCTCTGACACAGGGGTTTTCTCCAATGTGAAATGAACAAAACATTGTTCTCATAAGATGCTCTGGGGTAGAGAGCTCTGTGGTCAAATAAATTTGGGAAACTAAATATCCTGCTTTTGCATGATCTCAATAGGTTAGAAACTATATTATAGGCTCTATGATACAATATGAAAGAAATGAACTAAACTTGGACCTTCCCAAGTGAATCTGATAATT
Organism: Scalopus aquaticus; assembly: GCA_004024925.1. Classification (NCBI taxonomy): domain Eukaryota; kingdom Metazoa; phylum Chordata; class Mammalia; order Eulipotyphla; family Talpidae; genus Scalopus; species Scalopus aquaticus. The sequence continues at coordinate 103,054 of PVIJ01001489.1, read as the reverse complement.
GAGCTCCCCCACCCTTCTGTCTTCCAATGAATTTCCTTCAAACATCCAACGTAGTCCACTTTAACCAATCCTACTATAATACATGCTTTAAAAAGACAGTCTGGAAAGCTACTTCCATAACTCTCATCCACACGATGATCCTGCTTCCCTTTTTAGAAGGTCCAAATCTATTCTCCTTGGGTACAGTCTCATACTTCTATTTCTTCTCCCCAAAGATTGGATATTTCCTCTTTATTTCCATGTTATATCTATTTGTTAACCAATATGTTCTCTTTGATATTCTCACTCTTTTCTTTCTGGATCATGGCTTTTAGGACATCCAGAAATCTTGATCAAGGCAAATATTTTGATCACTTAAGCTTTCCTCAAATCCATTCATTTTCTCCCTTGGTGGGAGACCAGTTACATTTGCAGCATTAATAATTTGTAACTAAGGTCAAGCAAAAAAGAAGAGGGGTTGGGGGGGTGGAGTGAGAGCGAGAGCGAATTGGATCCCATCACATCCCTATTATATTTCCTGTGCATCAGTGTGACAACTTGGAAGCCCACAGATCCTATGAAGCCTGAAAATGTGTTTAACTTGCACAGTGCTTTTCAAAATTGAAAGGTTTTACACACACACCTGGAACCCAGCTTCTCTGATGAAATCAGATCTGTTAATATTGGGTTTCTTTCGAACTTGGCAACAGTTGGCTGGAGCTGAGTACGGTCTGTTCCCATTACACAGGGCACATGGTCTCCGCTTTGCTAGAGTTCCTGCCACTCCCTGAAGCCTCACATCCACCCACTTCCTCATTTACATTAGCTGCTTGACTGATCTGTATTGTATTGTGACCCCCTCATATAGACCTTTGTACTTTCTTCTTTGGAATTTTCCTAGAAGCTGCCTCCATAATGCCCCACTTTCTTGTCAATCTGATCATTCCCATCTGAGCTCATAACCAAAGGCCTTTGGTTATCAACCCTAATAGGTGATTTCAAAGGCTGACGAGATGCAGCAGGTTAAGAACTAAAGCTGTTAGTATTGCAAAGGTCATGTGCACAGGAATAAAATATCCCAAGCCCATCATTTCTGGGAAAAATACATTTTCAGTTGCTCTGTGTTTATCTGTCATGCATAACCAAAAACTATTGGACAATCATGGAACAGTGAGTAATGAACTTGTCCTTTAATTACTGGAGAAAGAGCTTAATAAGCTCATTTTACCTTTCCCTTGAATTTTCTACTTTGCCCAAACAGATGGCTCTTATGAATGTTAACTATCAAGTCTTGTTTACTAAGGGACAAATTATCCATTCCTCAAATCTTTCCTTTTCTAATCTGTTGGCTTACTGTTGACTATTTCAGTTTCTTTAGTACACTTATCATAAGTTGGGTGGAGAAAAAGATCAGATGTGCAAATAATGAGCTAGAGCATCAATTCAAATCAGAGACCATTCTGTTGCATTATTATTCCCTGCACACATCTGCAGAAATCCTGAGTATGAGCATACTCCATCCCTCTTGCCCAAGTTCAGGGACAAGGCGATAAAGAAAAGGAAAGGGAGAACTTAATTAGTTAGCACTGTATTGAAATCCCTAATAGAAGTTTCACTAAGACTAACATCTTGGGATTTCCATTTATCCATGACGTTCCTATCACCTTTTGGCCTGTGATAACCCAAAGCTAGTGATTATAGATACACTTTCAACTCATTGAGTTCAAAGGAAAGGTAGAGCACTTGGCTTGATTGGCATTTTGGAATGCTCTCCAGAAAGGTCCACTTTCAAGATTAAAGGAACTCTTCATTCAACAGAATAGAAAACATCTTGTTACTAGACAGTGAGGAATTCAATCTAAGTGTCAGTTCAATAAACACGAATATTCAGCAATTGTGTAAGTCTCTGATGCTTTAGCAATTTGGGGGTATAAGTACATTCTTGGAATGAGGAGAGCTCCTTTTCATTAAAGAGCATTAGAAGATTGGGAAAATGCTTTCTTAGTAAAATATGAAGTGGTAAGGCAAAAATACTTAAACACTCCTACGAGCTTCAAAGTAGAGATCTACAATCTTCAAAGTAGAGATTTGATGACTCCTCTTAGGGGGTGTTTATGGAAGTGATGCTTATACTGGTGAGGGGATTGAACACTAAAGTACTGCCCAAAGTTAAGAGTCTATAAATTATTATTACAGATAAGACTCACAACACTGTGCTATTTTAATGAGAGGGTCTACAATGTACTCACTTACATATTGCTTCATGCTCTTTTTAGAAACTCTCATCTTAATAATCAATAGCATCATACCAATACCTGGAACATTCCAAATCCATTTATTTATCAGTTCTAGTTCTCATAAGCATCTCATGAAATAGTTTTAATTTCCTTTCACACGTCAGAAAATTAAGAATCAGAGAAGTGGAGTAACTTTCCCCAGGATACAAAATAAGTAAGAAGCACATAGGAGCTGAAACTTAGTTCTTTTGAATGCAATGAAATGTTGTAGCAACATTTCACAAAAAGGTGACACAGCCTGATATGGGGAGGTAAAGCCAACTGCCCAGGGTTTCTTTAGGGATAATTCATTTATTCCACTATAGAGTTTCTGAGTTTCCTGATAAGTACAGAAAACACTGTTTCTAAAATGTCCTTTGATCATAGAATTGCTGCATTAAACTTTCCTCTAGTAAATGATAATGAAAACAAGGAATTATAATTAATCACTTAATCTTTCTTGAGAGCATCTATTAGCCTTCCATCTTGTTTTTCAACCTCTTTTTAATAAAACATGTAAGTTTGAACAGTTTGTGGACAATAGATTGAAATGAATGTGCTTATAATACCATCAGATCTAAACAGAAAGATGGACTCTGTGGCATTACAATAAATCCATGCAAACCCCCTTTTCGAAGTTCTAACTAGTAAAGCAACACAGAGGTTTAATAAACTCTGATGTTCTTTTCTCTAGAGCTAAAAACAGACAAAATACAACGTTAAGTTTAAAAGACACCTAAGTAATTTTTGCATGAAAGAATCTGAAATTATGATGTTAAGGAAGAGAGAATGACATGTAGATCTTTTTCAACATGGATTTCTACCTTCACAACCAGAGAGCATGTTTCAAAGTTCAGGGTTTGTAAGAAAGTTTTATGGTTGGTTTCCATTATTTTTCTGGCCCCAATATGCACCAACTTCCCAAATTAGCAGAGCTGGTTCCTCTCACCTCTTTCCTCTTCTGTTTCCCCCTAGGGTTTACCTCCTCTCCTATGTCTCCCAGTCGCTGTCTGAACTAACACCATGCTGTTCTAAAACTTCAGCAAGGCTCAGTATATAAAGGTCCCTAGGTTTCTAGGAACCCTGAAATTTCTGCTTTAGAAATGCTTTGAAAGATAATACAGTCTCTCACTGAGCTATACCAAGAGCATTTGCTGACTGACCAGCTCTTCATCCACTCACTCACCTGTGGGATGAAGTGTGAACTTTTGTGCAGGGCACCAAGATTTTGGCATAGATGCCTCCCACCTGCCTTTCCACATCACCTCTAAATTGCTGGCCTTTCCTCTCATGTCCAGTGAGACACTGCACTCTCCTGCCTTAGTGCTCTTTACTTTCTTCCTCCTAGCATCACTTGGCACCTTTCCTAGAAGTCCCATTTGTCTCAGGCTTGATCTCTTTCTGAAATCTCATCCTACTTTCTCAGGTAGGTGCTCCCTCCCACAAAACTCCCATTATTTGTGTCCCCTTGTTTAAACAAAGCTCACCATAAAATATATTGCAGGGCCTCCCTGGTGATGCAACGGGTTAAGTCTCAGCACTATGAAGCTATCCAGAGTCATTGCAGCACAAGTTCGATCCCTGATCAGGGAGCTTCCCACATGCGCAGCAAGTCTCTCCTGTCTCACCCGCTGCTCCCCTCAGCAGTGTACTTCAGTCAGTCTGCCTGTTCTGCTCCCCACTCTGTCTCTGGTGAATCCATTCACCACCCCACACCTCTGGCCTACACCCTAGCTTGTACGCATAAATAAATAAAATTAAAAAATACATATATTGCATTTCCTTCTTTTATGGGATTTAAGGGAGGGTTGGTACTGTGGGTTAAATTGTGTTCTCCAAAACCTTAAGTTGAAGACCTAACCCCAGGACCTGTGAATGTGACTGTATTTGGAAATAGGATCTTTGCAGATATCATCAAATAAAGATGAGGTCATACTGGATTAAGGGGAGCCAAGTCCAATGGCTGGTGTCCTTATAAGAAGAGGGAGATTCAGATAGAGCGAGCAGACACCCAGAGGGAGGACACTGTGTGAAGACGGAGGCAGAGACTGGAGGGAGGCAGTTACAAGTCAAGAAATGCCAGGAATTGCTGGCAAGCACCAGGCACCAGGAGGAGGCCTTGGACCAGATTCTCCCTCAGCCTGGAGAAGGAACCAATCCTGCAGACACCTTGATTTCTGACATTCAGCGTCCAGAACTGTGAAAGAATCAGTTTCTATTGTTTTAAGGCACCCTGTTTGTGGTGATTTGTCATGGCAACCTCAGGGCTCGAATACAGTTGTTAATGGCTTTTGGACATACTCCTCTTCCCAGCTAGATCCATGGACTTCTTCTTGGTCTATAACACAAAATACATTCTCTACACCTTCTGGCCTAATGGAGGAACCTGCTCAGTCCCACCTTTCAGGTTTTAGTCAGGGATCCTAAAAATGGTTCAGACTCTACTCTGAGTGAGCAAGCTTAGGAGGGATGTAGAAACAAAACTGTTTAGCACCAAAACAATGACTTAGAGAAGACAAAGGAAAAATCAAAGTGGTAGGAAATGTGTTGAACGCTTGCCTACAGATTCTAAGAGAAAGTTGAGACCAGGAGTCAGGTGGGTCAGGGAGGGAGTGTTCAGAGTATTTTGTACTACATTTTGAAACAATAATAGGTGATGATTAGACCCCAGAAGGAGATGTCACAGCAGGCTGAGGAATGAAGGGCTTGCATGGGGACAGCGAGAGAATGACGCAAGCAAATGATAAGACTGGACTGGCTTTTGAGCAGCAGAATTTTATAGTGGGTTCTGAATGCAAAGCAGGTGAGTTTTAATTCCATAAAGTGGGACATGTTGCTCTGTGGTAGCAACAGGACGTAACACATGGGCAGCTCTGGGTAGGGCGGACCTAAAAGGGAGGAGTATCAAGATGGACTGGGGACTCAGAAAATACTGAGGAGGGGACCAATTGGGTACTAAGGAACAAGAAGTAAGAGGTCACTTAGGGGACACCATAGTTAACTGTGGGGTGCAAGGTAGAGGCCTTTCATTTGGTGGGTGCGATGAGCTCATCCTGGACTCAGAGAAGATGGTGTGTTTGTCATCCCAGACACACGAGGCTGTCTTCTGTTTTTAGAAACCTTTGCAAGACATTCCACAACTCCTCTCAATAACTCATTTTAGTTATTAAAATGTCTCCAGGCCAGAGTCCTCCTCCCTTCCCAAACGGCAATTCCTCACTTTAGAAGCACATCCCCAACCCCCCCCCCCCCACTCTTTTTCCTGAGCTGAGATGAAGAGTAAGGAGGTGTGGTCACTATTTCCTGTTGTGAATACTTCACGCACTTAAGGACCCTTCCTAGTACATTCTCTGCTTCTTCTCTCCAAGAAAAATGATGTGGGTTTATTTAGGGTTTTTCATTGGTTCCATGAATTATCTTTGTGATTCTTCTCTAGCCTCCTTCCTGAGTGCTTACCAGACTGGGCATTGAGAGGAGGGATGTGTAACAGGGAGAGTAGTGGCCATGGAGTCAGACAGACCTAGGTTTGAATAGTGGCTCCCGTATTAGCTAGTTGTATGCTCTTGAGCAAGCTGTATGAGCTCTTTAAGCCTCAATTTTCTCATCTTCAAATGGGTCCATAATATTTATCTTATACTTGTAAAGTTGTGTTACTTAAAAATAATGTACATGAAATTCTTGAAAACATTCTGCAGGGGAGGGAGAGGGAGAAGGATCAAAACAAGAGAGGGAAGAACAGAAGGCACTATGGTGATGGTGCACAGGTGAATTGGTGATGGAAATTTTACGGGGACAACACCTGAAAGGAGAAAGCGTACACTGTATAAAAAGGAAGAATGATGTAAAAAAAAATACAAAAAAATAAACGATGGTTCCTATTGTTCAATGCTGATTTAGTGGGACTACATCATTCTAAGCGATTCAATGAACACCCTGCTAATAACATGTGCTTAACTCTGTGTACCACCGCAGAGTTGAAAGGGCAGCTCTTGCTTCCTCACACACACAAAACACATATTGATCTTTTTGAGAGACAGCAAAACTATATACAAGGGCAGAGATTAAGCTAAGAGAATCAAATCTTTTTAATTACCTTCTACAAAAGTAGTTATTTTCATAGTTATTTCACTTGCAAAGCAACTTGAGTAATGCTTTATTTAAAACTCTGATATTGATGGAACACAATCATTAGGACTTCTCTAATTGGAAAAGACTAATAAAATTCTCCCTGCAGATAAATTCCCTCCAATCAGCTCCTTTATATCAACTTCCTTTCATAACTTCTAACTCCTACTGTGTCAGTAATGTTTTAAGCCAGTGTATGCAGTGTGATCTCAAGTACATAAAATTGTGCAGTGAAAGTGCTGAAGGAAAATATGTTACAATGCTGTGTTTATTTCTGGGAAAAACAATATGACTTATTTTTCTACAATAAGCCTTAGTCACTTGCATAAAGAAAATTTTTTAAAAAATAGTATATACAACTTCATCAAAACACATTATCACAAAAAATTTAAAGAATATTTAACATTTAAATTTTAAATTAAGCTTAAAACTAAAACTAATTAAAAAAGTTAAACAAATTTAAATTTGTATATAAAGTAAATTACACATGAATGAAATTGATGATAGTCTGTTTCTGAGAGCTGTGATTATGAATGACTGCTTTTTTTTAACTTTTTGAACTCTAAAAATTATAATGAAATTGCAGTGTATTATGTAATCACTACAGGATGTATTATTAAATCACGTAATGATAAATATGTTGATATTTTATTGAAAAAGTTTTACTATGATGAAGAGAAAAAACATACCATACATTGCTATACTGATGACTAATATCCTATGACCAAGAGTTATTTATTTATCGTCCTTTTTAGACAATCACCAAATCTCAGTGTTTTAAGGACTTCTAAGTCATCTAACCTGACTATTATCTGATATAGGATCTGTTTTTGTAATTATAAGATATTAACAATGATAGCTAGCATTGATGTGTCAAGTCTCAATAATAAGCACTTTAAATACATTGTTTCATTGGGTCTTCAGCATAATTTTATGAGGTAAGATACTTCTGGTGGGCAGAACAATGTTCTGAAGATGTCCATGTTCCTATCTCTGGAATCTGTGAGTATGAAATGTCAGTTTACTTGGCAAGGGGAATTACAGTTGTAGATGGAATTTAATCTGTATCGAGATGGGGAGGTTATCCTGGAATATATGAGTAGATTCAGTGTAAACACAAGGATCCTTTTTAGCTAAGAGGGTGGCAGAAGAGAGACTGTCATGTCAGAGGAATGCCATGTGGGAAAGACTTGACTGGTCATTAAAGATGGAGGGAGCCATAAGCCAAGGAACATGGGTGGCCTCTATTTGCATGAAAAGGCAAGGAAAGTAATGTTCCCTTAGAGCTTTCAGAAAGGAGTGCAACCCTGATGACACCTTGATGTTAGCCCATTGAGGCCTATGTCAGACTTCTGACCTCTAAAACTGTAATATAATAAGTGGGTGTTATTTTAAATCACTGACTTTGTTATAATTTGTTGCACCAGCTATAGGAAACCAATATAGTATATCCCACCTTTACAGGTGAGCAGACTGAGGTTTAGGAAGAGTAACTTGGTCAAAGTCACACGTAAGTTAGTGATAACTCTAGAAGCTGAATCTACAATGTCTGATGATAGAACATGTGCTCTTGGGCCCACATCTTCACTGGAGCCCCAGAATGATTGGTAATAGTTGCCTGAGCATAAAATGTGAAAATTCACCTCTACCTCCCAACAATCCACTGATCTTAAGGATGGCTCTATTTGGTAGACTTGATGTCCTTTATTTGGGGCTCAGGTTGGTCTCTGGTCACTTTTCCCATTGATTCATCATGCAAAATAAATATCACCTCTATGAGAAAATAATTTTAAATATTTGAGACCAATTATCATTTCTCCCTACATCTATTCTTTGGGTGAGACAATCCTAAACTCAGAACTTCCTTGTAAGCCATGATTTCAATTCCCAGCACTTTCCCAGCCTCTCCCTTTGGAAAGCCTTCAGACAGTGAACACCAGCCTCAGTACCCAGCCATTTCCTATCTTACTTTGAATTTGTGTACTTTGATTTTCTTCCATGAGGTTATCATGCTGACCTTAACTTTTGTGATTATACACTATAGCTTGAACTCTTTGATGAAAATATTTCTAGAAATCAATCAATCAATAAATACTGATAACTTGTGGATTATCTGGCCGACTTGAAAACATAGCTGCTTTCAAGTTCTTTTTGACATTATCACAAACCGATTCTACTTGTTGTTAACATGAATCATATCTTTTTTATTCTAGCCTGGCTAGAGGAAAGGGCCTGTTAAACTACAGTAAGAAACTGTTCTGGTGGACTAGCAACTTTGTAGGAGCCTTGCTATATATAGTACATTTGAGACACTGTACTACCTGTTTCAACATGGACTAGGGAGCCACGAGGGTAATGAAGGAAATTTCATCAAATTACATAAAGTGTCAATGTTTAGGACAAAGAGAACTGCATGTAAGTATTAATAACAGCTTCCTAATATCTCTGATCATCTACAGCTTCAAATGACCCATGTTGCTATTCTCTAGTTTCTGTAAATATGCAAGAGCTGACTATTAACAAATAAAACAGCCAAGAAAACCAGGTCTTCCACAATTGCATAATGATGCAGGCCTGGTGAAAAAAAATATGAGCCCGTATTTCATTTATTTCATTCTCTGGGAGGGATGGGGATAAAACATTTTTGTGGACTGGTATATAAATAAACATTCAAGTAATTAAGTAAGTTGCTCTGTCAGAATGGGCTTGAAAAGTCAAAGGTATTTGAACACAAAGCATAAGGTTTGTATTTCTTTTATACTTACAAGAAGAGAAAATGTCACAAGCAATTTCATTTGTTTTTTTTCTGAATTCAAGATATTTGAAAAAAAAGTTTGATGTATTGAAGGAAATGTGGAGAAAGTTTGGATCTCTGGGTACTTAGGGCAGGTCTCCTTTGGGGTACTAAATATTAGATGGGGGAGTAGCAAAATCCAGTTCAGGCCAGAATGAGGACTCCAGAAATTTTAACCATGCTGTTTACCTTTATACTTTGGGAAAGTTATGCATCTGGGCTGTAGCACTGGGCAACCTCACATGGCTCCTGGCAAGAATAGCTTAGAGTGGTTTCTCTTTTAGATTAAAAAAAAAAAAAGAGAAAATCTTATGTAAATGGTGATACAGTTTATGCACAGGTATTCAAGAGAAGAGCCCCTTTTATTTCCAGAATTGTATGACTTGAGCTTTGATGGCTTCTATTTTGCCTCCCACAGAACATCTCTGTGTTCATCTGAAGTGGGGGAAGAGGTACTAAGTGGGTGAGGGGAGAGTGAGCATCAGGGTCACGTTTCCATCATCTGATTTGCCCTGTGTGCACTCTGTGACCCTGTGGGTAAGTCTTAATATCCATGGAGCACATGGCACCTTCTTGTAACTCCCTCTTACTCACTCACACCTTGTTCCTCCTGTTACCATACCAGCTGGGGTCTGGGACTTCTATCTCATTCTTACGTCTCAGCTAGAGTTGGCATTGGATTTAGAACCTCAAGTATTCAGACCCAAAACCTCTGCCTCTTGCACACCCACGGAGCTAGTGAAGGGAGTACACTCTACACTTCCAGTTATGTCAATGAAGCAAGGCCTTATAAGTGAATCCCACTTGCCACTCCATCAGAAAAACTTTCTCTTATCAGTATTTTATTGGCAATTAAAAGCAATGTTTGTCTTATACTTGTCTTCAACAATATTCGACAACAAATGTTTATTGAGAACCTACTGTGTGTTATGAACTTATACATTACCTCATTAAATACTTAGAGCAACCTCAAAAAATATTCAGGGAAGGAAGCAAAGGATTAAAGAGATTAAGTGATTAAGTAACTTGCCCAAGGTCACACAGCTAGTAAGCTGTAGAGCCAAGTTTTGATGCCAAGTTAGACTATACCCTGCTGTCTCCTTCTATAAATATCTATTAAGTGCTTAGTTATTTGCAAGATGTGTTTCCAACCACTTAAGGATTCAGGCTACATTAGGGCTTTTGGGGAACCCCTCACTAGCTACTCCATGGCCTGGCTCCAGGAAAGCTAACACTCCAGGGCCTGTTAATTACAAGGGTTTTTGGGAAAGGTGGTCAGCTCTGGTAGGAATGAAGCACTGTTTCGGTTCCTTTGAAGGACCTAACAGGAAATATCTTGCTTCAGCCTAAACTGCTGAGGGACATATTCAAGTGGATGGCACTCAACAGGTTTGGAATAACACATTCCTCAAGGGCTCCGAGCTTCTGACAACAACAAAAAAAATTCCATACTTAGACTTCTCTCCCTGGACACTTACTGACAGTGACATTGGAATTAGGCAGCTTTTATGCATATAGTCCATAAATACAAAAACCTTTACAGAGACTTAATCCAGAAACTTCACGGAGCACTGGATATCTGGAAGACTTTAGTGGCACCTCCACATAATCCACTGATACTGACTGCTGCCTGTGTGAAGAATTGAAAATCCCTCTCCTTCTTCCCCTCCTTGAAACCCTCTTTCCTCCATTCTTTTTGCCTGTATTGCAAACTTTCCAAGGGCAAATCTTTCTTTTTTAATGAACTTGTTCTCTTTGTCAGGGCCAGCTCATTAGTTTGAGATCTGAATAGTTGCATAGGGCCCCCACTTCTGGGCCCTATGCTTGGTTTAGGACTCTGCTGTCACTCATTTGAAATTCTTAGTGATTTTTGAACAGGGCCTTGCATTTTAATTGTGCTCTTTGCCATGCAAATCATGTAGTCGGTCCTTACCATTTTGCAGACATTGAGATAGGGAGAGAGTCATAGCACACAAGGTAAGAGTGGGTGGTGTACCTGTGGTCCCCTTTGGAACTCAGCAGGCATTTTCCCACAGAGACAATTCAGAGGTGGATCAAGCCAATAATAGCTTTGCCCTCCTTAACCTCAGTGTCTCTATTTCTGAAATGGGGACAGCAGCACCTACCCTTGCACATTACTGTGACAATCGAGTGAGATCCTGTATAAAGAGTGTTTGATATTCAATAGGTGTTTGTTAAATGAAATCTGTGGGAGGCAGCAGGTGCAGCAAACAGAGTTGGGAGCTGCAAAAGAATCATCTCAGATCCTTTGCTACAAAGATGTCAGACCTTGGCTAGATGACACAGCTTCTGTCAGGCTCAGTTCCTTTAACTGCAAAATGGGAATGCTAATATTTACTGCGTGGAGTCATTTCGGGGCTTAAATAATCCAATCCATTTAAAGACCCTAGTTTCTCACCTGGTATTAGTAGGAACTAAAAAAATAACAGTTCTTGGTATCGTTTCCTTATAACACCAGTTGGCTCCATGATAATACCTTTATGACAACATGCTAAATAATGAATTTACAAATAATACAGGGATACAACCATTAATAAATGTCTTATACCATATAACTTCCTGTATGCTATATGACCTATTAAATGTAATCTCTTTGTATGTGAAAGTCACTGTAAAAAATACTTGAAGATTACTTTTCCTACACTATGAATTCTTTGAAGGCAGGGGCCACGTCGTATTTACCTTTATACTGAAAACACTTTCTAACACATTACCTCTCAGTGGAATTAAATCTCTCTTATTTATGCCAACAAGGAGAAGGTAATTTTAATAATTTCCCTAAATTAGCAATTTAATAATTAGTCTGTCTATATAGAAGTGGGGCTGAACACAGCCCCATCTCTACCCTAAATGGCCTTTTTTTCCCCTTGCCCATCATACTTGGCTCATTTTCCTGTATCCTGGATCTGGCACTTGCTCCATTACAAAGCTATGTAACTTTGTAAATTTCCTGCAACCAGCCACCTTCCCTGGCAACAACCTGTGTAGAGAGGCTATGGGGGAAGAATTTCTTGAAATCCCAAAGTTGAATCATAATTTGATGTCCTTCAGGCTTCAGAAGCCTCAGCATTCTGATTTTTAACCAGTTGAGACTTGGGGCCCTTTATGAGTCTTCTGATAGTTATGAACTTACTCTCTAGAAACATATATTCAATGTTTTACCTACAACTTCAAGGCACTGTCTGGGTTCCCGAGGCCTTGTACTCTAGGTTAAGAAATCCTGTTAGAATAGCCCAGAAAGCTGAATGAGGACTGTGAGAGATTCAAGTTTCCTGATAAATTCTAGTCTTGACTAGTCACACTCCCTTGTTTAAAACAGAACGAAACAAAACAGTTATAGTTCCTGAGATTTTAACCTTAGGGTTATCTGTGGGGGCCCTGTCCTGGGCATTTAAGGTAGGGGTTCCAGCTAGGCAGTGACTGTGCTTTGGAAAACCTAAGTTCAGCCGAGTCAGATGAAGCCTTGTTTGATAATATCGTTTACATTTCCAAATCCTGGGTATCAAGCTTTCTTCCTATCCCTTGTGGCCCTTCCTAAGTTTAGCCTCTGGTGTAATGGAGTAACCATGGTTACAACCACCTGCCTATTTAAAACCATCTCCAATGCTAAATAAGGAAGCCTGGAGAAAGTGGCTGCTCGGCTGCCTCTCAGTGGACAAATGGGGCACTCCTGGGTATTTTCAACATGAGCAAACAGGCAGGGTAGAGGCGGAGTGGACTCAAGTTCAATAATAGGAAGCATTCTGGGACCTTGTGAAACAGGGCCTGCCCCTCCCCAGCTATGTCTTCACTTGTAAGTGTTTAGCAGGGACTTACATGCCAATCCCTGTGCCTGTCATCCCAGGGACCACCTCACCTTGACCTGAAGGGTGAGGGGTGTACCTAACTGCAAGGAGTGGTTTTGTTAATTGGAATGGAAGAGAGAAGGAAAAAGTCATTCAAATCACAGTGAATTTGTCAATACTTTGTATTGGAATCCACAGTTAACAACTTTTTTCTACTGACAAAGGTCCTTTTTTCTACTGACAAATTGTACTTAATCCTGTGGGGAGGTGACTGTTGTATTTACGTCAGATGTTGACCTTCTACTGACTTTGGAATCTGGGGAAATTTCTCCCTTTCTCTGCTTTCTCTCTACAAGTGACACAGGTCTTGCTTCTTTCCTTGCCAGGAAATGGCGCAATGCATACACTCGCAGCCTTCTCTTTCCCTAGCATGCTGTACTCTCAATCCTTTGGATCTTTTTGTACATTTGATTTTTCTCCCCCATTGCCCTCTCTCCTTGTTGACCTGGCAAATACACACTTGTTCCTGTGTCTTGAGTCAGGCAGCTTCCTGAGCCCACCATGCCGAGTTCCCTGCCTTTGCATTGTCCATTTTTCTTGCCGTGTGTCCCCCCACTGCTTAGTGAGCGCCTTACACATGTCTATCCAAACACCTACAGAACAGTAGGTGATACAGGACATCCTCAAAACATATTCATTGAATGATAGAAAGGAAGAGAGGGAGGGATAGAGGATGAGAAAGAGGGAGGAATCCTCACAAGCATGTGACATCAAGCAGAAGATTGTGTCCATGAGTATGCATAAGGGTACTGTGCAAAGAAGACAGAGAGATGGAGTGTTTTTAAAAGTGACTTTGTGAATATATGAGTGAAACAGATTGTGAGAAGTGTATTGATTGATTTGTAAGTTTGTGCCTATAGTTGGCGGCGGGCTGAAAGTATACTTGTTAATCATGTTTCCAGAGTGGTGTGCCTGTGACACAATGCACACCCTAATCAGGGTAGTTTGACTATTAGATGACCATTAGATACCACAGACCACTTTTCCTGAAGCGGCAATACTTTTGCTTTGTTTCCTTTTTGATCCCTAAAAAGACTTTTTCCTCTGTTAACTCCCAGGCTGCCGGTCAGGGGAAGGACTACAAATGAAAAGGATGAAGCTTTCTATTGCTGGGTGCAGGCTTTAAATCAGGTGCTGCAGCTAACACCTGGGCATCCGCTTTGGCGACTATCTTGTGGTCTAAATGAAGTTAAGCTCTGCACACTCAGTCCCTCCTCCCCATCTTCCTTAGGGCGAATGATTCAATATCATCTTGGAAAGGTACAACACAGGGGAAACAGAGGCTGGAAAATGGCCACCAACAGGAAAGAAGATGGGAAAAAGGTAATTTAACAATTCCAGGGGAGAGCTACTTGCCAATCACAATTCACTTATTGAAAATTTCCTATTGACAGTTAAGAAGGGTTTGGTTTTGTTTGCAAGCTATCAGGCTTTCTCATTCCTTTCATTTTTGGACCTGTAACATCCTGATTGAGCCAGTATCTGGGGGGTTCCAGGCCTTGCCGCCCTCTGCAGGGGCCTCCCTTTGCTGCCCTCTGCTGGTGGGGGAAGTAGAGGATGTGTCCTCTCGTTTTTCTTGGACCATAGGGTCCTGTGCGGCCGCCCCCCACCACTTCCACACTAAAAAAGTTGAGCCCCCCCCCCAGCCTGCTCCTCTCCATAGGAGTCACAAAGGGTGCCGTATGTTTTAAGAAAGCAGCAGAAACCCAGGAGGGGGCTTCCAGCAGCCAGGAGCAGACCCCATCCAAGGTGGGTGTACCACCACTTGCCTCCAGTCTCCCCTCCTCGACCCCTCCCTCTGTGCAGCATCCTCTGGGAGGGGATAGGGGACCAGGATAGGCAGGTTTCCGACACGTATTTTTCTTTGTTATGGAAACCCTCCTTCTGGCAATGTGACAGGAAAGTGAAGTCCTTGGGCGGTGAGACCCAGAACACTTGAATGAGGTCAGGTGAGGCCTGGCTCAGGCCAGCCGTGCTGTGGGGTGGTGCTGACATCATCTGAACCTCAGGCTCCCTTACCTGCTGTTGAATTTTTCAGGGTGTTTCTCTCTCATCACGTGGAATCTGTGTGCAATGGAAGCATCCTGAAAGGGAAAGAGGAAAGCAGGGCCCTGGTTAGTGGGCCAGGCTCTGTGATGTGAAAGGAAAGCACAGGCTCTGAGTGAATCCCCCAACCCTGAGAGCCAGGTGACCACAGAGGGGGACACCATGTTCAAGGTTGGGGACTAGTGCCCCTAACACTTGTAGAACACATGCCGGTTGTCTCCTTGCAGATTTCAGTTACCCTCCCCTCTCCACCACCACACCTACTTCAGCGGTTGGGGGTGATTGAAGGGGTCCCTGCTGCCATTTGTGGGGGGCAGGGTGTGTGGGTGTGGGAGCAGCTGGAGTGTGGAGCACCTGGGGTGGGACTGGGTGTGAATCTCTGGAAATGCCTCACCATATTAACTCCTTCTGTTTTTTAAAAATACTTTTTATTTTGGAATATTTTAAGACTCACCAAAAGTTGCAAAAATAGTACAGAGCGTTCCTGCGTCCCTTTCCCCCAGCTTCCCCAGAGATAACGATAACATCTTATATAACGATAGTACACCATCGACACAGAAGACTTAGGTCGGTAGAGGCTGTTATATAGTAACTCTTAGTCATCCAGAGCAGCAGAAAAATTGGTAGTAGTGGATAACATGCTTAGCAGATAATTAAAAAATATAAACTTCTGGCTTTTGTTTCTTGATCACGCCATGGAAATGACTGTCACCAAGTTCAGTGAATCTAATCTCATCACCACATTCTACGGGTTCTCGGCTGCTCTCCTATTAGCACATCTTACAGCTGCTCTAGGGGTTACCTGCTCCTCAGAACTCACAGGCAGGGTGGCTCCCAGGACACCAGGCTACCTGGGTCTGCATCCTCTCACCAGTACTTCCTGAGTGTCCTCTAAGCCCACCCTCCATGTTCTCCTAGTTGTCACGAGCATCAAAATGCACTAGAATCAACCCTGACCGAGCTCATCTCTCTTCCTCAGACGTGGTCTTCCGCCCTCACTATTTGTCTAATTTCCCAGCAGAAGACTGTATAACATCTCTTTCCCTGTCAGGCCCTGTGCCAGTGCTTTAGGTGCAGGTGGTAAGTTTTAGAAATAAACAGGCAAATTGAGCTGAGGGGTTGGGTTGGGGGTGGGGGCCACAGAATCAAGGCAGTTGATTCAGTTTTGTGCAGGAAAAAAAATGGAGAAATTCATTTACTGGAATATGTGCTAAAAGAAGATGGAAATTCCATACAGTGAATTTTCAGCAAATGCATATTAATTCTTTTTCTCAATATGGAAACTGTACAAAATTTCTGAATGTTGATTTTTTTTTGAACATCAGGAAGTACAGTTCAGTGAGGCTTTTTTTTTTTTCATGTGGCTGTGTAGGGTGAATAAAATACAAGCCGATGGGGGCCACAGAAAGTCCAGAAGCAAGTTAGGGGGCAAAGGGAGCTTTTATAATATCCTTGTTTTTCAGAGGAATAAACCCAGCCAGTAGCACACTGTTTAACAGTAGAGACAGCAAGTCAAGAATATGGGCTTCTTTGGGTTGGCAAACATTCCTCCCTGAAATAACATTTTGGGAGTTTAACACTTAAATCCTAGTTACTAATTTATTGTTTGGTTTTTAATTTTAGGACACATGGCGAGTGAAGGCCGTGGTTAAGTACCTTTGTAGACACTGGTGGGAGAGGTGCAAAGCTCCGGAGGCGTCTCCCCCTGGACCCACACATCCTGGGGTGTCTCCAGGCAGCCCTGCCTCATGCCCCTCGACTGCCCCCACCTCCTGCGCCCTAAGCAAGTTTCAGTGAACACGCTGAATAAGATTCATGTGACATCTGTCAAATGCTTCTCTAGAATTCAAGAAAACATTCCATCTACTTGTGTTCCTTTGAAGTACTAATTTTCTTCTGTCAGAAAAGAAAAAAGCAATCACATGTTGAACTTCACCACCCCACCCCCACTACTGCTGTGAATGGCTCCTGGCTTTTTATTCTTTAGGATGTGTGCACACAGGTCCCCAGTCTCTGGAGCTCCAATTATCTTCCCTCCCACCCGCCTTCACAACTAGGTTTTGCAATAATGTTAGTTAAGCTTGTGGTGCCTAACTGGGCAATGTCATCCCTTGGTAAATACAGAAAGCAGGGAGAGTTGAGCACCCCCTTTGCTGTTGAATCTTGAAAAGACAATGCTGGTAAAGACTCAATCACATTTCTCTCCCCTGGGGTTACACAGAGATTCAAGATTCACCATCGGCCTCTGTAGAGCTCAGTATCTCTGTGTTGGATACTGGACTGGGTGTATTTACATTCAGTAATAATCTCATTTAAATGTTGCAAACCAGTGCTCCAAGAGTTCAGCCCTTTCCTTGGTAACAAGTACAGCAAGATAGACTCATGTTCTGAAGGGAGGAGGGAGATGGGGATGGCAAGCCCATGGAATGATAAGGGCATTTCTGACAGTCTCACTCTTCGGGTTCCTTTCTCTGAGTTGTGGAGTAAAGAGGAGATGATGAGTGGTTTAGGCACATGCTGTTTTCCACTGAACTATACTTTAAAAGGCACAACTGGACAATAAATGTCTGTGCCCCTTTCAAATATTAACAGAAGTCATTTAGATTCTGATATATTGGGATGTCTAGGTCTGTGCCATCTAATAGAAATAAATGAAGATTGTTCTGATAGCCATATTTAGAAATAATTTTTAAATTTATCTCAATTTTACTGACAAGAGAAGAATATTTGAATAATTTATTTTAATTAATTTCAATACAAGTGATTAATATAGAATTATTGAGGTATTTTATGTTCCTTTTTTTATACCACATTTTTAAAATTTGGTGTGTATTTTACAGTCATAGCATCTCTCAATTTAGCCCTATTCAACTATACAATAACCATGTGCAGCCAGTGGCTACTCATCAGACAAGGTAGTTCTAAGTTACTTTGGCCACTTGTGGAGATAAAAAGACACAAAGGATACATAAGACAGATTATTTAAAAACTGGATTGTTCTGAAAAATGATGGCAGATTGGAAAAAGAAAATGAGAGCAGGTCCTTTCAGGGAGTCTCATTGCCTTTGTACCTTCATTGCTCTTATGATACAAAGAGCCAGAAGTGGGGGGAGTCCAAAAGTTTGCAGGGAAAATGATGACCTGTTGATAAATTCCCTCTTGGAAGGTGGTTTATCATTGTGGAAACTTGGCTGGTGATGTCTGCAAACTGCCATCTATCTGTAAGGTGAAAAATGGCGTGTGGGTCCGTGTGATGATTGTGGCCTCTCCTTGGCCCCTGGGTTTCCCTAGTGTTAGAAATAGATTTCATTGAATCAAGGGATTAGCTGCTCACTCATCCTATTAAAGCTTAGTGAAAGGAGAGCCTTTGAGGCGTTCAGACTTACACACACCCCAGGAATTATTTAGCGTCCCAAACTTCCTGTCACTGATACCTGGCCATCCTGATATTTTTGCAAATCTAAAAATAAAGAGCAAGAGGAGGCCAGAGAAGTCAGAGGAAGTAGCATCTTGGATGACTATGTTTAAAATCTCCTGCCAAAGGATGTTATCAGTTAGGGGGGCTAAGAAGGCCAACTCTTTCCACTCTTCACTGGTGAGGGGCTGGCATGGGTGATGGGAGTGGGGTGACGATAGGGTGACTCACTTTCCCGGGAAAGGCCAAGAAAATCTACCCTGTTTAATCCTTCATCCATTAAATGATAGTACCAAGGGGACTGGGTGAACTCATCAGGACAAATTCTTTAGGGATACCACGACGGTCGTTGTCATCATCTTTAAATAAGAGGCAACAGATATTTGATATTAGTTAGACACTCTAAGTCCTTCAAAAGAGGCGAAGACTTTGCTGGGCTCTCTTTACCAAAGGAACCCGACTGTAATCATCATAAGGAAGTAAAACTGTGGGTTGGTTTACATACCTACTTCTCCTCTTACAAAGTTTGGGAAGTCAAATAGGGAGCAAGAGCTTCTGCAAATGTCAGACCCAGATTCTGTTAGGGTTGCGTGTTGGTTCCTTGTTTTCTCAAGAATTTCCCTTTCTAACTTTTAAAGAGCGAGCACACAAGCCCTGCAAACATTTTATTGAGAGAAGGCTAGGGTACACCAATGAGATAAAAACAATCCTGGTTTCTCGCTGCTTTGCAATAAAATATTAAATATGCACAAGCTAAAGGTATATGAAAAAAATCATGAGGGAGCTATAGTGAAGTTTTATTATTGTTATTTGAAAGTTGAACAGATTGAATTATTTTAAGTCAGCCCAGGTAAATAAATACCTTGAAGACTGAGGGTGATGGTGAATGTTTGTATGCATTCCATTGGGGGACAATTAACCCTGGCCTCCTTTTCTCTCCCACCCCCTCCCTCCTTCCTTAATTGTGAGAATGAATTAAAAGCATGATCACCCTTGGCTTTTGGGATTCGGGCTCAGTTATCCAGATAAAGGGAGGTTTTCTCTGAGATGCTGATTTCCTGTCCTGTCTGCCTTTCCCTTCCTCTCAATTCTGGTTTCTGTTGCTGTAAAGAACCACTTCCTTTGACCATTCTCTGCACTAATGGGTTGTTTTCACTCACTGAAGACTAAGTTGGTACCATGTACATCAGAATTATTTTAGGGGTCTGTTAAAAATGCAAATTCCCATACTTTGCTTAGACCAGCTGAATCAGAAAACCAATCAGAATGGGACATGGGGTGGAACTACTCTTTGTGACAAAGGGCTCTGGGGAGCCATCACACACTAATGTTCTGAGAGCTTGGTGGCATGAAGATGGAGGGGCTGTGCATAGGCTTTGTGGCTCAGTGGTCCACAGCTTGGTGGGCTGTGGAGTGCCACATTCGTGATTCCCTACTCCACTACTCACCAGTTTGGGCTTTGTGTCTTTCTAAGCTACAGCTGCTTCTCACCAAGCCTACCAATAGGGAAGCTGCCCTGTGTGCAGCAGGAGTCAATAAATGTCAGAAAGTTCTGCTTTCATTACTTCAGGAAAAAGGAGTTTTGTCAAACTGTAATGTTGGGAAGTCCCTGCTTCCAGACTCCCTGAACACCAACCGTTCTGTCAAGTCCTATTTGCAGCCGTGTGAGGAGAATTAGAGGAGAATTAGAGCCTGAGCAGTTGGTCCAAGAGCAGAGAGGTTTTTGAGCCAAGAAAAGGAGGAAGGGGTCTGCGAGGTCACTGGAGGGGGAGCTGGAAGAGGCTAGGGAAGGCATCTGCCCTCACTGAGGCTGGGGAGCCGAGGAGATGAACCAGATTTGGGCGCAGAGAGCCCGTATCTGCTCCCAGTGTAAATCCTGCATCCTCTCAGAACCTCATCATGGGTCCAGGATTGCCTCTTTCTTTTGTTTTAGTAATAGAAAAAGAGGGTTGGATTAGGAGGCAGAAAATGAAAGCAAATCCTTTAATCTCACTCCTGTTTCCTCACCGATAAAATGGAGATAATACTGCCTTTCAGTATGGGCGTTAGAATCATATCTGCAGATATGGTAAATTTTAAATCCTGTAAACATATGGTATTACTCCATTTAATCCTTTCCTCTTCCATGGTTCGCCTTTTAGTGTTCTTATTAAAAAATAAAACCTTTTCCTTAAACCTGCTCTTTCTTTAATCTACCAGTTTCCCCTTTCTTTTTTCTTTTCTTTTCTTTCCTTTTCCTTTTTAAAAAAACATCAAACTTTTCAAAAGAGGTGCAGGTGAAGAGGGTCGATGAGTGTACATATCATACAGTCTGGGGCTAGAGGGCTGGCCTAGAGGGACTTCATGTGCATAATTTGGGCATTATTCCAAAGACATTCCAAGTTGCACAAGCACTACTCTAAGGGTAAACACAGAGAGGCGGGAACCTGATTTTACACTTAGGCACACAGGTTTGTTATATCCATTTACTAGTTATCTCTCCTCAGGTCTCAACTGAAATACAGGGAATGGTGGGGGCAATGACATCTGCAGGATTCCTGGGAGGACTAAAATATATATAGCAAAATGGAGGGCACATAGTAGGTGCTCAAGCCATGCTAATGTGTTTGTGGCTTCTTACCCCCAACCCTAGCACTATTTATGAAATGATCACTCCCTGTTCTCCCCCACCCTATCTCCAACACTGTCCACCCCATATTCTTTGGATTCGAAGGTGAGTTCAGGGAAACTAAGTGAGCAGCAGTAGATGTGTGGGGGTTGGGGTCACAGGAGGAACATGGCACTGTCCTTGCACTGTGTGTGTCCTCATGCATGTGTGTGCATGTGCGTGTAGGCAATGAGGCGGGCACACTCAACAAATTCCTTCCGTCTACTGCAGAGCGCATTGAAAGGGTGAGCACTGAGGGCTGTGGGAGCACAAGAGGGAGCATGCAGCTCAGCACAAGAAGTCAGCCAAGAAGAGACACTCTTGAGGTTTGGCAGCACCTGGAGAGTGGACAATGGGGCTGAAAGGAGGAGAGAGAACAGGAGAGAAAGAATTCTGAGAGCTAAGCCAGTGCGAGTCTATATTTGGAGGGTATCGGGTCCAGAAAAGTACAGGGTACTTAGAGAATCAAATTCCAACTATGAAGCTCACATGAGCTTCATATCTCCTCCTGGTCTTGTCCCTTGACTATTTCTTGGTGTTGCCTTTCTCTAACCACTTCAAATTACCAAAGAGTAAATAACTAAAAAAAAATTCCTGTTCTTTTTGTCATAGTTAAAATTATAGGGAAAGCAATTTCATCCATAATCAGGATGGGGGGTTGACACAATCAGGGTGTCTATACCTAGGCCAGAGGCAAGCATCCTGGGATTCAAGTCAAGGTTGGGGGCAGCTGGGTGGAGAAAAGAGTAGGGACCCAGAGGGAACAACGGAAGGCTAGAATCCCTCCTGCCACTGGGACCTCTATTCCATGCAGAAATAAGATCTCTGGCCAACTCACCACGCCAATGGAGAAATAGTTGTTCATGATGCTGTATGGGACCTGGTCCCCGTTCTCCACTTCCTCTCTGGGGAGGACTTCTAGATGCCAGCGGTCCAGCATCATCAAGGGGCTCTGCTCGATCTCCTTCAGGATTTTAGTCAGGCTGCCCCCTTCGTAACCTGTGAAGCAACATTGCATTTGCCCTCAGAGCAGAATGGCTAGGTTGTTGCTCATGTACACATAGGCAGCTGTCAGGGCCAGGAACCCCGGGGCCACCTGTGGTCAGGACACTTCCCCATGTGTCAGTGGGTCAGAGACACTAGGTGCCCTGAGCCATGGATAGAACAAGAAACTGGAGAGATTTGTAAGCTAGAGTAGCAGAGGGTGGATTGGGTGCTGACCAAAGATGGGCAGGCCTGTGTAGCTGAAGCAAGTCCTGGAGAATTGGTGGGCTGGATGGTTGGGAAGCTGTACTTGGGGGGAACAAAAGAGCTATTCCAGGACCTTGTAACTCCAGAGATTGACAGTATGGTAGGCAGAAATTTAAGATGGTCCCCATGATTTCTGCCCTCCCCCAACTCCGTGTATATACTTTGTGACCCCCAACCCCAGCCCTCTGGGGTTGTGAACAATATGGCATAGTCACTGCCATGGTTTAAGAAAGGGAGATTATCTTGGGTGAATACCACTTAATCAGATGAGCCCTTAGGAGATCTGGGTTTTTCCTTGAGAAATAGATTCCAAATTTGAGAGGGATCTGACATCAGGGAGCTCCTCTGTTGTTAGCTTTGGAGATGTAGGGATCCATTTGGTAAGGGATGGAGGCGTCTAGGACCTGGGAGGAGTCCCTGCTGACAACCAGCAAGGAAACAGGGACTTAAGTCCTACAACCACTAAGAACTTGGTCAACGTCCTGAATGAGCTCAGAGCAGATTCTTCCCTCAGAGCCTTCAGAGAGTGGAACAGCCTCCAACACTCTCAGTCCAGCCTGGGAGGCACTGAGCACATCCCTGGGCTTCACGCCTATAGGACTGTGACCTAATAAATGGAAGTTTAAAGTGTCTACATATATGATAATTTGTATAGTGACAGAAAATACAGAAAGTGAATCATAAATGATGAGAGGTTAGTGAGAGAGACAAACAAGGCTCCCATGTTCCTGCTACCTCGGGAGCAAACTTGAGAGTATTTTCAAATTGTGGGGGCTTTGGTTGGCTCCTTTGGGCATGTCTCATCAGACAGCAATGACGGCGACCATGTAGTCAGGGCTTTGCAGCTGTCTGGGTGCATAGGGCTGGGCTTTCCCTGTGAATGTCGTGCTGCCTACAGGCCCAGAGGGCTGGACCTTCTACCTGTCCCTCTTGAACAGAGGGGCCTTCCCCAGCCTCAGTAGTGGCCTGTGAGCTCTTCAGTGTGGCTGAGGATCGTGTGCCTTCCAGGGCTGTCTCCTGCTTCTCCTGCCCCTGCCCACCAAGCACGCACCAATCTAAAATACGGACCCCTGCCCAGCCCCGTCTTGAATGGCTTGCTGAAATGACCATTCATCCAAGACCAGTCCCAACTCTGCATACATTCCACGCCTACACCCCATGTGCTGACCAAATGTCTCCCCTCTCTGGAGCATGCCTAGTACCATGCCGGGAGTGGGGGGGAGGGGTCTTGAAACTTGCAAAGTTCTCCTTAACTCACTCCCCTTGCCCTGTAAGGTTGTTACCACTCTGTGTTCTCCCTGAGGGGAATTTCAGAATGAGGGCCCCTGGCTCCGGGGACCTCAGGTGATCTGGATGCTTCCAGTACCTGGTGATGTGGCTTTCTGACCTGCATTCTAGGTGTTCTAATTTAGAAGCAGAGCAGTAATTTGGACAGGAGGAATTTCACGAAGAAAACACCTATTTGGGCCCCTGCGGGGGTGGGCACTGGGGAAGACAAATGAGACTCTAAGTTGCATGTTTTCCACTGGGGAAGGCAGACTCTAAGTGCAGTTTCAGGATGACAGTAACTATAGTGAGGGGTAAGCATGGGCCTCCTCAGCATGGAGTGGGGGGCAGGGCCACAGCCATGGAGTAGAGATGACCCCAGAGTTGAGTGGTACTCTGCGGAATGTGATCGCTGAGAGGGAAGTTCAGCCTAGCTCTGCAGAACATCCTGTTGGCTGGGATGCCGGTCCCCAGGATAGTGCTCTAGCGTGCAGACTCACCTCCTCCCCAGCGGAGACAGCGGGCCAGGTCATTTCCTGTTCCAAGAGGCAGGACAGCCACCGGTGGATGCTTTGTAAAGTTGGCCTTATCTGCAAACCATGCAGAGGAAGAAAGAAACTTATGCTAAGGGATTACAGAATGATCCAGCTATCTAGTTGCCTCTGATCTGATGTCTGAGCTCCCCCATAACATTGGTTTGAATGTCCCCCACGATGAGGGACATGCTGCATCCTCAAGTCAGCTCTCCCGTCTGTGGCGTGGCTGCAACAAAGGGTTCTTTCATGATGGGCTAAATCTGTGTCCCTGTAACTTGCACCTGTTTATCCTCATTTCATTCTAATTCTTTCCTTTGGAGTGACAGCATATACCTTAAAAAACTTTCATTTGCACATTTTTAACCTTTAATGATAATTAACACTCCATTTGTGCCTCAGACCAACCCTGTAAAGTATTATCTTTCTCCTTGTAGGTGAAGAAACTGAGAGTCAAAGGAGCCAGGACCCAAACCCAGATCTCTGTGGCTGCACGTCATGTCCCTCCTCTCCTCAGGGGCTAGGCAGGTGCAGGCTGTGGCGGGGCATTTGAAAACATACCTCACCAGAAGTCACGCAAGTTCAAAAGTTAAAAACCAGTATTGTGCCTAACAAGCATACCTTCTAGATGTTATTTGGCACCAGGTACCAGTTTGCCACCTCCCAGACTTGCTAATATACAGATTCCTAATCTTATCTTCCATGATGGTTTCCATGAGAGAAGATACAGTAGAACATGTTTTTTTTAATCTGACTGCAGAGAACGCTCCTGCAGTATGTTGTCTGAACCTGGAAAATTGAAGAGGGAGGTAAAGACACCCCTTGGGCTCCAGGGGGTGCCACATACACCGATCTCACTGCACCTGTTCCCCTGGAGGTTTAAGCAATTTGATCAGAGGAGTATGGATAGTGAGGGGTGGAGGGCCAGGGAAGATGCAGGAATCAGCAGATGAGGCTCATGGTAGGGATGCCTCAGCAAAGTGGGGGTTCATAAGTCCCTCCTCAGCCACCCCGCCACCAGTTATCTGACTTGTGCCAGAGTGGCTGACCTTAGGCAAAACCCAGGGTGAGATTACCACCAGGAGGGGTGAGATACAGGATAGAGTGAGGCAATAGGCTCTCACAGTTCCCAGAACACACAGTCCCTGGTTACCCCCTACCCCCCTCACTCATGCCATTCCTTTGCCTGTAAGTCTCATTTCTATGGTCCCCATTTCAGTAGGTCAACCATCTTCATGGTGTGAGGGATAGAACCTGGATGTCATCCTAGGTTTCTACCCCCCTCACCCTGCATCCATTCACATGTTAGTTTCTCTGTGTTGTCTCCTTATTAGATCTCAAAGCAATCTTTTTTCTATCCCCATGGTGACGCCTGAGTCAGGTATATGATTCCTTCCCACTGACATTGCTGCGACAGCCTCCTCTCTGCCCGCTCAGGTGCCCTCTCAGTGTTTGTTCTCCATACTTTCACCAAGGAGAGGAACCCTTTAACCATAGCCCAATTACGTTAGTCCTCGTTAGAGCATGTTCTCTCCTGTCATGGCTCCCATCACCCTTCACCACACACACGAGGCCTTTCAGGGCTCTTCCTTTCCTGCTGGTCTCTTCCTTTTCACATCCTACCTCCCTCTCAACATGTCAACCACACCAACGTGCTTTCAGTGCTTTAAGTTTTCTTTTCAAGCTGCCTTAATCTCAATTCAGATGCCATCTCCAGGCAGCCCTCCCTAAATGTTCTAGGTAGGACCAAAGAAACACTTTCCAGAGTGTTTCTTTGGCATCAAGATGATCTCATTATACTCTCTTGTAATTGATGACAGCGATGTGTCACTTAACAGTGGGGATATGTTCTGAGAAATGTATTGTTAGGTGATTTTATCATTGTGTGAACATCATAGAGTGGACTTACACAGACCTAGGAGTGGAGTAGGATAGCCTACTGCCCACCTAGGGGGTAGATAAGGACCACCATTGTATACGTTGTCTGTGATTGATGGAAATGGTATGTGACACATGACTACATTGGTTGTTCTCAGAATATACTGTAACCTCCCAGAGGAACAGTCTCTCCACACATGTCACTACCACACAGCCCTACTATGTGCCAGGTGCTCTGTTAGGGCTGTGACTGTAAGCATGAGCAAAATAGGCATGACTTAGGCTTGCATGGTGCTTACAGCTGAGAGGGAGAGACAGATATTAGTGGCATTATTCTATCAAAGATACATAATTTCAAATTCACACTGGAAAGAAGATTCTGGTCCTATAATGAAATGATTGAGAATGGGATATGTATCCAGGAAGCTCCCTTAAAGAAGCACAGTCCGACTGAAGCGGAAGCTGTCCACGCAAATGGCAGAGGGAACAACTTGTGCAAAGGTCCTGTGGTGGAAGGGAGCTTGGAACATTCAAGGATTTGAGAGAGGGTGGCTTGTGTCTAGAGAGAGGGATGGAGATATGCAATAAACTGAAAGGATGGCAGATCACAAGACCATCCAGAGCCCTGTAGATCAGTGGAAGGCATCTTGCCTTTATCTTAATAAGGGGAAGGCACTTATATACTTTACAGACATGATGAGCCACTGAAATTCAGGAAAGACCACTTGGCTGTAGGGGGAGAACAAATTAGAGGTGGCCAAAATGGGGTAGTGAGGAACACTGAACAAGTGCTTTGCTATTTCTTGAACGTATGAATTGAACATTACGCAGTTGTTGTTCCCTGAGAAGCCCTTTAGATCTCTAGGGCCCTGGGTGGCCTAGTAACTGCCCACTTGTCCAGCTTTATTTCATGCTCCAGCCCTATCCTAACCCCACTGTTTCTTCACTTTGGACCACTAACCTGGGAAAGCATCATCTCAATGATCTTTCTTTTGATGTCAAGCACCTTCCACCTCCTGTGTCCTCTACAGATGGATTTTAGAAAACTTCTCACCAAAGTCTGCTTTCTCCTTTATCATAGATAAGGAGTCGTGTGAGCAGAGCTCAGATGCCGCAACTCTGCGGATCAGCTTTACCTTCCAGGCTCCCAGAGGACGCCTCCCTCTTCCCACAAACAACTCCAGAGCCTGAGGTGACAGGAGAACGTGGGTGGTTGCTTGGCAGGGCTGTGTCCATGGAAACCAAAGTGCCTGAGGGGGAGCAGAAGGCAGCAGGTGTGCTGGTGCCTGTCCCCCCAGCCAGTGCTGTACGGATGACCCCTAGAAGCCAAGCCTCCCGTCCTGTCAGGGTATCTCCTGGCCTATCTTTGGCTCTTCCTCTCCTCTCCCACACCCAGTCTGTCTGCAAATCCTGTTAGCTCCACCTTCAAAAGGTATCCAGGAGCTGACCACTTCTTACCACTGCCTCTGTTTCCACGGTGGTCCGTGCCTTGGGCACCTCTCTCCAGGATTACCTATGCAGGAGCCTCCTTGCTGGTCTCCCTGCTTCTGCCCTTTCCTTGTAATCTGGTGTGTCCTTCTTTTGCTCAGAAGCATCCAGTGTCTTGGAACTTTCCGAGTATGAAAGTGATGTACTGTACAATGTCCCACATGCCCTAGTGACCTAGCCCTGCAATGTCTCTGCTGCATCCTCTGCCCTCTCCCTCGCACGCTCTGCTCTGGCATGTTCTGCAGCCTTCCCGCTGCCTCCAGCAGCCTCAGGGTCTTGTATTTGCCATTCTTTCTACCTGAACTGCTGCACCATCAGGTGTTTGCCTGGCTCCTCCTCCTCCGTGCCTCCACGCATAGGTCATGTGCTCTCTGCAGTCTTCCCTGACCACTCAGTTTTAGACCGAAACCCCTCCCTCACCTTGGAGCTCTCACCCTGTTATATTCTCATCACCTTCTGACACATTCCACATTTTACTTGTTTATTGCTCGTCTTTCCCCTTTGGAAGAGAAGCTCCATGAGAACAGGATTTTTGTCTGTTGGATCATTGCTCCATCTCTAGGGCCTGAGGAGAAGTTGGCACAAGGAGGTGCAGGGGGAAGTATTTGTGAAATGAACAAAGGGGAGACAGAAGCAGCCTGGGATTCTTTGCTCTGGATCTACTCTTGGCTTTGGATGACTACTTTCCCTGGCAATTCTCTCGGCTCTTTTCCTGTCCTTAGGATTGGCATGTCAGTGTTTATCTGGCTTCTCCAGGATTAGATCCTGAAAATAGCCCCATTCAGAATTTCAGATTCTGTCTCCATCATTTACTGGAAGTGATATGTCTAAGGACCCACAGAATCAGAATGAACTGGACTACTCCCCAGGCCTCCTGATTTCCAGCCTGGGTCCTCCCCACTCTATTCATCGAGGCATGCTACACAGCCCAGTCTTTCATTGCTGTCATGGATCTGCACTTTCTAGAGGTGCTTTCTAGATTCAGGCTCTAGAAACTCATCTCAAGGCAATTTGCCTTGGCTATGATTCTATGCTTAGTTCTTGGCCTTCATCCAACCTGGATCTGCCCAAATCCCAGCCCTGGTTTTTCACCCCTGCCTCCACCTCCACTCCCAAATCTGGCCTGTTCTGTTACTGCCCAAATCCTGGCCATGACAGATGGTTTTGTGGCAAGGTCTGAAATCAACCAGTTATATCTGTGTCTGTACAAATCCTCCCATTGTCTTTCTTTTTTTCCATCCCAAGCAGACATTTAGTCAAGCACTGGTCCAGGAATACATACCGGAAGGATAAGACATGGCTCTGTTTCTCTTTCTTTTTTTATTGCCTTTTTCTGATTTTACATATACTCACTACAATAAACTATAAATGTCCTCTTGATTCATTCTTACCAATGCAATCCAAAATCCAGCCAACTGTTCCATCTCCTCCGCAGGCCAAGACACGAAAGTCTGGAGTATCACGGAAGAAGTTCAATCTGGGAAGGAGAAAATAGCCCCAGTGATTTTGTGTACTAGGTTGCAATTGACAGTGGACACGCCTGGAGTCATTCTCCCCTGTTCTTTGGGAAAATATTATGATCTTGACTCCTACATTAGTGCTGAAAAGGTCAATTAATGTTCTCAAACCAGAACTTACTGAGCACTGCCACTGAGTATGGAGAAGAATTCCAGGGAGTCATCTTGTATAAGAAGAACTGACTCAGCATTCAACACAAGCAGAAATGTTTTTCCAGGTTCTCTACTATTTGTGCCGAGGAATCCAGAGTTTGCTTTTTAGGGGCACCAATGCAATGAATGAATCCCCCAAAGTTTTGACTCCTCACTGGCCTGGCTTATTCTGTCCTCATACTTTGCCTTTAAAGAAGATATAGGGGTTTGCTGCACCTTTGTCCAGCTCCCTGTGAATCCAGACCTAAGTGGAAGGAGCACCATGTTCCCTCAGGAGCCTTAACTTTTTAATCTGAGGTCCATGAACTTCCAAGGGTTCTATAGATCAAATCCAGAGAGCCATGAACTTGGAGGAGAAAATGTTACATTCTTACCTCTCCCAGTTCTAACTTATATTTAGCATTTCCTTCAACTATGAATATAGGCAATTAATGATACCTGTGACTTTGTCAGCAGTTAAAATCACAGGTAATTTTAATGTTTTATTACAGTTGTGTCAGATATTCATACTATCATTTATGCTTATTACTGCTTTTAATTTATAATTGTTATTAGACCTGTCTCTGGATCTTGCCTTATAATATGTTAGTAAATTACACATATTCCCATATCACAAATTTGGTTTTTTTAATGTTTTGGGAGCCGTTTTTTCAATACAATTAGTTTCCATGGTGATCTTGTATACTTCATTTTATGCATTAATAAAATTTATTAATAATAAATACTTCATCAGACTGCTAAGTGAGTCCCTGGCACAAACTGTGGTTTGGAATCTCTGCTTTAGAGAAAATGGGACCTCTGGACACCTTGGGGTGGGACTTGGAAAGCTGAAATTGTGGCTCCATATTTCCCCATTGCCCAGCTTGGTCTGAGAGGACCCCTGGAGGTTTCTGAGTCACAGAAGTATGTTGGATGAATTAACATTCCCTGTCTTCCCCTTCTTTTATAGAACTCTGCTCTCCTGTAGGAAGCAGATTCTGAACAGAGGAGATGGGCCAGCTAGATGGGCCAGCTGGTTACAGATGCACACTTCCATCAGAGATCCTCAGGGCACATTAGCTGTAGAAGTAGCCACCAGACTTGTCATCCATGGCAAAAACAATCCAGGATGGATGAGGTTCAGCTAGAGTAGTGAATACAAATACTAGAATGCTCTAGAAAAGAATGAGCTGGTGATGTATTTTGTGGACGGCAGCTCGGTCACAAGTCTTAGCAGAGCCGCAGCTGGCACTCATGGTGCCGAGGGCCTGAATCTGCACCTATGATATTCCCTTTATTTGGCTCTTACACTATCACTGTCACCAGTAGTAGCTCTGTGTCAAACAACTGAAGACAGGGGCAGATACCCTTTTAGCAGTTCTTTCTCTAGTGCCTCTGACCATCTTGCTGAACCCAGAGTAGAAATGTGGGCTAGGAGGTTGCATAGGAGATTACACAAAGCGCTATGGGCCAGCGCAAGACCTGTTAGCCTGCGCAGATCTGAGGACCTGGCACGAGACAGGCGGGCGGCCAGTAGATGTCTCTAGAGTTTGGGCTCTGTCTGGTAAGATGCCTCCAGTCCTGTTGCTGGAGGAAATTGATTCCAAGTTTGTGAAGCTCGTCATGTTACCCTAACGTGGACCAGCTCTTCCCTCCAGTCCTTCAGTCAAGCTGCAAAGGGGCTGCCTCATTCCCATTGCTTTCTCTTAAACCCTTACTTAATGAGCAGTGAAATAGCCGGTAGGCAAATGGCATAAGGAGAAGGGCCAGGTAGGGTACTTAACAAGCTCCGAATTGAATAATCCAGGAAAAAAAGGGATTTTACTGAATAACCAGTTAT
Organism: Scalopus aquaticus; assembly: GCA_004024925.1. Lineage (NCBI taxonomy): Eukaryota > Metazoa > Chordata > Mammalia > Eulipotyphla > Talpidae > Scalopus > Scalopus aquaticus. The sequence continues at coordinate 72,001 of PVIJ01001489.1, read as the reverse complement.
CTTGATCCTAAAATGCCCACACAATAGAACACTGCAGAACCTTCCAGTCAGCTGTATAGATTTCTGAATTATTGATTGACAGTGCTAAGAAAACTCTTTCTTTCCTGGTGATTCAGTCTGGAGACACTAGCTAACACAGCCTTGCAAACAAAATAATGTACCAGCCTGCCCTTCCTGTCAATCAGATAACTGGCGCACACAGTTTTCCTTTTTTATAAAACACTACAACTTTTTCTGGTACAAAGCACAGGAGGCAATTTCCCTGAGTGATCCATAATGGGTGTTCCTGAGTCTCTCCAGGAGGAAGGACAAGTCCAGAGAAAAAAGTGACAAGAAAGGCAGCAAGGGATGCTATCTCCTCCCAAGATTAGTGGAGGATGGGGAGAAATAAGAAGTAAGGATTGTATCACCATACCCTGGAGTAGGGCCCCCGTTGTCCAGGTTGAAAACTTGTTTGGGATTGAGCAGGTAGTGGAATTTCCGAAGAATTCTATGAAAAATAAAGAAGAGGGGTAGAGAAAGGAGACTGTCATGGGTGATATCGTGGCAGACAAGCACCTCGCCAGCAGGAAGCCCACCAATGTGGGCCATTTAAACTCGACTGGGAGAAGACTAAATGCAGGACCTGCATACCCTGAAGTCCCAGGTCCAACTGGCATCACCTCTGCCTTCCACCTCAGTTTGAAGCCTAACCTCCCGCCTCCAAGACTCTATCCCCTACCCCCAGTAGTATCACTTTGGCAGTGAGGGTAAGGCAAAGAGGCCCAGAGAATTTCCTTTGCCCTAAAGCTATTTCCTTCAAAAGACCTTCTCCCACATGTTTTGTGTTCTAGTGTAATTCTGCCCTTTGAACTAAACAAAGGAATCCCCCCAATGGAAAAGACCCCAAGTCCTGAAACAGGAAGAAATGCAAGAATTGGGGTTGGGGCAGGAAGGAATGGAGGCCTCATCCAGGCATGGGTTCAGGCCTCCAGCTTGAGACCAATCAGGTCAGATCAAGAGAGTTCTGTCCCCCGGAATGGGGCAGGGCTTCTCATGGTTCTTGCTTAAACCCCACTTATTTGTTTTAAATCTGGCTTCCAGATCACTGTATCATCTGTTCATGAACCCAGAGCTGAGCAGGACTGGGAGGCAGTGCTGCTTTGCCACTGTCTGTCTCTTGTCCCACTCTTTTAATGCTCCAGCAGACTCGGCCCTTCCCACACCGGTGAGGTGGGTGCCCTGCCTTCCCAGAGAGGGGTAGGGCAGGAGGTCCCAATCAGGTGAGTTCCATCATGTCTCTTAAATCAAGAAAAAGCTAGGAAAGATATGGGCATCTCAGAACTTTTTGGCTCTGGAAGGCATAATATTGGCTCATCAGGTCTCAGGCTAAGTACTGTGTCTACTTTCATTCGCCTAACAACCTTGTGAGAAGGGAATAGTTATCATTATTTTAGTTGTTGTTGTTGTTATTATTATTATTATATAGAGGAGGAAACCAAAGCGCAGGATGCTAAGTCACTTGAACTGGGTCATCAAGTGATTATCTGGTAGGAGTGGAATTTAAACCTGAATCTACAAGTCTTCAGTCCATTCTGTTATATTTGAGGGAAAGAAAGGCCCTGAATGAGGCTATCTCAGCCTCTATTTTGAGAGAGAAGAGAACATACCTTTCTCCTTGTCTCCCTCCACTCTTGGGGTTCACCAAGACCAGCAGGGGGTGGGTACCTGGGGTAGGGATGATCTTATACTTAAAAGATAAAAGAAAAAGAAATTAGTTGTTTCAGTGAATGAAATGAGATTGATGCTAAGAATGTTTTTAGGAGAGCTGAATGGGAAATGGTTTTAGGCAAGAAAGATAATGGGAAGTAGGTTTCTGTTCACTGGCTGAGTTTTCTGAAGGGTTAAACAACTAAGTGTCTCCAGCCAGAGTGACCTGTAAGTCGAGTTAAGGGAGATAAAGGTTTGATGTCAATCAGAGATGAAGCAGTGGTACCGCAGTTTCAAGTCATTCAACACTGAATGCCACTGTGCCTGCAGCACAAGATTAGATTTTGTGAGGGATACAACCAAATAGGACCTTAGACGGTACGGCCACAGTCATACATATAAATAAAATAGCACTCATGGCAACTTCCAAATCCAGACTTCCAGTCTCAATTTTTCTCCTGAGCTCTGGTTCCACATTTGTCACTGTCTAGTGGGCACCTCTAACCAGACCCCCATCATCATCTGTGTGATTGCAGCATGCCCCAAGCTTGACCCATCATCTTTCCCCATAAAATGAGTCCTCTCTCCTCTCTTCCAGTTTCTATTAAAGAAACTATTAATATCCATCCAGTCATCCAGGGAAGGCTTTGTCCTGCTAGATCTTTCCCTGGAATGTCCCTTTATCTCTGGCAGCTGCCACACTGCTTGGGCCTCTCCTACCTCAGGTGGGTGCCTGTTCTGCAACCATCCCAGACCGGGTAGGCTCATCATTGGTTCAAGCAGACTCTTTTTATTAACTGTTTTCATTCTGTCCTTCCCTGTACTCTGCTGCTCTCCACCACTCTCTGCCACTCGGTCCTCTGCTTTCGCACTCTGTTCTCTGCCGCTATCACGCCAATGCTGCCACGCTCCCCTTACTTCTGCCGCCCTTTCACTTCTGTGATGCCGCCCTTACAGAGTGTCTCTCCAGGCCCAGGTGTGCCCACTCACGCAAGCACATGCCACCACGAGGCACACGTGCAAGACCACAGGTGTCTATACTTAACTCTAATGGCAGTAGGGCAGAGAAACCTGATGCCTCTTTCATTTACCCGACAGTCCTGTATACTGTCCTCCCATAGCTCCTTCCCAGGACATCATGTTAGTCATGGCACTCCTTAAAAACCTTTAGTGACAGCTCATTGCACAGAAGATAAGTTTCAAATTTTCTAATCTGGCATCCAAGGCCTTTCAGTGCAGCCCCAGCAAGCTGTTAGATCTTAATTACTCTAACCAGCAGCAGCTCTAGGGCAGGCTGCTCTTACCTTCTAGCAGGTGTGTCTTGTGCATTCCCACCCAGTGGGTCTGCTCAACTGGTCCCTTCTGTTTGATGCCCTGAAATACCCACTTCCTTCTTTACAACCTCTTAAAAACCCTCGCATCCTCAGGACGTGATTCTACAGTCAATTCCTCTATGAAGTTTTCCTTGATTATTGCAACTAACAATACTGCACTTGAAGCATGTGATATCATCTGCGTTTCCATTGTTTTTGATTTATATTTATTTTTTATTCTCTTATTTTCTTAGGTAAATATCTGTAAACATCAACTGGATTTTAAATGTTTTAGGAATAGGGCAGGGCAGGGCAGAGGTATGTGAACAACTGACCTGGAACAACATAAGGATTAGAGGTGCCAACCCCTTAGCAGTCAAGAATCTGTGTAACTATTGACTCTTCCCAAACTGAACTATAGTCATCCATTGGTATACTTGAGGGACTGGTTTCAGGAATCTTGAGGATACCAACACCTGCAGATCCTCAAGTCCCTTACAGTTCCCTCTAGCCCTCTGTATCTGTGGGCTCCCCACCACAGATAAAACCAGCCAACAACTATTTGAACTGTGAATATGGAACCTGTGGATATGTAGGGCCAAACGTAGTTATTGAAAAAACAAATATAAATGGACTTATGCAATTCAAACTAAGGTCAACTGTATAACCCTCCTATCAAGGAGCCCCCAACATCAGATACAGAGGTGGGGTTATTCAAGAAAAAAAGTATTCAGCTAAAGGACACACTGAGCTAGAGGTGTATCTCTGCACCATATTTCTTATCTAATGCTTGCTTTTCTAGTTCTCAGCCAACACAAAGCTATGCTATTTGAAATGGGCAGCAACATTCTTTATAATTTTAAAGAATTTTCTCATCTACCCATGGTGACTGTGTGACAATTAGAACATTTTGGAGTCTAAGGAGGAATTCTTTACCTCTGGGTATAATATTCAAAATGCTTAACAACCTGTTCAGCATGGCACTATTCAAGCAGAACAGATACAGCATGACAGATGGATGCCAGCTATAAACAACTGGGATACCTGTGTGTGTGTATGTTCTATCCGACTCTCTGCCCTTCTATGTGTCTAAAGCTTTCCCACATTTTAAAGTTCCTCCATCATTATCCCTTATGTTTTAATTTAGAAAACACACCAACCTGCACGTTTTCAATCTTACAGCATTTGGGGGTGGCGGTGGGCAGTGCAGAAATTGGTATGTTCCTTTTCAAACAAGAAAACCTAAGGTTCAGAGGCAGAAGGGGAGGCTCTAGTTTTCCTATTTCCTTTTCTAGTACTCTTTGTAACTCACTAGCTTGCCTTTCCTGTATTCCCTGGAACTTTGAGGAAGGCACAAAGACAAAGATGTTCATTATTAGACTCAAGGAAAAATGAGTTGTTAATACACATGTAAGGATGAAGAACATTCAGATCTGTTTAGCTTCGTTTTGACAGATCACGTTATTGAGACAGCTTGGAGATTTTGGAAAATCCATTGTTTATTTTTTGGAACCATCCCTGTCATTATTTAGAAAGGGTGTATATTGAAATTTTATGTAACATCTTCCTAAAAGGGCAGTGTAGTCAATTAGACTAACGATGGAAATAACCAGCCTCCCTTCTCACCACTTGCCTAGAGTGTGGCAGTCAAGGGTACCTCAAGGCTGGAAATAGTGTCCTCCGGTGTGATATAACTGATCGGAGGAGAAAGTAAATCTTCAGCTAGCTCTCTAAGCCCAACCCCGTACTCTCCTCCACAACCTTGGACCAACTTAGAATGAGCGATTAGAGTAGGACTGGCTGAGGTACCTGCATTACAAGTTCACCCTTGCTCACTGCGTTGCCATCAGACTTCCCTCCTTGCTTATCCTGTTAGAAGAGAGGAAAGACAAGCATACTTTCAAACAGAAAAAAGCCCAATTAAAAAAATAGACCAGAACAAAAACAAATGGTTAATTAATAAAGAAAAAGAATGAAAACCAGTATAGTGCAGGAGGAGTTTTACAGAGAGTGGTTTTGGGCCTAAAAGACGAAGTGGTCCAAATGGGGCGGGAGCAAAAGGGCTGTGGTGGAAGGGCTGTGGGCGCTTTGGTGGTGGGTGCCCTGTGGTAACAACACCTAATGGGAAGATCCAATACTTCAAAAACGCAAACAGTGATGTCAGCTAATGTTACTTTAATTTAAAAAGAGAAAGAAAACTAAATCCTCTATGGGTTTCTCTGGAACGCTCCAGCCCTTTCTCATCACTTACTGAAAATGACAGAAATCTACTCGATGGAGCTTGAGCTTCAAGAAGCAAGATCTGACGTTTGGCTTCTCTGCCGAGCACTATCTAAATGCATGGAATGTTGAGTAAGAAGTTGTTCTTAGTTTGCCCTTGTTGTGTACTTGTTTTTAAATTATTTATGAGTTAGTTTACTGAGGTTTATCTCACACAGAGTATATTGCTAAAACCTGCATTAACAGCTCAATGAACTCTTGTATATATATGTATATGTATTTACATATATGAGTATGTATATACATAAAGAGGTGGTAGTAATATATATTACCTATATTTAGTAATGTATATATTACTTATATGCATATATTACTTATATATATATATATATATATATATATATATATATATTACTACCACCTTTTTAAGCATAACTGTTGTGACTCCTGATGTACTGATATTGCCTGGATTTAAAATTTCACATAAATAAAGTTATAGAGCAGGTCTTTCTTTGAGTGTTGCTTCTTTTGTTCAGCATGATAGCCTTGAGATTATCTATGCTTTTGTACATAACCACATTTCTTTTTCCAGTGCAAAGTAAGACTCCATTATACAAATTTGCCTTAACTCTCATGTATTATCGTTCTTAGTTTTTAACTGAAAATAGTTAACAGGCATCCAGAACGGGTGTGGATAGTCGCTGTGGCTGGTGGCAGCAGCTGCAGGCCTCTGACCCAGGCAGTGGGTTTATGAATATAGTTGATATTAACGTTCTCGCACATGTTTTTGGGTGGAATCCATGCTCATCTATCTCAGGTAGCTACATAGTGGGGAACCTGGGTAATAGAGTTTGTGTATTACCAACCTGGTAGATACTCTCAAATGGTTTTCCAAAGTTGTGTTTTTTTTTCTTCATTTATTTTTCATGAAAAAGGAATAACTGGTCAAGTTTCATGAAAGAGGACTAGCTGGTCAAGTTAAGGGTGAGATGTGAGGACTCAGTCAGAGTCAGAAAGATTTGAGATGAGAAGGGAAGGGTTAAGATGTTTGGTATTTGGCTTTCAGTCAAAAACTCTATCACTCAGCTGTTACTCCCATTTGATACTTGGTTTGAAAGAGAAGTTTTCAACAGAGGAGACAGAGAAAAGTTGCATATGGGGATATATGTTAATTTTTAATTAAATTTTAATTTTGTTCTTTCATTTTCAAAAAGGGCTGAGGCACCCAAAGAAAATTCTCAAGTTGGGGGAGCCCTATATTTGGACATAGGAGAAAGATGGACAGGGATATGGCAGGCCTGGGAGGCCTAACCATGTGCAGGGGAGACTGGAGGTCCGTGAGCTGTGGTCTACCTGCAAGGTGCTTTGATCACATGTGTTTTCTGTGATGGGCCATCTCAGAATGTTCTGAGTGGCCAGCAGTTGGAACCAGTTTAGTCAGGGGAGTTTTTTCTGACAAGCAAGGGTTTAAGTCTAAACTCTATGAAGTTTTCAGCAGCACGAGTTTGATCCCTGGCCAGGGAGATTCCCACATGGTGCAACAGACCTCTCCTGTCTCGCCCGCAGTGTATTTCAGTAGATCCGCCTGTTCTGCTCCTTACTCTGTCTCTGGTGAATCCTCTCACCACCCCCCTACCCCTCTGGCCTACACCCCAGCTCTTATATGCATAAATGAATAAATCTTTAAAAAAATAAAATAAATTTGTCCTAGAAACTTACCTGGGTAATGGGGCATATGGAGGTGGGCAGCAAAATATGGTCTCTGAGCTCCCCACCATCACACAATGTTGACAATTCACATTTCCGATGAAACTGGAGGGGAAAAAAATGAAGATGAAAGTGAGTGAAAGTGACAAAGGAAACTGCTCCCCCAAAAGCTGATGTACTTTGTGTGTGTTGGATAGTACCTGCCCCCTTGTGGAGTACAGAATCCCTTTCGGATATTTGCTCCCTAGGCTCTGAGTCTCTGGAAGGAAAGAGGCCTTATTGAACAAAATCATGGGAGATTGGCTGTAACCTCCATGATGCAACCTCTGTATTTCAAGAGATCTGCAGTCCAATTTGGACACACGTCCTTTTTGAGGCTGACACCTACATCAGGGGATGAGACATGGCCCTGTTGGCTTTGTCAGGCATTTTTGGATGCTCCAGGGATCCAGAGGGGGTTTGGGCAATTGCTGTGGCTGGTGGCAGCAGGTGCAGGCCTCTGACCCAGGCAGTGGGGTCACAGCAAGAAATGTACCTTCCTGGGATACCTTGAGCTGCAGGGACTCTGGTGTCTAACTCCTCTCCCACATTGTCAGTGCTCCTGGCCCCAAATAACACCCAGAAAAAGGAAGTTGAGAAGCTGGCCTGCTTTTCACAGAAGTGGATTGCCTAGCTTCTTCTTAAATAGCCTGCTTCCCCAAGGGGTGCCCTTTCCCCAGCAGCTGCGTGATTCATGGGAGGCACTGTTAGAATCAGGATATTAAATGGGGGCCCTGGGCCCCCAGCTTTGCTCTTTGGCTCTGCCTACACCTTCTGGCAGGATGTCCACTGCTGCTTGGCCACAGCTTGATCAAAAAAACACACTGAAGAGAAGCAGGCTGCCCTGGGCACCCACCGTCATTCGGCACCACACGCAGTGCCGCGCAGTGACACTCTGGTAGCACTTGATACTTTTATGGCACCGGTCACACTTGACGGAGGAGTTCCCTTCCACCCACGCGTGCTGCATCACCTGCAGGAGGGAAGGGAAGGATGCCAGGGAAGGCTGCAGAACCACGCCCCTGGGTCCTGGGACAGAGGAGGTTCTGGGAGGAGCACAGGGGGAGGAGTCCAGGGTGGGTTGCTTCCTATTTAGTGGACACACTTATTTGACACTGGGCAGCTCTGCTGAATTGCACTGTCCTGCTGCCTCCCTGCCTAACCACCATCATGCCAATCAAATAGATGAAAAACCACTTTGCCTGTGCTTTGAATAGTTTCTTTGCCCTGGCAGCGAGCCTCCGGGTGACATCTTGACTGTCAGTCCCTCTGCCTGTCTTGCAGAACTTGCAGAGTGATGTGCTTGCCCATGTGCCCTCTTTAGGAAGGCAACATGATGCAGGGAAACATGGGTAGGGCTTGGACCCCAGACAAAACTGGTCGGAATCATTAACTGTCCACTTCAAAGTGGGTGACCTGAGGTGAGTTCCTGGACCTCTCTGAGTCTCAGCTCCCTCATCTGTAGAAATTGGAAAAATAAGCCCCACCTCTGGGTTTATTGGGAGGATTAAATGAGATAGCACAACTTGGAAGGATTCCTGGGCACAGTCATGGCCCTTTGGCAGTGCCCACAGATGGTTAAACTCCTGTTCTCTGTCTTCTACAGGTTAGTGGTTCTTGGTCTTAGTTGCCCATCAGAACTACCTGGAGACCTTCTAGAAACCCTAATGTCCAGTCCATATACCACACCAAATAAATTAGAGTTTTGAGGGGTAGGACTCATCATTATATGTTTTAAAACATGCTGCGTAATTATAATGTGCCACTAAGACTGAGAAGCACTCTAGAAGAAATATAGGAAAAAAGTCCAAAGAAATTGGTGTGGGTCAGTCAGCGACTGGAGAACAGGTTGTCCTGTTCTCTGACCACTGGGCCAGGAAACTCCACCAGGAAGCCTGAGAACTTGGGAAGAAGGTGGGAGTGCGTGTGTGTGCGTGCGTGTGTGTGTGTGTGTGTGTGTGTGTGTGTGTGTGTGTGTGAGTGTGTGTGTGTAAATGCAGCCAAACTGGCCTATGACACCAAATTTTGGGAGCCTGAGCCCTCAGTTATTTCCCCCAGGAATTTTATAGAACTTTTTTTCCACCAGGAGAAGGAAATGGCTATGAACTCTGGAGAAAGGTGGTGGGGTGGGGACTGGGGGGGGTGTAAACTGGATGGCTATCCTCAATATTAACATTAACTGAAAGAACAATATTACAGGGATTTTAGAAGAGAGATATCATCCATATTTGTATTAAATGTAAGTTTTAAATTACTTATCAAGTTACTATGTGCTCCCCCAAAAATGTGTTTGGTAAAGTTGTCACTCTAGAAGGTGTGTCACATTTATTTTGCATCTTCTCACCTTCTACCATGCACCCTCGTGGGCATAAAGAACCCAGTTTGCTAATCAATTTCCGTGGTCACATTGAGTTTGCTATGATTATTGCTTTCTCCATTTTGCCGAGATAAAATTGAGGCTTCAAAGAGGTGAAGGGATAGGCCCTAGGCCCCCAGGTCAGTAAGCGGTCAAATGGGGACTCAGCTGGGTCTACTGACTCCAAGTCCCTGGTCGTCTCCCGACACCACATTACTCTCTCCATCCTCTTGTGGCATTAGAAGAGACGGCAAGGACTTGGGCTGCTGCTGGAGGTTCAGAGGGCTGTGAATGTGCGTGCTGGCTCCTCAGTGGCCTCCCTCCAGTCTGTATGTGGCAAGTGGCCAGAGTGCAGGCTTAAGGCCTGAGCCCAAGAGATGCACCGTGTGTCTTGGTGAGAGGCATGGACATGAAAAGGTGTGTATGGGCGTGGTGCGGGAGGGGCAGCTGAGAGGCCATGCGGTGTCTCACGGGCATGCATGAGTGTCCTTGCAGGTGCCCTTTTTTCCTCAGAAGTTCTTTTGGGGAGGTCTAGATACGGCTAGATACCACTCCCTGCTGCTAACCATCTCCTGATTGAGACTCTCAGTGGTCGCTTGCCTTTGCAGCAACTCAGCGAGCTCTGCCTCTGCTCATTTTAAGGACATCTATTTCCAGACAAGTTAGAATTCTGGGAGCCATTCCCGATCCTTCCATGCTGTTGTCCTCTACATCTGCATCACCAAGTGCTAGTGGTGGCACCTCCAAATTATCTCTCAAGCTTTCCCCTCTACCTTAGCAGTAGGACTACAAACTTCTCAACAACTGGTATGGCTGGGTGCCCCTCAGCTGACACATGGCCACCCGCACTACAGAGGGATGTCAGCACCATAGGTGAGCGCAGACTCCACCTCAGGGGGCCCTCAGACAGCACTCTCTCCTGCCTGAACTCTTGGAAGAGGCGTCCCCCTCTGATCTCTCTCTGGTGTGATTAACCTAATTTGCAAACACCATCATCTCTTCCTGTCTTCAAAGTACTTCAGAGGCCCCTTAGCTGCATAGAAAACTCCTTTCCAGCACCTCAGCTGGCCTCACAAGACACACCCAGGCTGGATCTCACTCTGTCAGCGCACGCATCTCTTGTCACCTTCCTTTAGGCCTCCTCCATCCCCATCTCGCCCAAATACATATGAATCTACATAAGCCATGCTTCCAGGCCTTTTGCTTGAGGCTTCCCCACTTGGGAGCCTTGTTCCCCTTGAGGTCTGGTGAAGTCCTGATTTGGGTTTAAGGCACAACTCAAGTGCCACCTTCTTTGTGAGTCCTTCCCTGACCTCCCCCTTGGGCCTCACAAGTCCCATTGCTATTCACATCTTACTACTTGGTGCTTCCTTACAGGTCTCTCTCCCACTAGGTTCCCCAGTTCTCCAGCAGACTGGAGACATCTTATAACCTGTGTACCCCTTAGCATGGTAACTGGCACATGGTGGCACCAGGGAGCTACTGAATGGATTGATGAATGACGGGATGGTTTACATGTGGTCCTTGAGGCAGGGAAGGGACTGGATAAATCTCCCAAGCCCTTCCTGTCCAGGAATCTGTGATGATGGACATGTTACCTGGGATGTACCATGCAGTAGAACAAGGCACTAGGTGTCACTAACCTCATTGCCCTTTTTGGGTTTTGAGAATGTTTTGACACATCCAGGAATGTTTTCGGATACACAGCGTTCGTGGACAGTGTATTTGCAGTCTGGAAAAAAAAATAAGGAAAGCACTTATGAAAGCACTTGTCAGTGACTAGCTAAGAAAGTCTAACCACCTCGCTGCAGTCAGGGCCCATGCTGTCCTTTAGGGTTCAGGGGACATATCTGGAACTTCAAAACAGTCTGCAGTTGCTCATTGAGAAAAGAGTCCACAGTTCTATCCAAGACACATTTCTGCACCCTCCACCCTCCATCATACTGCTGTCCCCTGCAGGAAAACTTCCCAGAAAGGTGCTTTCCCTTAAGGAAAGTGTGAGGAGTCAGTATTGGATGCCAAGGAGGTTAGGGGGTGGATGGAAAGATCAGGCTCTTCCTATTCTTGAGGTTAGGTAGGCCTGGGCCTGAGCTCTGACTCTGCCATTTGTAACTACCCCATATGGTCTTGGGTAAGTTGTTATACCTCTCTGAAAATTAAGAATAAAATGGGAATAAAAGTGCTTCTTTTTCACTTTGTAGGGCCTTTGCAGCATTTAATGAGATAGTTGGTATAAAACAGCATATGTCTGGGCCAGAAGGGCTATTCCACAAGTCACGGTTGTGCTTGCAGTTTCCACTACTCACTTGTATGAAAGCAGCAGAGGCCTAGAAGCAGAGGCTTAGAACCCCCTAGGAATGAAATTGGGCTGTTAAAAGAGGGTGAGAGCTGGATGTGAATGGGTGCTACAAAGCCTGGTAGGCCCCTTCTTTAGCTTGCTGAGGCTTGCTCTTGGCGGACACGGGCCCAGCTCTGCTGAGATGACTTACTACTGAGGTCACTTCGAGCCTAGTTCACATGTGCTTGTCACTTTGGTGACTTGGATTGCACCCAAGGGTCCTCCCTGCAGCTCCTGCTTCTTCAGTCTTTTGTGGGTTCAGGTGAATTTTGCTGTCTGCCTGCTGGGGTAGATGGTGATACTCTGCACCCACATGCCCCAGGCCCAATAAAGTTTTTTTTGCCACAGCCTGCTCCCCTCTCCTCCTGTTCCCCAAATCTGTCCTTTTTCCATCTCCCCTTCTTTCTTACTTCCCTTCCATCTCTTTCTCCTGCTCTCCTTTCCAGTGTTCCCCTACCCTTTTCATATGTATGTTTTCCTTTGCTGACATTACTAAATAAATTCTAAAGTAAAACAAATAGTTTTAATTTCCATTGCATTTACAGAGTATGATTGCTTGTTTATAAAAAAAAGGTTCTTGTGACCACCCCAAATAAATATTCACTAGTAAAGCTCAACTGAAATTAGTATTAAATGCTTTTCAATTATTTGTGAACCTTAAAATCTTTATTTTAGGGGGTCAGTTGCTCCAACAATAGGACAACACTTGTCTATTTGACTTGGTTAGAACAAACTCAGAACATGGAGGTTTTGCTTTGTTCCCTGCTCATGAAATAATAGGGGTGGTCCCTTCAACTAGGAAGCAGCAGTATCCAGACATTCCCAAGAATGATTCAACCATTTGCAGAGCAAGAAAGTTCCTGAGGAAAAGAGGTTTGAAGGACGCTGACTCACAAATGCAGCACAGGCCTTGCTTCCGAACGCCCATCAGCATGACGTGGCAGAAGTTGCAGTAGGTTGGTTTCTTGAAATGCTTCATGGTCCAGGAGTGTCTCCCGTCTCCCTTGGAGCCCTGCAGGGTTAACCGAGAGCTGAGCAGGTGGTCGAGGCTAGCTGATGCTGGAGTTGGGGGGGCCCTCTCCTGTGTATTCTTTTTTCTAAGAAGACTCTCTTTTCATATTATGGATAAGATACATATTTATTTTACCTTTTGAAGAAAGGACTTTTTAGTAAAGGAATATAAATCAAAACAAATTCTTTGGGTGTATGCTTTCTAAAATTAACAAATATTAAAAACTAGGACTATCTTAGTGGGAGTATGAGTGTATAAGATAAAACATACCCTTTTCTACATTCTATGTAACTGGTAAATTGTAAATTGAAAGAAACGTTTTATCTCTAATCTCTTGCTTTTTATCTGTCTGCCCGTCCTTCCATCCATCCAGGCATCCAGCCAGCCATCATTTAGATATTTACATACATTTGTATGTACCTATGACATACAAATTTTCCCTTCTTGGATTCTATTCTAAAGAAATAATTTTTAAAAGACAGATGAGCATTTTTGTACTCTGTCAGATATTTAACCCAGCATTACTTAAAATATTGAAAAAATGGAAATATACTAAGGATCTCAAAACTATTGAAAGGCTAGTAGTAGTACATTCAGGTGAATTAATGTTTAAGTGACCATCAAAAAGATATTTATAAGAATACCTAATGTCTTGGGATGGTACCCATGATACAGTGTTTAGTGAAAAAGCAGAATGCAAGTTTGATGTTATGATCTTAGTTTTATATGAGTTCTTTAATGGGGAAAAAAATGCCACCAAACTGTTAATAGAGGTTACTTTTTAGTTCACAACACGATGGATTTATTTTATTCTATAATTTTTACTTTCTTCTGTATTTTCAAAATTTTCTAGGAAAAATTCCAAACAATTAGGAAAAAATAATTTAGTAAAAACTATGTACTCCTCACCAATTTTTTATACACAGAAAAAGTAATAAAAATATTAAAGAGACAGAGAAAGAGAGCGTCTTAAGCTGTTTCCTCCTGATGTGGCTCAGAAGCCACCTTTACCTTTATCCATTAGATGTGCTAAGCCTCACTCACCTCCCCTGCACACTACAGCTCTCACCTCCAGCCTCACTAGAGGCTGTGGCTTCAGGAACATTCCCTTTGTGTACATAGTCCCTGAGCCTTTCATGTAGGTTCTCAAAATCCTGTTTCTTCTAAGACCTGAGGTTTTTTTTTTTAAGATTTATTTATTTATGCATACAAGCTGGGGTACAGGCCAGAGGCGTGGGGTGGTGAGAGGGTTCACCAGAGACAGAACCGGGAACAGAGCAGGCAGATCGAGGGAAATACACTGCTGAGGGGAGCAGCGGGCGAGACTGGAGAGGTCTGCCTGCCATGTGGGAATCTCCGCAGCCTGGCGTCAAACTCAGGACGGAGCTGTCGACAGCTTCACAACACAGAGCTTAACCGCTGCGCCACCAGGAGGCCCTAAGTTTTGTTTTTATCTAATGGTTTCCACTCAGTAAATATATTCACTAATTGGTTAAATGATTCATTAAACGATTGACTGAGTTATTCTTTACACAAACATTGACATCAAGAATTAAATCATGTAATAAAGGCCCTAATCCAGTGCTTTACTCATGATACATTAAAACTTTTATTAAGTTCCCACTTGATGCTAGATGCTGTGGGACACAAAAATAAATACAGAATGTTTTCCTATGTGTAAGGAGGTAGATTTCCATCTAATCTGGGAATGAAGACACAGAGACATAGAGGAGTTATACAAAGAATTCAAGACCGAACAGATAACAAATGACTGAAGCAGGGACTCACGGCCACACCCTTCCCCTCCTCATTCCTGCCGCCACAGACCGAAGTTTTCTTTCATGGACAGAGAAGCTACAGACCTTTTCAGCAAACCCAGCTGCTTCTTTTTGCAGCCCACAGGACTGTATTTTTCCTGAAAATACCTTTATTAGCTAAGTCAGGAAGCTGACTCTCATTTTTCAGATACCATTTTCAAAGACAGAGGGTAAAAGGACGTTGACAGGGGATAAAGTCACATTTCTGCTGGGATATAGCACCATCGTGTGGCTCGATCATTTCTGCAATTGGAGACTGCTGACGGTGCAATAACTTTCTTGTGCATGCTCAGTTTTATGCTGCCACTGCGATTTCATTGGGAGACAGATTGTCAAGCCTTCAGGGATCCCCAGACTTTTTTGTAGCCAGTATGGGTTTTGAAAAAGCCAAACAGGCAATACCGCTTTTAAGACATCGAGGAATGCTTTCTCTAGAACCCTAACTATGAAAGAGAAAACCTTATAATTTAGTGCCTATTTAGAAATAAATGCATAAAAATTGTGATTAATAAAATGAATTTCACAGATGGCTTTTGTTCGCCACTTTTCTGATATAATTAATGACTTTCTATAGGGCTGATTTAGCATTTGCAGGAGATAAATATTGAAGAAAATTTTCCTTCTCTAGTCATAAGACAGTGGATTTCCATGCAAAGAGTTGGTGACACTTTGGACTCAGCATGTCTAAAATGGAAAATAGAAATTGGTTCCTTGGGATTAAAATGTCCCATCTCCACACCCATGTTTCAGGTTTAAAACACGTATGTTGGAACAACACCAAGCAGAGCTTACACTTGGATTAGAGTATGGTCTTAAATGAGTATTGATAGTGGAAAGATATCTTACTTATCTGAGTGTCCTCAGGCCCTCGCTTATGTAGATTTTGTACATAGAGAGTTCTTGCTAAGGGACCATTGAATGGTCTGCTGTTATTGAAAGTCAAAAATGGTCTCTGGTACAACTAGGGTGTGTCATAGGCAAGTCCCTTTAACTCTGTGACCCTCAGTCTATAAAATGAAAGGGACAGACCAGGCATCATGCAGCTCTGTCTACCCAGAGTTCCAAGGAATAAGAAGGGAGTTGTGTAGATGTTGGTTCTTTGATTTCTATCTAACACTTGGACAGAACTGGGTATGCTATGAGATGATTGCAGGTTTCTTAGTTCTTAGGTGTTGGAAATGAAGGCTCTTTTTTTTTTTTTTCTGAATTGCAGAACTGTCATATGGAGACAGTCAGCTGGAGGCTAATCCAGTTGAACTTCCCGTTCTGTTTCTGACTATGACATTTCAGTAATCTAAAAGAGGTGTCACAAAACCTATGTGACTGTCCTGGTAAATGCTTAATGTCACCATTTGTACTTCTAGTTCTAAGCTTCCCTACCTGATATATGGAAGCTACTCCTCTTGGCAAAGAAGCAGAAAATGCAGTAACTGACCAGGTCACAACAGGAATATGTAACCATTGATTTCACATTGAACCTCTCCATGTATCTCCAATCACTGGAAGATTTCTCTAATGTACTCTGGACTTTCTTTCATTTGGGTCCTTGATAAAGCTATTCCCTGGGCCACACATTCACGCTACTACCAGTCAAATCATCCCTGTCCTTGAGAGCCAGATCAAACATCCTAGGTCTTTCCATCTGACTTTTATTCTCATGAATGGAGTATGAAAATCCCACACATGCCTCAGGGCCCAGGCAAACATCTTCCAGTGTTTCTTCCAACTGGTCTCACTCTTAAATGGTGGGGTGGTAGAAACAGCAGAATAATTGAATCTGGTACAAAAAGATTCTGGATTCTCCTTTCACTTCTTAGGCTCAGAGTCTCACATTCCATCTGTATAAATTGGGGGTAAGGCGGGGAATTGCTTGTTTTGATTGTTAAATAAGTAAAATATCATTGTTAACTATTCTTCATCTCATAACCAATAAGTATTTTTCCTCCTATTTTTCTTCCCTCAAAAAAATCTCTTAGCATTTTCAAACTTAATTTGTGGAAAAGATGGAGTCTCTCCTTGAATTTTTTGCCCTTTGCATACACTTCTGGCATATTGTATCTGTGTGAGTATTACATCTGTGTCCCCTCACAGTGCCACAAAAAGTATCTCGATTTAGCAGTCATTGAGTAAATGTCTGTCAGATGAATAAATATATTCTAGGCACTAATAGGGAAAAGAGAGGATTTTGAGGGCTGGCCCAGAGCATTTGCTGTGCCCAGTAGGAAGCCCAGGGTGGAAGCCAGGGCAGTATGTAGAGACCAACTGCCACATGGAGCTGGACGGTCTGAAAGGTACGCGATCTCAAGCCCGCGCAGCTGACTTACAGTGTCGTCCATGCCCAGGAGGACCAGCAGAGGGATGGTGGTCATCCCTCCGTGCACCCACTCCTCCAGGGACACGGCGCCGTCGCGGTCATAGTCCATCCCTTGCAGCATCTCCTTCAGTATCTGCGGAATCCAAAGACCAACAATTGTGTGCTTTCATCCTCGACTTCTCTTTGCCCTCTTCTTCCTCCTCTGTTCTGCACTGTCTGGTTTGTGTTTTTCCTTCCCCCCCCCATTCTGTGTGAGCAGAGCAGTGAGGGAGCAAATGGGGACCAGAGTTCCAGGTCTGGCTCTGCCCAACCTGGCTGTGTGGGCTGGCACAAGCCACTCTGGCTCTCCAGTTCTGCTTTGCTCATCTGTAAAGTAGATCTAGTGCTGTGTTTGCAGCGCTGTAATGAGGATCAGCAGTGTGTCTAAAATGTCTAAAGGAACAGCTGACTCACAGGAGCCCTCAAATTTAATTATTAATATTATCTGGTGTTTTGACAAAAAGCGTTGAAGTTATTTCTAGGCCTAAATTCACTGACCTATGAACTTCTGTTATAAGAAAATTTAGCCCCAATGAAAAGGTCAAGTGGAATTCTTTGAATGTTGTTGACACTTTTCCCTACTGTCTACAAGTTTTCCTATCAGAGAAGTGGCAGGTCAAGAAGAAGATGAGTCTGGGAGAGTCTGCACCATAAATATTTGTTACCAAGCCCTGAGTGTATCCCGCTCTTGTCTCGGAAGCTCACTTGGAAGTCACACGTGCTTCTGGAAACTCACAGGCCTTAACTCCGTGGGATCCCACTCCAGATACTGAGCAATGTGCAGCATTTGGTCGATAATACGATCCAGCTCCTAGAAACATCAGGGGAGAGACCATCTGAAGATGTGTTTTCAAGAGCAAGGCTCAAATCAAACCCCGTGGGGAGATGGACAGGGTAGCACACGGGGAGCAGCCAGTGCAATATACTCATGCTTCACGAGGAGCTCACTGTCTGCTTCCGCTATTTCTGCCTTGACCACATAGCTCAATGGAGACTAGATGCTTATACCAGGCACAGTCATGAGTAAGTCCGAGGTGTGCAGGATGCCCACTGCTAGCTAACCTCTTCCTGGACCTACCCACCTCCCTCCCTCTATTTTGTGCTTTGACACAGGGGGCAGAGAAAGCACTCCTGTTTTCTCCTTTTTTTTCCTGGGTTTTAAAATATATTTTATTTATTTACTTTTGTTATTCATATCTTTTACATTATTGTGTGTTCCCCATAGGTTACCCACCACCTGTTCACCCGTGGGGCCATCACCATCGTCCCCCGTGTTCCCCTCTTCCCCCCTCTTGAGCCCTTACCCTCCCCTCTCCTTCTTGATGGGAGTTTCCACAGGTACTTATAAACTCAGGTAGTTCTCTCCTCACCCCTTTACCATTCCTCATCCCCCCAGCTTTAGCAACCTGCAGTCCTTCTATAGCCCTAGGGGTCAACTTCAGTTGGACATAAGGTCATTGAGCTGGTCTAGCTCAGACACTGTGATTTAGATTCTTTTTGGCATATCCTCTGTTTCCTTTGTCCCATGTCCAGCCCTGAGCCTAGGACTCTGTGAACGGGAAATTAATGAGGGGTACATTTTCCTGATGAGTGAGCCTTTTGTTTGGTAGCAAGGCCAGGCTCATCTGAAATCTCACAGAGCTGTTAGATGTTAATGAATCAGTGTACTGAGAGTCCAACTGAAACATGCTGGACTAGGAAGGCACTTGCATTTCTTGGGTGCTATTTAAGATGTTCATAGTAAGATTGATCTGGGGAGACACAATGATGGACAGAAGCCAGATTCAAAAGTGTGACCTCTTTTAGGTAGCACTGAAATAAGTAAGTTAAAACCCTATAGGGATCTAAAATTGTATTTCATTTAAATTAAAAATGAATCTATTGCAAACTTCAAGCTGGACCTGTAGATGGGAATAAGGAACTAAGCAGAATGGAGGGGACGGGACTTGGCAGAAATTTTAGTGGGAAAGAGCCTGTGAATCAAGTTGTGTCGAAGATTCAATGAGAAAAGAATGTGATCCAGCAGCTGAGAATCAGGCTCAGTCTTGGGCTTTGTAAATAAATGGAAGTAGAGAGGGCAGGTTTCAGAAGGAGTTTCTTTGATGTATGGCTGTGTCAGGCCACATGTGGATATCTAGTGTCATGGAGGGGTAGCGTCATTCTATGCCATAGTTTAAGAATGGCATTGACCAAAATGAATATTATAGCTTTCCTCATGAGAAACCGTGTAGGAACTGGGAAATTTGATCTTGAAGGCTTTAGGGGAAGTGTGATAGCACCCGTAAATCCTGGAAAACTTATTGTATAGAGCCTGTATTCCACTGGTTAGCTGTATTGGTCAACTAGAGACAGTACAATTGAGCCAAAGGATGTAGGGAAGTGAGAAGATAATGGTTGGTTGGCCCATTTTGGCCTCGCTGTTGGATTCGGGGTCAAGTTTTGTGTTTTCTTAGCAGAATAGAGGTGCCTTCTGTGCAGGAAAGAAGTCCTTTCTGATAGCCAACCCCAGCAGTGCAGTGGCTGTTTTAGGGCAGTGAGTGAACTCTCTATTACAAGGGGTGTTCACAGATGCTGGAAATCCATCTGTCAGGGATTTTAGGTGGGAACTTGAACCTGATCTCCCTTGCAAGACCACTTTGCACTCCATGCAGTCCATTGATGTTACCTTCAAAATATACCTGGAAGTGAACCACTTCCCTACCACCTGCAATGCTTCTATCCTGGTGTAGTCACCATCATTTCTTGTCTTGCTGATTACAACAGCCTCCTAGCTGGCACCCCTACAGTCCAGTCTCAACAGCTAGAGTGAGCTTGCTGAAGCATAAATAAATCATGCCACCCCTCTGCTCGAAATCTAGTGGTTCTCCCTTTCTCCAGAGTAAAAGATAAATCCTTTGAATCACCTATCAGATCTGATAACATTTGCAATCTCCCCCTATTACTTCTCTGACCTCAGCTTCTACCACTTATTCACTCTGATCTCATCTGATGGCTCATTCTACTCCAGTCTCTGTGGCCTCCTGGTGCTAACTTGGGGCACCCCTCAGGACCTTTGTACTCTTTTTTTCCTCTGCCTGGAATGTGCTTCCTCTACATATCCCTGTGACTCACTCCCTCAACTGCAAGTGGCCCTTCAGACATCCGCTCCCCAGGGAGACCTTCTTTGGTTCTTTTAGCTAATACTGCAGCTCCCTCCAACACTTCCTTTCCCTCCTTTATTTTTCTTCTTACACACAACTCTACCTAACACATACTTTACTATGCTTCCTAGCTTCCTGTGCTTTCACTAGGATGGAAGCTTTACAAGGGCTTATAATTTTGTTCCTTGACTTCATTGACATAGCCTTGTGCTTAGAATAGTACCTGACATTTGATAGACTCTCAATAAATACAAGTGGACCAAATGCTTGATAGTCTGTGATTCTCTGGTTGTTATCTCACATGGCCCAACCCACAGCAAGCAATGCAGTTGTAGGGATCCAAAAAGGTACCCTAAGGCTTAGACACAATTGGGGTGGTTTTG
The DNA here is from genome assembly GCA_004024925.1 of Scalopus aquaticus. Classification (NCBI taxonomy): domain Eukaryota; kingdom Metazoa; phylum Chordata; class Mammalia; order Eulipotyphla; family Talpidae; genus Scalopus; species Scalopus aquaticus. The sequence goes on along the minus strand of PVIJ01001489.1, from coordinate 51,634 downwards.
TTGGACTAGGGGACTTATTCTCTTCCTTCTCCCTTCTGCTGGTCTGATTCAGCCCCATGCATTTCAACCTCAGTGCCTTTCTGTTAATAAATCCCACCTCTAACATAGTTTTTTATGTGGACAAGACCTGTCTGTCTCTATTTGCTTCTCCCCTCTCTGCTTTCTTCCTTTTCCATCCTTGTCACTTTCTGATGCCTGACCCATTCCTGCTTATTCCTCAGTGGGGGGTGGGCAGTGTGTGTGTGGAGGTGAGTCTCAGGTTTTACCAGGTACAATGGGATGGGATCACATGATCAGAGAATACAGAACCAGGCTTCTAGTGCCCCTGGTTTGAGTGGTGCCAAAGAACACTAGCAGCTTCCTGCCTTCCTCCTGCCCTCTTATCTTTCTCCCCCACTCCCTTCTTCCCTTCTGCCCCTATTCTCCAGTAGGAAACTGCAAAAAAAATTTCAACTGATTGAGAAGTTAAACTAGATAAGTTACTAAAGCTCTCCCCATTCTGAGAATTTTTGATTCTGGCTTCTGGGATGAAAAGGCAAGTTGTAACACACTCTCTTCCAGGCTGGTTCTTTGGAAGTAGAAGAGGGAAAGGCAGGATCTACTTGGATTTTCACAGTCCACATTGATACATGACTATTCCTATAAAGATGGAACTGAGAGTTTTCAGACCTTTCCTCTACCTGTTTTCTTTTCCCCAAGGCTTTTGGGGGATCAGTGGGGGATATCTGGAGGGAGAGCTTACCGCTTGATGCAGGAGGTCTTTCTCATCCGAATCATAGAGATGAAACATGACTGTAAGAAACACAGAGGTGAGGGTTGAGATGTCCTCTAGGCCCCACGGATGGGCGGCTGCTTTCATGCTACCAGTTTGCAGATCAACTCTGACCATCACTGGGTAAAGGTTTTACAGCAGCTCACCTACCCTCCAATGCAGTCTGACTTTCCTAGCGGGGGGAAGAGGGAGGAGAACCAAGTGCTTCCAGGTCTGAGAAGAACCCTGTGCCTGATGGGATCCAGGACTCAAGTGTAGGTCTCTGTAGAGTGGCACATCACTCAGCATCCCTGGAACACAACTAATGCCCAGATAGTGTGTGTGTGGGGGGATAGGCATCAGAATTCTAGAGGGGCCATGGTTTCCAGTGGGCATAAAAAGGTCATGGAGTTGGTGGATGCAAATCCTGGCCCTGCCATGCCAAGACTAGTGTGCCAAACAAGTCTTTTAACTTCTTGGCGCTCACTTTCTTTATCTGTAAGATGGAGATTATAGTAATGTCCTTCTCTTTGGTTTGTTAGGTGAGGATAACTATGTAAATGAAAAGCCAAACCTGCAGTGCTTAGAAAGTAGAAAGCACCCAGCAGATGTTATTCATTTTCTTTTATTAAAGAACATTTACATATGGCACTTAATACATATGCTTTAGCATTATAAACTATTTAATCCTCACTTTAACATTATTATTTATTTAATCTTCAATGCCATCAAGGAGTTACTATTATAGTAGGATTATATTTATTTTTCTAAAATGTCAGTATGGCATTCACAAACAGTCTCTGTCGTGTCCTAGTTGTAGAGAGTTGAAGTAGGATAAGGCAGGTCTGGGAGAGAAATTTGAGCAAAGGTCTAAATGTACATTTATGGGTCCTGAAAATTTTTGTTCAACTGAAAGTAGCAACTCTAGCTGCAGTCTCAGAGTAGACAGGGTGGGGTTAAAACTCTTCATCACGCCTGCAGCTCTGTGGAGACCCTTTGGGACTCAGAACATATCCTGCTAAGTTGCCCTTGTATTGTCACTTCCTTCTAGGAATTTTAACATCTTTTCATCTTGTGTTTGTTCAGTGGTGCATCCCTGAACCAAAGTAGGCTCAAGAGTGTGTAATTCTTGGTGACTCTTCAGCATGTTCTGGTCAGAGGCCAGACTCTCAATACAAGGATGACTTGCTTAACAGAGGGTTGGATAATGGAAGAAGGACAGGCATTCCCACCAGTACTGCTTCAGGACCCTGGGCCTGGGATATTCTCCGATGTGGAGCTGTGGTCCTGCTGGGTGTGAAAAGCTGAACTAGAAAGTCCTAGTAGGTGTCCTGTTTTGAGCATTGTGGTCCTGGACAAGTTATTTAAACTTTCTGCTCTTTCTTACATGTAAAATAGGAATAATCATATCATTCTTCTAGGATTATTGTGAAATAACATGAGAGACACATTTAAAGTGCTTAGCCAATATGTATAAGGTGTTCCATTGTGGGAGTTAATGTTATTATTGCATTGGTGATAGGTGGGATGGATGCTATTGTTTTCTGAAAAGCACACATTTGCTTATCAAAAAGAAAAACTTAACTTTAAAAATATTGATCATTAAAATCAGAATATTTGGATTTATTTGGTTTAACTAAAAAAAAGTAGCAAGATGAAAACTCTACAGGACAAATGACTAAGTTTTTACAAATTTTTTGCAAGAAAAAAGGTGGAGAGAGAACCAAATAATCAAAGGAGACTGGAGACTTAATAATCAATGGTAATATATGGCTATTCAAACAAATTATGTAAAATTATCTTGCATAAATACATGGAAGAAAATTGGGAAAATATGAAGACTGACTGAATATTTGATAGTAGTAAGAGACCATCTTTTTTAAAATTAATAATGGTGGTGTGATTATACCTAAGAAAGAGTCTGTATTATAGAGGTAACTGCTGAAATATTTACAGAGGAAATTATGCAAGATTTGGAATTTGCATCCAAAAAGTCTGGACCAGCGGGAATAAGAGGAGATAAAATTAAAACAACATGAATCACCCACTGGGTAAAACACCTAGCTGGCTAACGGGCACATGGAAGTTCAGGGAACTCTCCACTTCTATGTTTGAAATTTTCTATAATAATTTTTTTTTCTAAAATGCAGTTTAATTTTATTGACATTAAAAGACCAATTTTGATATGAAGAAACTGCCACATCCTGGCGAGTAGTTATGAACAAATAGAAAACTTACTCAAAATCTAGTTGAGTGTTGCAAGTAATTTGACATTTGTGTTTTTGAACAACACTTTAATTTGATATTTGACTTTTAACACTAGCCAGAAGAAACAGAAATCTGCTGTATTTGTTCCCAATTTAGCACTTAAGACTTGCAATTGTTAACACCTCAAACGTATGGGGGAGACTGTAAACTCAGTTAATGAGCAAACTGTTTCATTTTGTTTTTGGCAAGGGCTAACCTTTGCCACGCTTTTCCTTCCTAAGGCTTAAGTTGTGTTGACTAGTCTTATTATGAACTGGAATTTTGATTTTTGCTACAATATGCCTGTTTTTCCCTTAATATCTACCAAGGCCCAAAGAGAAGTCAAACGATACATTTTTTTCCCCCCACAAGGTCCTGTTGTGTATTATCTGTTTTAGAAAGTTTTCCTGTAGACTCACAGAGGCCAGGGGGCCAGGTCTTATTCCCTTGGTAGAGCTTTTCTGTCCCATCACCAAGAGTACTATGTATGTTTTCTAGAATCTACCCTGGGAAAGGCAAGAAATACAACTCATGGAGGGAGTTGTCCACAGACCACAGGTTATCTCAGGCCCTGTGGGCTTCCCCTTCCCCTAACACCTAGTACCCTCCTTCTGAAGGCACGTTTTGAAACTGGCTTTAGTAGCGCAGTGGGAGCCAGTTCACCTGCCTTCACCCATTAACCCTCTTTCTGTAGGGGCCCAAAAACTTGGGGTGGGGAAATGGATAGAAATGGAAATATGCTTTAATAAGATAGAGGCTGATTAGATCTTAGGAAGAAAGAATTCCTCAGAGTTAGTTCCTTGGGCATGGGCTCAGGGAAGGAGGATAGGAACTAAACAGCTTCCCTCAAAAAAACTGAATTGGCGGTAGCAGCTTCCCGACTGGAGGCTTTCAGGGGGTCCTGCCAGCAAAGGAAGGGTATCTTCACCCCCTGCAGAAACCCCTTTCCTTTCCAAACCTGGTCCTTGATACCAGGGTCTCAGGTGCATTTCCCAGGGTAGATTCTGGAAAATGTTCATAGCACTCCTGGTGACAGGACAGAAAAGCTCTGCCAAGTAAGCAGGATTATGCCCTGACCCCACGTTAATCTCCAGCCTGTTGAGAGTGATACCCAGGACACAGACCTTCCTCCCAAGAAAAGCTAAAGCCCCTTACACGGGGCAGTACTTACATTCTAGCTTATCCTGAGGTCTCCCTGTCTCCAGCAGGGTCAGGTAACACACAACGTCCTTCAGGTACACGATAGGGGACCCAGAGCCTGAAGATGGAGCGACAGTGCTTCCCATGGGGGTCGCAGCCACTTGGTCTTTAGCTGGTACTTGCTTCTCGGTGACCTTTGATTCTGTGATAGACAAGAAGAAAGTTTTCAAGGGCACTTAATGCTTTTGTTGCACTTTTTTCCATGATGCAGACAGCAGGAGAGAGCAGAGGTTACCGCCATACTCTACACTACCCTGTATGGAGTGACCAAGATGGAGCCTAAGTAGCAAAATTGCCAACCAAGGAAAGGAAGCTTCATTCTGAAGTCTTAAAGGAACAGATTTTTAAAATTAATTTCTGTTAAGGACAAGACCCTCAGTGGGTTGCAAGAAGATATAATTTCCAGCCTGCCCACCCACAGTGGTCACCATCTTCGGCAGCGGTAACCACAGCAAGAAGCAAATCAATACCACCACCTGCAAGAGAAGTGCACTGAGTCTCACTGACATGGGCACCTGAGTCTCATTGATGTGGGCACCTTGGTATCCATCCCAGGCAGTGGTATCATTGCTCTTACCCTGGAGGCCTTCAGAACCCCACTTGGTGGGACATGCCAACCGACCTCAGTGCTAATGACTGGACCACTGCAGTGTGGGTACAGGCTGTTAGACACAGGTGCCATGGTGGTTCTGGCCCAGAACTGGACAACGTGATCCACCACAGTTGAGGTCTGTCATTGACATTGACACTGAGCCCACAGATATGGGAAGTAGCTTGCCGGGTGGACGATGGCTATAGCGTATCACTCAGCTGGAGCGCACTCACCTGTCCTACAAATGCAAAGCACCTGATTCACCCTGCTGATCTCCAGGTGATGGGACTGTTTGAGGATATATTTTCATTTTGTGATTATTCCACCATAGACGTTGATTATCTTTTTGTTTGTATTTTTAACAGGGGGAGCAGCTGGACTACTTACCTTTCCAAAACCACTCCACCCTACTGTTCCCTAGCTGCCCTGGTCCTGGGGCTTGGGTAGTGGGACTGCAGGATATTGCTGGGAAACTGAAGTAGCTGCCTGAAGAGTCAGGCAGGTCAATTAGGCACTAGAAAAGGGGGGTTGTGGAGGGATGGGCAAGTGGAGCTCGTCATGCCCAGGGCTCATGGATCACTGGTTCTCCAAGGCACTGAATCCCTTTCAACACCGTCCTGCCTTCCAAATCCTCCCTTTTTGCCTTTTGAACTCATTATATTAGATCAGTTCTCTCCCTTTTGGGAGACCCTCTTCTTTCTCCTGTGCTTTCTTGGTACCCTGCCACCTGTCCATGCATGCTCCCTCCTCTCCCTCCCCACTCTGTGACCGGGTTGGCTGGTTTTGCTAGATCCTGGATTGGTGCAGAGCGACTATTTTTTTTTCTTGTTATTTAAAAAGGCCCAGCAATGTTGGTTCTACTTACTGGACTTGAGATAATGTTTTAAAGTGATTAAACATGCAGACTGCTCAAATCAGGAAAAAAAAACAAAACAAAACAGAAGATACAATCTCTGTTAGACAGGAGCAGAAAATCTTGTAGATGAGCAAGTTGTGATGAAAATACAATAGGATGAGATAAAAACAAGGACAATGAGATGCAGGGAAATTACAATGAAATTACATATGCAGCAGGAGTATTAAGATCATCACTGGGAGGAAAAGTAATAAAAAAAGTATAACTCTACAAGATATAAGTGTGAGGAGTCCTTTACATTGGGTAACTTTTTATACCCTGGGTTACTATTATGTCTTCAGATTAGTTATTTATTAAAATAATTACTTCTATTTTGATTAAATAGGAATTTAGTAAAAATTCAGAGGGAAGACTTACCAGCCCATCTGAAACAAACAAGACATGGACAAAAGATATGAAAAAATGGTTTATAGGTGGTGGGCCACTGAATGGTGGTCCTGAGACCCAGGGAAGCAATGAGATGGTATCTACAGTTGTCACACCTTACTATCTGGAAAGCGTTTCTAGGCTATAACACAGTCAGGGGAAACCTTGGCAGGTTCTGGTAGTCTCTCCGAGTTGAGGAGATAGAACTGGGGTCTAGAAAGCCCAAGATGGATCAAATTCACAGAGTAGAGCACCAAATAGGAGGAAGTTCCCCAATGAGAGAACGCCCGAGATCTGCAGAAGGCTCCCTTTGAGTAATCAGCAGAGAGTTCCCTCAATTATTTAGTTGTGTAGTAACACACGTGTGTCAAGAAAGTACCTGAGACTGGAGGAAAAATCACAAGTAGAAGGAACAATGCCTGGGACACACAGAGAACTAGGGGTAGTGTCTAGCACGCCAGCCAGAGTAGAGCACACTCTTAACTCATGAATTCTTGTAGAATACTGAGAAGGGTTTTGCCTTGATAGTTGTGCAGAATTAGCCCTAGACTCCATGGTTCTCTGGTCCTGCCTGACAAAGTCAAAAAATTGACCCATTTAATCTAAGTCATCTAATTTATTGACATAAAGTTGTTTATAGGATTTCCTTATTAACCTTTCAACATCTGTTGAATCTATAGTAGTGTTGGCTTTTTCCATTCTTGGTTTTGGTATTTGTGTCTTCTCTTATTTTTCTCTTGATTAGTCTGGCTAGAGGTTTATTAGTTTCAGTGATTGTCTCAAAGAACCAAATTTGGTTTTATTGGTTTCTCTATTTTTTTCTGTCTTCTATTCCATTTATTTCCTCTATGGTTTTAATTACATTTTTTATTCTACTTACTCTAACTTTAATTTGCTGCTTTTCTAGTTTCTTAAAATGGAAACTAAGATCATTGATTTCTGAGTTTTTAATTTTCTAATATAGGTGGTTAGTTCTAATTTTGATATATTGTGTTTTCATTTTCAGTTATTTCAAAACAACTTATGCTTTCCCCTTTCATCCCTAAGTTATTTAGAGGTGTGTTACTTAGTTTCAAAATGTTTGGGGATTTTACAGATATCTGTTATTGGCTTTCAATAATTCCATTGCAGACGGAGAACATAGTTTGCATGATTTGAATCTTTTAAACTTATTGAGACTGATTTTATAACCCAGCAAATGGTCTTAGTAAGTATTCCAAGACTCCTTGAAACGGATATTTATTCTGCTGTTGTTAGATGAACTGTCTTATAAAGGTCAATTGGGTAAAGATGATTGATAGACTGTTTAAATCTTCTATATCCATATCTATTTTCTGTCTACTTGTTCTATTAATGACTGAGAAAGAGGTGTCAAACTCTCCAATTAAAGTCAGCTTCTTGCAGTTTCCTTAGTTTTTGCTTCATGCAATTGGAAGCTCTATTATTAAATAAATGTTTGAGATTTAGTATATTCTCTTAATGAATCAAACTCTTATCATTAGGAAATAACTTTTCTATACTTGATAATATTCTTCCCTTTGAAATTTACTTTATTATAATTATATTCATGGTCAACATAGCCACTCTAGCTGACTAGTGTTACCAAGGTATATCTTTTTCCATTCTTTTACTTTTAATAGTAAACTATATTTAGTTAAACTAAGTTTCTTGAAAGAAGCATACCATTGGGCCTTCCTTTTTAAATCCAATCTGACATTCTCTACATTTTAGTGTTTTAGAACAATTCTGCTTACTGTGATAACTGACACGTTTAGATTTTAAACTACTATCTTTGTACTTATTTTATCCCATCTTTTTTTCCATTCCTATTCTTCTGCCTCCTTTTAAATTAACTTAGTATATTATATGGTTTTATTTCATATCCTTTATTATTAGTTATACCTGCTGTATTTAGTGGTTATTTTAACTTATCACAGTCTAATTTCAAGTAATGTTATTTCACCTTGCAAATATTGTACAAAATTTACAATAAGCCTCTATTTATCCTATCCAGACCATTGTGAATTTGTTGTCATGTATCACTTCTATTATATACGTATATATATATATATATATATATATATCATATATACATGCTGTATATATGATATATATATCACTTCTATATTATATAACATGTATCACTTCTATATATATTATATTTTATACACTGTTATATATACAATGCTTTTATTGTTTTTGCTTCAATAGCTAATTATCTTTTAAAGAAATTTAACTGATGAAAATATTCTTTATATTTATCCATGTGATTACCAGTTTCCATGTTCTTTTATTTTGTATGCAAATCCAGGTTTCTATATAGTATAATTCTACTAAGAGGAATTTTTTTAGTTTATTGTAGTACACCTCTACATGATTTTGTGTATTTGAAAAAATTCTTTCTTTGGCCTTTTGTTCATACTTTATGTTGCCTTTAGTGATAGTTCACTAAGTAATGAATTCTAAGTTGACAGTTTTTGTTTTATTTCAGTACTTTAAAAATGTTTACTGGTTTCCAGCCTGCTTTGTTTGCAATAAGAATACTGCAATCACTTTTAATTTTATTTCTCTGTACATCATATGTCCTTTTTCTCTAGCTACTTTTATGATTTTTTATCAATGATTTCAATAAATTTGATTATTATATTCCTTGGTATAGTTTTATTTATGTTTCATAAATTCTGGGTTCATTGAGTATTTTGGATCTGAAGTGCTATAATTTTTATCAGGCATCAACAAATTTGGGAAAATTTCAGTCAGTCATTATTTCTTCAGTTCTTTCCATGACTGCCTCCCTTATTCTTCAGGTCTTCTAATTGCTTGTTTATTTGATTTTAAGTTGTCTACAGTTCACTGATATAATGCTCTTTCTTTTCCTAGTCTTCTTTTATCCTCTGTGTGTGTCATTTGAGATAGTTTCAAGTTCACTTTGCTTTTACAATGTCTGATATAATATCAATCCCATTCAGTACATTTTTTCATGTCACACATCATTTTGTATCAAGCATCACTTGATACTTTTTGTCTTTCATATCCACACTTAAAATGTTCAATCTTTCCTCTAGTTTCTTAATCATATGGAGACAAAACTGTTGGTTAGGTTTTCCACTCTTCTCCAGATTAGGTATTTTCTACTCCTTCCCCAATTCTTGTATTCCAAAGACTTACCTATGTCAGGGGCACAGGCCGCATCTGCTTTGGCAGCATTATCCACATTCTGTAAGTTAGAATCTGGGAAACAAAGATAAGATGTAAAGATCAGCATCTCAGAGGGGCAGGTGGGACCTTCCCTTAGTTGTGTCTGTCTCTGGGTTACTGTCAACTTGGTTCATGCTCACTTATTGGGGTTAGCTGTGTCTCCCCATTGTAACTCATGTTGCAGAAAGATAGTGACCATACTTCGCCTTCCCAGGCTAGACCCATGGGGCACACAACCTGAGTGTGCTTCATCCACAGACTGGAAGCCTTTGCGAAGGCTCTCTTCCCCTGCCACACATTAGTCTGTTCCTCCTCTGCCCCATCGTCCCCTGACTGTGAGTGTCAGGACTTATGCCCCTCTTTATTCCCCTAGGCATTCCTACCCCAAAGGGGAGCCTCTAGGCATGCTGCTTGTGCCTGTGGCAAATGGTAAGAGTTTCAAAATTCCCTTTCATTGTGGGTAATGTTGCTCTACATACCTGGGCTATTGGCCTCACTGCTGCTGGCCCCTTCCTTTGGAAGGTCAGGGGTATCCCATCGGGGCCTCTGGCTAAAGGCCAGAAAGAGGTGTGTGCTTAGTGGCTGAGGAAGGTCCACCTCCAGGTATGACCTCATGAACAGCTTGAAGACATCATAGCTAATTGGCTGAAAAGAGACAAAAGGGAAAAGTCAGGGGGAAAATGTCAAGGGATAAAGACAGGGACGGATGGAAGTGGAGTTGGTAAGCTGGCAGGAGAGAAATGCAAAAAGAAGCCCAAGGAAGCGGAGAGATTAGTGGGGGCAGAAATGAAAAGGACAGTGAAGTGATAGAGGTGGACAGGCACAGGGAGTGGGGAGGAGATATAAGAAAGAAATGCTGGTGGTCGCATGTTGGGCTTGGTGTCTGAATTTAGTCCATGGGATAGGAGAGTAAACCCTGGGAGTGGGGGCCATGGTGAAGGGCTCTGCCTGAGTCCATGACCGTGTGAGAGACTTGCCTCTCGTGGACAGGACGAGGCCAGTGCTCAGCAAACCCAGTGAAGATGTAGAAGGATGTAGTTAAAAACATGAGGGAGGGCCTCCCTGGTGGTGCAATGGGTTAAGTCTCAGCACTATGAAGCTATTCAGAGCCACTGCAGCACGAGTTCCATCCCCAGCCAGGGAGCTTCCCACATGGTGCAGCAGACCTCTTCTGTCTCGCCCACTGCTCCCCTCAGCAGTGTATTTCAGTCAATCTGCCTGTTCTGCTCCCCACTCTGTCTCTGGTAAATCCTCTCACCACCTCACGCCTCTGGCCTACACCCCAGCTCTTGTATGCATAAATAAATAAATCTTTAAAAAACAAAACAAAAAACATGAGGGAAAGAAAAGGCTCTTCTGTGGGATTTCAATTTTCTTCTTGTGCTATGATGGATCTAATTCCTGAGTATTTTGGTCTTAGGAAAGATCTGAAAGTAAAGAGGATAGGCTTCTTCCTTTGTTACTTCCATAATTGACCTTCCCTGGACAAAGCTCAAGACCACAGGGGAGTGTATGTGTCTGGCTCAGCAGCTCTCAGAAACATGTCCTTGTGAAGATTTTAGGCAACAGGAGAAGAAGAGCAGGGAGCCAAGGACAGAAGGTAGAAGTAAGAAATATGCCACAAAGCAGAACCTCTTACTGTTCTCTCTCCAAGTCCTGCCTGGCTTCTGGTCCCAGCCTGGCAGCAACCATGCCAGAAAGAGCTGCTGCACTCAGCAAACACTCAACAACAACAACAGTTTGCAGTGAGTCATCACTGGCTTGTGTTTTGATGGAATCAGATTCTTCATCAAATCGGCAGATGCTCCTGGAAATCACTTGAGGAAGCACTGCTCCAAGATCTGCTGTGCAGGCTTTTGTGAATAATAACAGCCATGGGAATAAAAAGCCCTTTCTGGGAGCCTACTTGGTTCTCCCTCTAAAATGTTGAGAACATTTAACCCCCTGTTTAGTCTGGAAGATGGGAGAGACTTCCCAGATTGCTTCCCTGATTGCCTGCATCCAGTCAGGTTGAGGGATACAAAATCCATGCCCTCTGAACCCAGCTGGTAGCTCGCAAGGCAGGTTCTACTTAGTCCCACACTGGGCTGTTCTGTCTCCTTTGCAGAGTGGAGGAAGTCTGGTTCAGTTGGGCAGAAGTCTGGTTCAGTTACCAGATGAAGGGATCTTGAAGCAAAGTGGACTCACATTTCTTGTGACTGTCCCTGAGTTTCTGTCTTCATTTATACTCATTCTGTCCCTCTCTGTCTCTACAGCCTCAAACCTCAATGTTTCTTCTTCATATATCCTCCCCCTTTCCCAGGATACAGAACAAAATCTTTTACTCTTGCTTTTCAAATGGAACTCATCCACTATGACCCTTGAGTATACCCTCCCCACGTCTCACGGTATCTCCCAGCATCTGTTTCTCTATCCAAGTGCATGTTCAAGGTGACTGTTCCTAAGAAACTGATGGCTGCTTGAGCTTCCAGCCTGTCCTTTGTCCCTTTCCTTCTGACCTCTCCGAACAGACCCTTTGTCTCTTCACCCCCTTACTCCGTTCACTTTACATTCTAGCCATCACCTTTAACTCTGGTCTTTTGACACGGACAATTCCAATAGCCTCCTTTCAGACTTTGTCAACTCTGGTTTCTCTGCAGCATTCCATCCTCTCTTCTTGAAACGCTCTCTACTCCATGCTATACTTAGGTGTTATTCACTATTGTGATCTGCTCCATCAATATATATATAGGTATAAAACACAGCACTGGGCACTAACCCAGTGAATTGCATCTGGGTCCCTACCTTCAGGAGATTCAGTAAATGTAATGAAATGAAATTCCAATACAGGGTCAACAGCGGCATGTGCCATAGGAAAATAACCAGCGAAGTGTTATGAAAACTTAGAAAAAATGATAACTGAAACATGCCCAACCATTCATGTCCTTATCCTGGGGCACAGAATGGCATATAATATGACTAGAAACACAAAGCATTCACACCAGAAGTGCCTCAAAGCTGACTTGGTCTCTTATCACGAGGATCTGTGAGTTCAGTGATTTGCCCCAGTCACCCAGTGGCAAAATAAACCCAGAAGCCAGATTTTCTGACTCCTTGTCCAGTGATCCTGCTTCTCTCTCTGCCCTAGGTCCCAGTGCTGACATAGTGCTCCCTGCCACTCCCTTCAATCATCCCAACTTCAGTAGGCAAAGAAATGTGACTGTGTGCCACCCTCAAAGTGCTACCTGGCTTACCTGAGAGTAAATTTTTTATGAGCATGGGTCAGGCTCAGAGAAGCTCTTAGTAAACATGTGATGGGTAGGGAGGGACTGGAGACTGTGCCCAAACCAGATAACCAACCACTAGGAAATGCATGTTGGCAATGCTCGGGGACCTGGAGAATATTCTAGGCATTGTCATGTTCAGCCCTGTTTGTTCCCAGAAACTCCAATTTTCCTATAGGAACTAGTTGGGTAATTGTCATTGCTGCAACCTATTAAAGACCATGTTCATTCTTACATAAGTCAAGAAAGAGAAGTTGAGAGTTTACAGTGCATCGGGCACTTTCCCACTTAAATGATCTAACAACACTGTGACGTGGGACTAGTCTGCTATTCTATGCATGAAAAAGGATCTGAGAACAGAAATAACTTGCTCAGTCATCCAGAACTGGGATTTGCACCTAGGTGTGTCTGAGCATAAGTGCCACCAAGCCACCCTGCCTTCCTGTTCTGCTGTGTTCTTGAACACTGGCTGTCTTCATCAGCTCCCTAGTCTCCAGACAGTCACTTGGTGCTGATAGGTTAAGGGTGCACTGGTTTTGACTAGATTCAGCCTGGCCACTCCATAGATTTCTATTCCCTGTCTTGCTTTCAGAGCAACTGGCCCCTTCCCATAGCTAACTCATTTTTTGGAGACTTTTTAGCAGCAGTAAGTCATCAAACTGAAGAGAAATTAAACCCTTGTTGTTTTCCTAACCCCGTGCTGGGACATTACACCTACTAAAAACCAGCCACACTGTGAGAGAGAATGAAATCAGAGCGACAGCACTCCTGTGGGACACAGCAGTGTCGGGTTTACAAAGAGTGGGGGTGGGGGGGAGGCAGCCTGATGCAGGCGGGGGTGGTTGTGAGTTTCTAACAGCCAAGCTGCTCTCTGCTTCTGAAAGCTCCTGTGGCCTTCACACCCTCAGAGGCCCTGACCAAATTGTTTCCCTCCCACTAGTCAGCCCCAGGGCCGACAGGCTGATTAGCAGCCCCCGCTAGGATTTGTTCCATTGTTTTTGGAGCTAGGTTGGGGAGGTTGAGGGGAGGAGGCAGTCAGTTCTTTGTTGGCTTTGCCATCTTCTCTGCATGATTTCTTCTTCGTAATATTCATTGAAACGGTGCATTCTTAATCTCGCTTCTATTCTGTCAACCTTCCTCCTGTTTCATTCTCCTGGAGATTGCTGCATTTTATCCAAATGCACCAGGTGTACCTCGACCTCGAGGGCATGTGCTCTGTTGATTCATTCTGAGAGCCCAGCAAAGAAATTGACTCAAAGCTTGTTGAAATGATGACAATGTGAATAAATAAATGGTCAGTCTTTCTCCAAGTTTGTTCTGATCAGTTACTTTTCTGCAATTAAAGGTGACCTCATAAAAGGACCCAGGAATAGAGAAAAGAGAGTTGAATTTAAAACATTCTGGGGGGTGGGAGCAGAGAAGAGAAATGGAAAGGGAATAATAATGGCAGCCTACAGAGATGAAATATTATTCAAGGTCATGTTGCTGGATTGGCAGTAAGAGATGAGTCAAGACCACATGACTCCAGGGTCTGGCTCTTAAACTTGACCCTACCAGTAGGAAGCAAGGTCTGGAGGGCAAGCAATAAGCTGCCTCATCTTTATATATTTTACATTAACCAGCACAATGCCTGGATATTCAAGAAACTTTAGGTAATTTGAAAGTAGAGAAGATCTGCATTCATTTATTCATTCAACAAATTTCTGTTGAGTGCACGTTGTGAGTCAGATACCCTTCTGGGCACTGGGAATATAGCAATGAACAAAAATAATCTAGTGGGAGTGACAGATACCTAACTAGGTTATATAGTGTGACAGATGGTGAGAAGTTCTAAGGAGGAAAGTCAGGCAATGCAGGGGGATAGGAAGTGTCAAGAAAGAGGGTTTAAAATCTTACCTAGAAAGACTTGGAAACAACCCAAATGCCCAAAAATAGATGACTGGATCAAGAAGATGTAGTACATATAAACAAGGGAATACTATTCAGCAATCAAAAAGGATAAACTCATGCCTTTTGCAGAAACATGGATGGAGCTAGAAGGGATTATGCTCAGTGAAATAAGTCAGAAGGAAAAAGAAACATATTACATGGTTTCACTTATAGGAGGAATATAGGGGAGCCAAACAAGGGAGCAGGGAAAAAGATAATAACAATAAAAAAAACACAACAAAACAAAAATAAACTGACAACTATAAATCAGAGACATTCTGCAGGGAAGGGGAAGGGAGAGGGATCAAAACATGGGTCGGAAGAGCACAAGGGACTATGGTGATGGTACACAGGTGAATTGGTGGTGGAAATTCTATGGGGATTATACCTGAGAAAAGAAAGCAAACACTGTAAAAAAAATGAACAACAATGTAAAATATATAAATTAATTATAAAAAAAAATCTTACCTAGAGGAGGTGATGTTCACTGAGGAGGTTATGTAAACGAACACTTAATGGAGGTGAGAGATTGAATAAAGTGGATATTTAGGCAAGAATCATTCCAGGAAGAGGCAACAGCAAGTAGAAGGGCTGATGTTAGAGCAACTGTGACTTGTTTGATAGCATTCAGGAGACTAATTTGACTGGAAGGAAATGAAGAGAAAGGAACTAGCAAGAGATGAGGTCAGAGAGTAGGGAGAAGTACAGATTGCAATGACCTTGACTTTTACTCTGAGTAGAAGGTGGAGGAAACCCTGAGAGACTGACAAGCAGAGCAGTGATGTGATCTAACCTAAGTTTTACCAGATTTCTCAGGAAATGTGTGAAGATTAGACTTTAAATGTCAAGAGTAGAAACAGGGAGCCCAGTTGGGAGACTATTGCTATAATCTGGGCAAAAAAGTGGTGGTGCTTTTGGTTAGGATAGTAGCAATGTAGGTGGTATGATATGGTTAAATTTTGAATCTATATTTCAAAGGTATAAGTGACAGTTTTTGCTGATGAATTGGATGTGAGATGTAAGAGAAAGAGAAAAGTCAATGATGATTCCATAGTTTTAAGATGAATAACTTGAAGAATGGATTTGTCATTTACTAAAATGGGAAAGACTGCTGTAAAAACAGGGTTTAAAGCAGAAGATCAAGAAGTTCGGTTTTAGTGCATGTTAAGTTTGAATTTTTTTAAATTTTTAAGCAAAAATGTCAAGCAGAGGGATTTGTGAGTGTTTCTGTCCTGTAAACCAAGTGAAGAAAGGGGAAGAGGACTTGATCAAACATGTCCAATGCTGTTGAGTAAAATGGTTATTCAATTTAGTCATATCGAAGTCCTTGGGTAACTTGATTAATGGTTTGATTGAAGGAGTAGGAATTACAAACTGATTGTAAGAAGAGAAGTTGGAGGCAATGAGTATAGCAAATATTTTGCACAGGTTTGCTATAAAGGACAGGAGACAAATGATGGAGTAGCTAGTGGATAAGTGGAATCAGAACATTTTCTAACAGGAAAAATGAGAGTATGTTTATATATTGATACAAAAAATCTAATATATAGAGGGAAAATGGTGTGAAGGAGATATAGATAGATGATAAGATAGATACATAGATAATAGATAATGATAGAAATGTGTTGCTGAAGCAATACCTGTCACTAGACCAAAGAGGATGGCATTGAGTGCATAAATGTAGGCAAAGGATTTATGTAAGAGCATGGGAATATCATCTCTAGCTACAAGAGAAAAAATATAGACAACTGGGCATGTGATAACACAGTTAACTGTGCATGAGGAGGGGAAGAGGAAAATGATTTGAGGTCAGAGGAGCAGGTGTAGGACGGTGAGTGAGTAAATGGACATGGGAAACATATAATTCCAGGTAGCACCAATGACTCCCTTGAGAACTAAGAGAAAAGCAAAATTTTTCAAGGTGAGCTAAACTTCCAAGAAGGAAAAAGGTTAGGGAAAGGATAATACATGGGTTTTTTAAAAGGCAGAAAATGGAAATGTTCTTACCTCTTGTGGGTCATATTGTTTGAGGTTTCTACCCTTATTAAATTCAGCAAAGACATCCTTTATCTTCTTGGAAGAATCTGGAGAGAAATAATCCACATGTGAAACATTGACGAACAGCTAATGGGAGTGGGGCCATAGAAATTCTCTTTGTCTTACATTGGTGAGTATGGAGTAATGCCTCCCTCCCAGGACCATATAGAGAAAAGTCACCCTTGTCTGACCTTTAGTCCTCTCATTTCACTTTTTCAGTACATTCTCTCACCTGCTGACTGAATTATCTTTAGAAAATATAGATCTTTTCTGATCATATCACTTCTCAAAACCCTTCAGTGGTGCTTAATTTTCCCAGAATAAAATCTAACCCCCTTAGCTCTGTATGCAAGTACTTGGTCTGATTTAGCCTATTCCTCAACTCCTGCCTTAACTTTCCATTATTCCCATTTTTCATCCACATTAAACTGCATTTCCAGAAATTTCTAAATGCAGTGTACGCTTTCATGGAGTTTATTCTCTATGTTGTCAACTTCACTTAATTTTCAGTACCCAGTTCAAATGTCAACTCCTCAGTAAAGTCTTCCTTTACCAGTTAAAGTCAACCACACCCTCCCCTGGACACCGCATGACTTTTACATAATTTTGTAATACTACCCATCACATAATGTTAAAATTACTTATTACCTTGCCTATCTTACTCATCTCCTGTCTCAGTTCTAGCTTGAGAGTTGTAATTGTCTAGTGAGTCTTTGTATAGCATACCAAAATCTGACTCATAAGAAGTGTCCAGAAAAGTATTATATCAGATGACCAAATAAATATCTGAACAGGAATTTTAAGACATTTTACTTAATTAAATAGGACGGGCTGACATTAAACCCTGTGGTGCCCTGTCCTTGGTGCTGAAACAGAGACGGAGGCGTTATGAACCATTGTGGTTTAGAAAATTCTGCTTTCCACAGGAATAATTCAGAAACGACTGCAGAAATGTTGATTCCTATTTTTCTTGAGTTTTATAAGAGGATTGGGAGTCAAGAAAACTGAGTAAATAGTTGTCATTAGAAACACATCCTGAGTGTATCAAGAGTAGTTATTAGCATTCTAGACATCAATGAAAACCAGAGTTTATGTGCTCTCCCTGTCTCCCTGTCTTGCAATGTTGCGAATAATTAAGAACTCCTAAGCTCCATTATTGCCACTACTTAAACACCTGAGCAAAGGTGATGTCACTTAAATCTGACACACTGTTGCTTGGTGTTCAGGCTTTTTATAGAGAGTTATGCTCAGACCTTTGTAAAGTGGATATGCTGATGCATAGGACTGTTCTCGATGATTTTGCTGACTTGGAGTCAATAAAATACACAAGTTCTAATAATTTCAAGATTGAGACACATTGAAATGCCATTGAAAAATGCTGCTCTTGCTTTAAAAATGACATTTCTTTTTGAAATTTAAAGCAGATGTTGAAAAACCAATAGCTCAGTGAGTTCCAGGCAGGAGACGTCATCAATTTTGGTTGCTTCCTTTCATCTCAGAAACACTATAGAAGATAAGGATGCTGCAAGATACTGTTGATGAACTGATTGGGTAGATAATTTGAATCATTATGGTAAAAATAGCTACCCTTTCTTAGGGGCACTTATTGCATATTCTCACATACTCTCCCCTACCAATCCACGCAAGTTTGGTTAATATTTTCTTCAGTTTACAGATAAAGTTTAAATTCAGAAAAATTAAGTGACTTACCCAAGAGTCACAGTTTTAATTCAGGTCTGGCTCAAAGTTAATATTAATTTCTTTTACACACCAGTCACAGTTTATTCTCAAACATTTACTAACACAAGAAAAGTAATTGATGCAGTATCAATGATATGAAGTTATGTAAAACACAGATTGAGAAAGAAGTAAAATTACGATGGAATTGAGATCAGATAAGGTAAGGGAGATACCAATGAAGGAGATAGAATTTAACTTGGGTTGTAAAAAGTAAGTAAAGTTTTGAAAAGCAGACATGAAATGAAAATTATTGGAAAGGTCAAGGGTATGGCACCACAGGACATTTTGGAAAACTTAGAATCTGAAAGTAGTCAGGCTAGATTTGTGGGGGTCTTGAATGCCAAATTAAGGACACTGATTTGATATTGTTGAAGATTTTTTTAATAGCGTGGTAGTATAACTAGGTCTCTGTTTCCTAAAGGCCACTCTGGCAACAGAATGGAGGAAAGTTTAAAATTAGGCCAGAGTTTGGTATAGAAAAAATTAAAAAAGAAACAAATCTGAGAGGTTGCTGGATTCTTGGTTTCCTTGAAGAGTATTCTTCACCACATATTTACTTCTATTTGTTCAATGGCTTTAATGAGCTTATAGCATCAATACCTTTCCCTTTAAAAAAAAATGGGTCTTGAATTTGAGTCCATTACTTCTTGTGAGATGTACTTTATCACAGTTTTCTTCTCAACAGATTTCTGGGTTAGGTTTATCTTTCCCTGAGGAGGAAGTGGGTTCTGCTCCATTATGTTTCACTTTCAGACAGTTAAGAACGTTGAGAAGCTTCTTCTCAGCATTCGTTATCTTACTCTAGGCACCTTGTGGAAAACCTCTGTTCAACTGGAAAACCTCTGTCAAAACCTGCACTGTGACACCACCACAAGACTCAGAGTAGATGGAGCTCGATTCCTGAGTGCACAAAAGAAGGGCCACAGTTCTTTGCAACCACTCTTATTTTGTTGGGTGCTTACCACAGGATAGGCACTGTTCTAATCACCTTATAAATGTTTATTTAAACTCCACGACCAGCTTCAAATATAATTATTATTCCTATTTCAGAGAGGAAGAAACTGAGGTTTATGGAATTTAAATGGTTCTTTCAAGAGTTAGTAAGTGGGCCACTCTTATTTTTCTAATTATGTGACATAGCGGTTAAGTTCATCAGATGCTTGGCCACCGGTAAATCAGAATATAAGGTCCTTAATTAGTGGCTTTCAAAGCCCGAATGCATATAAAAATGCATATGAAATGCATATGAAAGTCATGAATGTTTTCATGCACACTGAAATCCAGGTCTGAATGTAAGGCAAATTAAGTCAGCATCTCTTGGAGAACCCAGGAATTGGTATATTTTAAAGATTCCTGGGAATTCACATATACAGTCAAGGTTGAGAGCTACTGTTTTACTATGTGATTTTATTGTTAGAAAAGAAGACAATCTTAAGAAGTAGCTGACATTGTTGAATAATTACTGCAAAAGGAAAAATAGTTTATAACTGCTAAATCTAAAATTGCTGTACTTGGCAGACTCCCCATTGTTTTAGTAGACAGAACTCAGGAACTCCACCCAACAGGTCAACCTGCTCAGCTACTTGGCAAGGTAGAGATGCTTTTTGCATAAATCTATGTGGGCAGGCCCATCAGCATGCAGTCTTATCCCAAATCAGGTCTTTAGAAGTTTCTTTTCTGTGATCAAGGTCACTAGTGGTAACAAGTGCTCTAAGATGTTTCAATTCGGTATTGGCTCATTATGCTTTATGAGCTAAGAATTCTGAGACCTTAACCAATCACTGTTCCCTGCATTTGAACAAAGTCAAAACCTTTTAAAGGAGAAAACTGGTCTCTACTCATCGGCACCTTTGCTGACACATTTGTGTGGAACAGGGTTGCTCTCCATCTGAAAATGCAGACAAATCAGGAGCTTCAGTGTTCATAGCAGAACATCATCTGGGCTGCTGGAACCAGATGATTGAAAAATTTATGGGCTGTCTTTTTGATGTTAAAAGCTTATGGAACACTGAGTACCTGAGCACTAATCATATTGCTAACATTGAAAAAATTGTAAATTAACATTTTCAAAAGTAAATGTGAAAACTTATAGATGGGATAGAATTTCTAGGGTGCATGATAACTCTCCACTCCTCAAAATTTTCTAAGCCTCTCAAAACTGTAACATGCATATGAATTACCTGGGGATCCAGTTAAAATGTAGATTCTGATTTATTATGTCTGGGAAGGACTTGAGATTCTGCATTTCAAATAAGATCCTAGGTAACAACAACTATTCAAGTCCATGGATCTCAGTTTCAATGAGCAGACCTTAAGCAACACTACCGTATGTCTGTGGTTGACCAGTAAGACTTGTTGTCACAACATAGAAAAAACATGATGCTGAGGTCAGAGGAAGATAGTCCACAGATTGGGAAGACCATAAATGACTCACAGCCCAGGGAGGAAGAGACAGAAAGTGAGAAAGGGACGGGGAAGTTGGCACATGAGGGGAAAAATCTAGTTGTTCTTCCTGCTAACGAAGACTGGGATGTATCATTAAGTTTTATAAGCATTCTAAGCAATCAAACCACAGTGAGATGCCTAAAAGCAAAAGTGGGATTTCCAAGGGTACTGGAAAGACAGAGGTTGATATCAGAACAGAGAACTCAAGCCCAGGAACACTTCACCAAAATGTCTACCTTTTCAGCCAGGAGTTAGGCCCCAGAGCAGAATGTAGGAAGTTCATATAAGAAGCCCAGCTTCATAAGCACTGACGTATCCTCCCATTAATAATTCTTATCCTATTCATTATCTCCAGCATGTAGCCCATTGCCAATCACAACACTGGTGTGCAACAGAGTTAGGGATAAGGACCAGCAGCATCAACACCCTCTGGGAGCTTGTTAAAAGAACAATCTTAGAACTACCCCAAATCTGCTGATTCAGAACCTGCATTTAACAAGCTTGCCAGGAGATTCACATGCACATTAAAGTTTGGGAGTCATTGTTCTACACAAGTCTTTATCCATAGATGCTGTAACTGCTTGTGGGCAGAGTCCCAGTTTTTTACTAATGAAAAGAATGCCAGCTGTGCTGAAGGAGCTGTGGGTGAGAAATAGCTGTGGTTATCTCTCTCAAGATGGGAGCAACCGGACATGACCCTTTCTGCTGCCAGGACACAATGACCATAGTTGAGTCTCATTTTACTGACCAATATAAATAACAGCATTTCGAGGAAGGTTACTCTGAGCCTAACACTGTTCTACAAATCAGCCTTTAACATTTTTTTTCTGACTCCTGTATTAACACTGACAGGTTTGCATTTTGAACTGTAAATTACCTACAACTTAAAGTCATAAAGTTAGCCTTGATCTGATTTTAATGAAATATATTTTCTATTAGCACAATTTACTGATTCATTCTCCTTAAAAGTACTTCAATTTTTTTTGCTCTATTACAATATAATTGGCACACGCGTGCACACACACGCACACACCCACACACACAGTTGAAGGTTGAGCTCCAGTGGGTACTTTTAGTTAATTTGTTGGAACTGTATTGAAACAAATTGAATTTGAACTGGAATCAAAAACTTCTATTCTAATTCTTATTCTGCCACTGACCTTCTATGTGACCTTGGACAAGTCACTAAGCTCTTCTGGATTCAGGTTCTCGTTTACAAAATGGTCAGGGTTGTATTTGATGATGATTAACATATCTCTCAGCTTTAAATAGTACAAAATAAAATAACCATTGGCTAATGTAGGAAATGGTTGGTTTAATTTCTTTGAGAATTAAAAGCCAAAGCTAGTTTTTTTCCCTTTCTGAATAAGCACATAGTTTCTATCATTTATAAATTATGGAAAAACACTAGAAAAAAAGACTCTCCCCCCTCCCCCCAACATCAAGACTAGAATGACAGCAAGTCAATTATATCTCTGAAACTGTCAGGGGGAAGGGGTCAGTAGGACGCATCCCCGATGCTCATTCCTCTGAGATTGAAAAGGAACCTGTTTAAACATAGAAACCAAGGATTGGAAGGTCTAATGAAGGTCATTTAATCAGCTGGACATCTGATACTCTAATCTCCTTCATATGTCTCCATCAACTCTGTATAAACAGTTCTAGGAAAAGGAAACTCAGTTACTGTTAAGTCCATTTTTTTCAATGTTTGCCAAGTTTGACCTTTAGAAATCAAGCATTCCTTACTTAAAATCTGTCTTCAGGGGCTTCCTTGGCAGTGCAAGGGGTTAAGTCTCAGCACTATGAAGCTATCGGCAGCTACTGCAGCACGAGTTTGATCCCCAGTCAGGGAGCTGACCCATATGGTGCAGCAGACTTCTCCTGCCTTGCCCATTGCTCCCCTCAGCAGTGTATTTCAGGGGATCCACCTGTTTTGCTTCCCACTCTATCTCTGGTGAATCCTCTCACCTCACCACCCCCACAACTCTGGCCTACACCCTGGCTCTTGTATACGTGAATAAATAAATCTTTAAAAAAAGTCTTTCTTCAGAAGATATTTTCCTTAGTCCCAGGGCTACTTCCTGAAGCAACTCAAGATTAATGTAACACCTCCTCTTCACAATAGCACTGTAGCTAATTTAATGTATCTAGTTCTCCCTCGCTTCTCCCAGATTTGTCCCTTCTCCAGCAAATATGCGTGATATTTTCAGTCCTTTCTTCATATCCAAGCTGAGTTCCTAACAATAGCAGCTGTACTTCTCAAATAAGTTCGTTTGTCCAGTTCCATTGCAAACTGTGGTGCTCAGAAATAAACTTCCTGAGAGAGGTGTGAACAGGATAGGACAGAATGTGGATTTCAATTTGCCTTACTAGACACCAGAGCCTATTAGCATATCCTAAATCACAATCAGTGATCTGATTATATCAAATAATATACATGTCTTAAAAAGAAATCTCTGCAATCATTAATCTTCACGGTTCTGTACAGGACTGAATGCTAAGGGCATACCTCATGATAAATTGTGCGCTAGTTAATCTCCAAAGACGGGTGTCCTCTGTGTATTGCCTCCTTCCATCCAGGTGAGCCACTCCCCATGATATGTGAAGTCTGTTCTGCCACCTCATGGAACCTGGGCTGGGCCTGTGACAGCTCTGATCAATGGAATGTGGAGGAAGTTCTGGTCTAGGAACTCTGGGGCTGTGTGTTTAAAGACCTGGTAGCTGCTCCTTTTGTGCACGTGGAACCTGAACTGCGTGTGGGATGGGTGGGCCCTGCTGGACAGAGAGGCCACGTGGAAAGGCCCTGGAGATGAGAGATGGACCACTGGACCACACCCTATACTGAGGTGTGGGCATGTGAGTGAATGGGCCAGGCATCCTACCCCAAGTCCCAAGCACTGTGAGCAGAGACTTGTGATCCTGCTGGGCCCTCTCCAGATCACTGACCCCCAGAATCCTGAGAAAAATCCCGGTAAAAAACAAAATGGTTGCTTTACCCTATTGAGTTTTGAATTCATTTTGATTCAACAGATAACTAAAACGCATTGTTAGGGTGAAGCAAGCAGCATGCAGAATAGTAGAGGAAGTTAGTTCTTTACATATTTGTGTGTGTGTGTGTGTGTGTGTGTGTGCGTGTGTGTGTATAGAGGTGTATGTATAGTTTAATTATTTGTATTTATATAAAAGTTATCCCTGGGATAGAAGATCAATGGTGGCTTTAAACCTCATCTTTTTGCTTTTGCTTTTCAGTTTTTTTGTACTTTTTGTTTTATGACAAAAAAAATCTTAATATCACATTATCTTTTTTAACAAGTACTTTACATTATGGATTCTCATTAAACCAGACATGTATGTGTGCATATGTTTATGTGTGTAAATATAAAAGAAGTACATATGTCTCCAAGGGCACTTTTAACATAGCTCACCCCCAAGAGAATGGCACCAGAGAAGGTGAAGACTTCATGGTGCCTAAACAGAACACTAAGAATCTCTTGCCTTGAAATACTTGGCCTCCCTACTTGGTAACCCCAATGGAGAAAGTTCTCAATTCTCAGGCTGTACACTTCAGTTATTCCACTATTGTAAAGCCCCTGTTTATGTGGTGATGGAAGAGCAGTCACCATGACAACGAATATGACTGAATACCAGAATATGTCTAAAATTGGTAGAAGTGCCTTTTCAGGGTTTCCTCTGAGGAGTAATCCTTTTCTAAGAATTGAATCTCTTTTTCCTCTCCTGTGAGGACAATGGTGTCAGGGCACCTTACCCAGTCCTGGGACTCAGGCAAAACGAGGACAGGTCAGAGTAGGCTGAAACCGATGGTTAAAAAAAGACCCAAACCACAAAGGAGCCTCTTCCTATTCAATACTCTGGTTTCTGTTCACTGGAGTGAAAGATGTCTGCTTTGCCACCTTTGGGTCTCTCCTTTTCTGGCTCTCTCAACATGGGACTCTTTCTTTTCTCTAGTTGCCTTTCTGGTTCTTCTCTTTGCCTGCTCGGATGCCCTTTTTCTCTCTGCTGCACATTGCAGGCATACCCTCAGCCTCATTCTCCACCCTGCATTTCTCTCCTCACATTCTTGCTCTCTGAAGTGACTTCACTCTTACTTTTTTCCTTTTCTTGCTGTTTCCACTCAACAATTCCCATACCAGAGCTGTGGGCTAACCTGTCATTCCCACACATGCTCTACCACCTACTGGTCCAAGACCCACAAGACACCTCATTTGGGAAGCAGCACCCACCAGGATGGGGTTCTATTTATTTTTCCAGTTCTTGCCCCTTCTCTCACCAGGCCACTTACCAATATGGGCTCTAGGCTTCCATCTGTAAACTGCTGCAGTTCTAGGAAGCCACCATATTAACTTTCTCACCTCCCTGCTTGCCCAAGTCATTTCCTCTGCCTGAAAAGCCCCTCCCCCTTCCTATTAGTGTTTCTGGAGTTTAGAAACAACACCTGCATCAAGATACTTCCCACTAGGCTGGGCTAGGTCTCCTCCATGCTTCCCTTAGCGTCTGCTGTTTTGCAACATCATGTTTTGAGTCCTGTTTGCCACCCCCTCTAGACTGTCAGCTCTTTGAAGGCAGGGATTGGGTCTTATTCATTGCTGATTCCCTGAAAATTGGGAAGGCATAAGTGGACATGTCATCACCATCTGAAAATCAACCCTCTCAAGTTGTCCCCACTAGCCCTGTGTCCTAATGATGTAATTTTCAACAGATTTTCAGTCTTTGAGGTATCTTTTGTTCTGTAAGTTTTGATGACACTTCCACTAATTTTACACAAATTAGCATTTGCTCATTACCACATTCACCATCCTACTCCTGTTCCTCAGTTCAGACTAGATCACATCCAGAGATGCTGCCATGCCTCCCAGAGTTGGCACCTCCTTCATCTAGGCCACTCTGTACCTGGATACCAGATTCACGTCTCTGAATTTTGCCACCTAGGTCCAAAGCCCACACCTTGACAGGCTGGGCCCATGACCTTCTGCTATGTTCTCCCTATTCTCCTGCTCCTTCTCTTCATCTAGCCTGGAATTTCTCCTTACCATTCTCCTCTGATAGGCCCCTCTCCCTTCACTTTTCTATTGTTGCCACTCTTACATGCCCACCATCTACTATTCACAAATTAAACTTCCTTCCTCCATAGGAGTGTTATGTGTTAAGTCATCCCCCAAACTCTTACATTGAAGTCCGAATCCTTGGCACCTCAGAATATGAACTTCTTTATTTGGAAATAAGGTCTTTACAGATGTAATTAACTAAGATGAGGTCATACTGCAGTAAGGTGGGTCCAATCCAATCCAACTGTGTCCATGTGCAAAAGGAAATGTGGACAGAGAGTCCTGCACACAGGAAAAGACAGCCATCTACAAGCCAAAGAGAGAGGCCTGGATATGTCCTCCCCTCCAAGCCCTCAGGAAAAACCAGTCTTGCTGATACCTTGATTTTGTACTTCTAGCCTCCAGAAATGTGAGACACGTTCTGTTGTTCTAAGCCATCCAGATTGTGGAACTTTGTCCCAGTAGCCTCCATATCAATTTCCCGACTTAAATTCTCTTTTCATTTATGAGCTCAGTTTAGCCAACTCCACCGGAGGTGTTTGCCCAGTGCCTTAAACCTGTTCTCTGCTTGTGTCCTAAGCACATTTCTGACTTCCTAACAAGATTCTGAATCCTCAAGAGCAAGCCTTTTCTTTGTGCTTCTTTTTCATCCCTGACAGAGCCTGGTACTTGGCTGACCTGCAAAGCAGGCTGAATTAAGTGGCGTTTACCCTAGAGGGTGATTCCTTGCTCTTTGTCAATACATTACAATTTCTCTAAAACTACTGAGGTCAGATAAGAGGCTATGGGCTCCAGGAAACCAGGAGGGAGGCTGATTAGTTCTATGGGGTTCCTGTTGACCTTGGGGAGCACATGGAATTATAGGTATTAGGCCTGGTAGGTCCCATGGGAAAGATCATCTAGTCCGATCTCCTAATTTTGCAGTAAAGGACACTCAACTTCTGGGTGTTAAGGGCTGTCATATTGCACAGTCAGAGTTGGTGCCTCAGCTGGATGGCCTACCTCCCAGACCAGTGCTGCCTGCCCTATAGATGGAGGGTAGCATGCCAGAGGGGTCTTCTGAAGGTAGGTCAACACGCTACAGCCCAGTGATTTACAAAAGCACCAGTTCAGCTAGCACAAAAGGAGAGGCAATAAGAACAAAGGGGTCGGGCAGGGGCAGCAGTGTGGCTGAGAGCACTGTAAGAAAGAGCTCTGGAGAAAGTCTGTGCCACTGCACAATCATGACGGTCAGTGTATGTGTGGAGAGTGCAGTCGATATTCCACCACAGCCCAGGCAGATTCTGGTCATGGGTCAGGACAGGTGTGGTCTGGGTGCAGTGGAGATGGTGGGGTGCTATGCAGTTGTATGTTTGTGTGTGAATGTGGAGCTCGCTACCACCGTGTCTTGATGTATTGAAATTACTCCAGGGTGCAGCTAATGAGATACCAAGACCTCCCCTTTGAAGAAACCCAGATCTTTCCAGAATAAAGTCAAGAAAGAGACATGTATCAGAATGCTGTTATCCCTGAAAGAAGGCATTGGATCCAAACACAAGAGTCCATTAAAGCAAATGATTGAGTAACATGTAACCATATAGCCAGCAGCCCTTTAAAAATTATGCCATAAAGAGGTTTTAATGACCTGAGAAATATTTATGATATTATATGAGGTGGAAAATACAGGCCATAAAAAAACATATCTTCAGGAACTCAACCGCAGGAAGGGTGTGTTCCAAAAGGCCCAGTGAGTTCAGCTGCTAGTTTTGACCTATTTTAAATTTTTCTCCTGTGTGTTCCAAAATTTTATGGTGAGTATGTGTCATTTATAGGGCAGGAAGATAATTGTGGATTTAGGTTTAAAGACACTGCTCTTGTGTTTATAAGGATAAACAAGCAAAGGTTGTCAGACTCATTCTCTGTGGCTTTGCAATGCTACTGTTCTACTTTCCAGAAATGTTCTCTCCTAAGCAAGAAGAAATCCCAGCCCAGACAGGTCATCTCATTTACTCACATTCAGCATATTTCTGGAGTTGGTCGAATTCTTCTGCAGTGAGGGGCACCCACTGTTCTTCACTCATCTTTCTGCTGGGTGTGAGTGCTTGGGGCAGGGATTGAGTTGTGTTCACCAGGGTGAATCTGAGGCCCAGCTTGGTGTCTGGCTCATTGCCGGCACACCATGGACAGGCCCTTCAGGAGACTGCTGGAGGACTCAAGTGTTTACAGCAGCAGGGGCACCTTCCAGCCAGGGAGAGAAGACCTCTGCTCTTCCTCAGGCACGTCCCATCCTTCTATCTGCAGCCAAGGCAAATTTGGAAATCCTTGCTTTCCTGAGCAGTAGAAAAGACATCGTGAATAAATGTGTTAGAATACATGTCATCTAATATATATTTTTAAAAAAATCCCCAAATGTTCTTTGCTGAGAGATTTAAAGGAATCAGAGGTTCTCAGAGGGTGAGTCTCCCTTCAGTGGAGTGTGATGAGGGCAGAGAGATGAGACCAGCATCACCCCAGAAACCCGTCTGTCTCAAATGGGGGTAAGAGGCCTGTATGAATAGGTGACCATGTTCCTAAACTCTGGGAAATTTTAAGTGTCTTACATGAGAAGAGGCCTTAAGGCCCCTTAAGGACATCCCCAAATCATGAAGATGCCTCAGGCTGTTGGGTGCCTCTTGAGTGAAGGAAAGTAGCCATGTGGGTGATTGGAAAGGTGAGCCATCCTCTCCCTCACTGATTTTGAATTCCATTAGAGCTGTTTACCTTCCTCTGATGAGTAACTCTGGAAATTCAAATACCCCAAGGCTGCTAACATCCTAGAGCTGAAGCAGTTCTCTTTACTCGCAGAACCATGACAGAGTGAGGGAGAGAAGAGCCCAGCACAGAGGAACATGAGAGAGGGAAAGGGATGGATTTAGACACACAGACTTAGCATCGTTTCCTTTGAGCCAGTTTAGTGGGTTGTGAGATAAATGTTGTAGACCAGGACCATCAGTTAAAAACATGAAATGGAACAGGGTAGAATGGAATAAAATGAAATGGAGCTGAATCTAAGAGAGCGTCTCTTCAGTTATTACATACATATACATACTGATTCTTTTTTTTTTTTAAGATTTATTTATTTATACATACAAGCTGGGGTACAGGCCAGAGGCGTGGGGCGGCGAGAGGGTTCACCAGAGACAGAGCGGGCAGCAGAACAGGCAGATCAGAAATACACTGCTGAGGGGAGCAGCAGGCGAGGCAGGAGAGGTATGCTGCACCATGTGGGATTCTCCCTGGCTGGGTGTCGAACTCGCATCGCGAGCTGTCGACAGCTCCACAGCGCAGCGCTCAACCGCTGCGCCACCAGGGAGGCCCATTACATACATATACATACTGATTCTAATGTAAAAATGTATTTCTTCTTTTAGGGTAAAGTTTGAAATAATGTGGGAAAGCCACCAAATTACTAGGACGAAAAATAAAACCCAACTGAAACATAATCTATGATATTACCAAAAATAAACTGGTTTCAAAAAAACAGGATCCAGAGTGGAGACTCAGACTTCAAGGCAAATCCAGAGAAGAGAAATGATGAAGAGGCTGGAGGAGAACACCCAGGAAAGAAGCTGATTTGGACAGTTCTCTGGAGCAGTGTATAGACTTAATTGGTGTGGACCTAGAGCACTGAACTAGAGCTGGCAGAAGGTGCTGGAGGGATTCTGGCTCTGTAAGGAAAACTTTCCACCAATCAGAGCTTTCCAACAATAGGTGGAATGCATGGCAAGAGAGTGGGGTGTTGGCATCCCTGGGAGCATCCAAGTTTCAGTTTCTTTCCTTAAAACAAAAAACCAAAAACCCACTTCTTGGATTATGCTAAGTGAAATAACCCAGAAGGAGAAAGATAAATACCAGAGGGTGTCATTTATGTGTGGAACAGAGAGAAACCAAACAAAGGGTGGACAAAGGCAAAATTTTAAACCAACCCTTAAAAGCTGACCACAGAACTGAGGCATTCTGAGGGGACGGGTGAAGAGAAGAGAACATGGTGGTGAAGTACTATGGGTGACTTGGTGGCGTGTGCATATGGTGACTACACCTGAAAGGAGAAGCCCTATACTTCCAAAATATTAACAAGGATGTAAGCCAATGATACTTCAATAAAAAAAATTTAAAAAAATTACAATCTATCTATTAACCAACTGGATCTGTCCTTGCACTGCTCTTGCCAAGGTCCCTGGTGGTCTAACAGTCCAACCCAGCAGGCATCTTTCTGGCCTTATTGCTTCATTTGCTCTTCTGAAACCTTTATCATGACAGGAAACATCTGCCTTGAAACTATCTTATCTTTCTCGGGCTCCTCCTCTGTTTCCTTCCATCGCTGCTTCTGCCATTGTTCAATACCGGTATTCACAAAATGCTCTCCTCAGCCCTCTCCTCTTCCAAGACCCCTTCCCTGCAACACCCGGCCTGCTGTTCCAGCCCTGCACTCTCTTCTCAGTCCTCATCCGAATATTCAACTTTTCTATCTTGATTCCCCTGTATTAGCATTTCCTACACCCCCAACCTGTCTGTCCCTTGTGTTCTAGTCTGTGTGAGAGGAGTCAAAACCCAGGCTAGAGACCTGAGGCTCCGTCGGAGTTCCCTGTCTTCACCTGCCAACCCAGGTACCAACCCAGCAGGTGCCCCTGCTCTCCTTTGCACCAGCAGCTTCACTCACTGAACCTCATCACCACTTCCAGGTCTCTGACCGCTGCCTTCTGTTGGTGTCCTGCCTCGAGGCTTTGTTCTCCTTCCCTAGGTTTGCTCTCTAAATTGCCAATCAGATCACATCTCTTCTAGTAATAAAATTCTTCAGTGGTTTCTATTGCCTGAAGAATGTAATGTAATCTTCTTTCCACGATTCACAAAGCTCTTTATGATCTGGCCTCTGATTGTTAATTCAGTTCAAAAGCAAGGGTGACCTTTAGAAACATGTTCCATTTTACCAGTGAATTCAATATTACAACGAGTGGTACAACTGTTGCTGATACCCTTTAATGGACACTTATTATACACTGTGCTATATGCTTTACATACACTGTGTAATTTTGCAGTAGTAAAACAACCATGTAAATCAAGCACTGTCTTCCCTATTTTTAGATGAAGAAAATGATGCCAGGTGTTTAGTAACTATAGTGAGGAGAAAGAAGGAACCACTGAAGTTTTTAAGAATGCCTCTCTGTAGAAGAGTTCCTTCAGAGCGGCATTCTTAAAAACTTCAGTGGTTCCTTCTTTCTCTTCACTATAGGAACTCTTCTACACTGCTGGTGGGAATGCAAACTGGTCCAACCACTATGGAAAGCCATAGGACGATTCCTCAAACTAATAAAAGTGGAGCTACCATACGACCCAGCAATACCACTTTTGGGAATCTACCCAAAGGACACAAAAACACTAATCCAAAAGGATACATGCACCCGTATGTTTATTGCAGCACTATTTACAATAGCGAATGTATGGAAACAACCCAGATGCCCAAAAATAGATGACTGGATCAAGACGATGTGGTACATATACACAATGGAATACTATTCCGCATACAAAAAAGATAAACACATGCAATTCGCAGCAACATGAATGGAACTAGAAGGGATCATGCTCAGCAAAATAAGCCAAAAAGAAAAAGAAAAATATTGAATGGTCTCACTTACAACAGGAATATAGGGGAACCAAATACAAGAGTGACAATCAGTGAGAGAGGGGGGAGGATTGGGGCTCAGAATGGGGGAGAGGAGAGCACAGGGGACTGGGGTGATGGTACACGGGTGAATTGGTGGTGGGAAACCTACGGGGAATATACAGTAATGTAAAAGACATAAATAAAAATAACAATTGAAAAAAAATAAAAAAACAAATCAAATATGTGTTTCGAAGTTAAGCCAGGAAAAAAAAAAGAATGCCTCTCTGCGGTCTCCCTGGTGGTGCAATGGGTTAAGTCTCAGCATTATAAAGCTATCCAGAGCCACTGCAGCACGAGTTCCATCCCCAGCCAGGGTACTTCCCACATGGCGCAGCAGACCTCTCCTGACTCGCCCACTGCTCCCCTCAGCAGTGTACTTCAGTGGATCTGCCTGTTCTGCTCCCCACTCTATCTCTGGTGAATCCTCTCACTATCCCACCCCTCTGGCCTATATATATGCATAAATAAATACATCTTAAAAAAAAAAAGAATGCCTCTCTGGTCTTAACCAGTCTATACACTTTCCAAACCATGAGTTCTTGGAAACTCAGAGACATGGTAGAATACTGCTGGACTTGAAATGATATGGCAGGGGAGTTGGATTCTGACTCTGCATCTTATTAGCTAATTCATGTTAGACATACTTTTCTTGAGCCTTGGTTTTTTCATCTCAAAAAAAAAAAATCTGTAGTGTTAAGACTGACTTAATATGTGCAAAACCCAACAAGACCCTACCAAGCACAATCCCTATCACACATGTGCACTCAGAAAATATTATCCTCTTTTTACAAATACAACACAGAGCAGTTTGGCTTAAACAATCAGCTAACAATCAGTGGGGTGAAAAGTCTGTGTTGTGCCATAAGCTTTTGAACTAGATCTTCACCTGTCCTAGGCGTTTCTAATTTCATGATTACTCATCAAAAACATTTTTTTAAAGATTTATTTATTTATGCATACAAGCTGGGGTATAGGCCAGATGTGTGGGGTGGCGAGAGGGTTCACCAGAGACAGAGCAGGGAGCAGAACAGGCAGATGGACAGAAATACACTGCTGAGGGGAGCAGTGGGCCAGACAGGAGAGGTCTGCTGCGCCATTTGGGAATCTCCCTGGCTGGGCATCGAACTCGCGTCGCTGCTGCCGACAGCTCCACAGCACAGTGCTTAACTGCTGCGCCACCAGGGAGGCCCTACTCATCAAAATTTTAGCACTAGTTTTAGCATCCACTGATGATTTTTGCCTGGATTAATCATTCAATTAATTACTAATTAATTAATTTCTAACTCCTATATTTATTATATGGGATTCCTTCTGTATCTATCATTTGGGATTCTACTGTTAGAAAGAATTTTCCCTTATCCTTTATTCCTTTATATCAATTTACTTATATTAAAAATATTATACAAAGAAATATTACAGATATATATGAAGGTATATAAAAAGTATAACTGCATATTAAATGCTTATGTTATATACTTATTTATATTCATGCATTTTTATTTTTCCTGTTATCATATGCTTTGATTTTCGAATTGTCCCAGATTTGGCCAGTGAAAGCTCATTCAAGATGGTTCCTTGTTCTTTAGACATATCCCCATCATTGTGGGGGACACATCTTTCTTTTCTGGTACTTCAAAATGTCACAAACTTATGCAGTCAGTGCTAGTTCTGCAATTAGTCATTTTTCCAAAGCACCCTGATTCCTTTAATGGACAATGGTATCTGAAATATAGGGACTAAGTGTGCTAATTGCTACTGGGGTATCAAGGGTGTCATTGTTTCTAAGTTCTATCAGGAACAGAATTAGGCAATATATGCATATACACACATCTCAACCTATCTATCTATCTATTCATCTATCTATCTATTTATCTATCTACCTATCTATCTATCATCTATCCATCCCTCCATTTTAAAAACTCCCAGTTCATACTCATGCCTCCAATTATAGTCCATCTATACTATAACACTATAGTGTAAGTTGTAGCCTTCTTCTTGTTTCACATTTTAAAACTCCTTCTTCAAGGAGCTTTATTTCCATTACCTTCCATTACCTATAAAGTACTTATTTGCCCAATTCTAAAATACACAGAAAGTTGTTTCAGAATTGCAAGTCATATTTCTGTGAGTTCCAAGATTTGTTTATAGTTCCTTTGTCTTCAGCCCACCAACATAGCCTCAAAATACTGTGCTTAAAAGTGATTTAGGTAAGTTTTTTTCCAATTTGCTTCTCTTTGCATTTCATGTTAGGGTTTTTTTTTCCCCATCTCCAATGATTTTGTTTAAAGTATAGTTCCAACAGTACATTCAGAGAAGTCTTTCTTTCTCCCATTCCTCTCTTCCCATTTAATTCCCATTCATCTCTTGTAGTTTCTAATTTATTTTTCCAGTGTTTATTTTTGCTTTATTTATTATATAAAAAGTAGTGCATCATGTATCATTTGTAAATTTTTTTAAACTTAAGAATATATCCCATCAATACTCCTTATCTGTTCATAGAGATCTTCCTCATTTAGAAATTTAACTCCAACACTCACCTAATTAAACCTTCCAGGGCCCTCTCCAGGATAAAAACCAGACTTTTTCCAGTTGCAAAAGATTCTTTTGCCAGTTCCAGAAGCTCCTTTGTACAGTTCACCTCCCATCCTCACCCCAATTACCTACTGCCCCTCGTTCCACGTTCCAGCTAAATTGACTTATAGCCCACTCCCAACATCTAGCAAATTGCCTGCACATGGTAGGATCTCGTAAATTTTAATTAATGGACTGACAAACATACCATGCCTTTAATCTACCTGGAGTAGATTCCTTTATTTCTGCCTTCCCATAACAAAGTACTATTCAATGCCTTGTTCCAACTTACAAGATCAATTATTTACTGTAGTTTTTTTTTTTTTTGACTCCTTGAACAAACTACACTATTCTCCTAGAGGTGTTCCCATAGAACTTTATATTTCTCTGTTGTGGTAGCTGACTGTCTTATGTGGGATTCAGATACCCAAACAGATACGTACAGGAACTATGGGTTTATCTAATGTACCTGAAGCAAGAATGGGAGTGGGGGGTGAGGGTGGGGAAGCTTCCCGATCGAGTTGATGGGGCAACAAGTTAAAGAAGTATATGTTACAAAAGTTCAATATTATTATTGTTGTCCCATTGTAGCTCAGTGCTTGGCTTCATAGTGGAAGAAGGGACACCATTCTCAATTTCCATCAGAAAAAGTTACGGTCCTGAAATGTTGTCTGATGATAACTGTCGACTGTGCTCCCACATGGGAGCCCTCTGGTCTTCTGCCCTTTGATAGAGGACAAGTAGCCCTGGAGAATGCTTGCTCCAGTTAGTACCACTCAGTAGTTCCCTTTCAGCGGCCTGCCCAACCACTCCCAGTTTGAAGGGTCCAACATTATGAACAGTCTTCTTATCACCACCCTGAATATCATTTTCAGGGAAAAAAATGTAGCAGTTTTCTAAAAACTCAGATTGGATATTGTCAGTCTAGGATGGGAGAAGAATGTTTGATGCCATTACAGCCATGCCCCTCTGAGCACTTGCTTCAGCTCCCTGGGCCTTGGTTTCCTTGTCTATAAAAAGAGGGGGTGGGGCTATTGGTTTCAAATGCATTTTCTAGCCCTGCAATTTCATACACTGGATCAAACTCTACTTGTTCCGTACAGATGTCAGCATGGAAATCGCAAGTGAGAAGGAAGATGGCAAATTCAATGGGTATTGAATTTACCCAGGTCTCGCTATTCATTCGGATGAATCAGCCACAGCCAATTATCCAGGAACAAACACCTCTTCATCTCCTTTTTGCTCTCATAAAAACATTAATTCATGAATATGGTGTCAGATTGGGGGAGCTTATTTATATGCCTCCTATGATTTATAACAAAACCATAATGAATATATTTTTACAAGGAAAGAACGAGTAAAAATCAAAAAGATAATCCCTCTCTCTTCCCAGATTTAAGACAAGTCACATCTCAATACCTGCACCATCTCTGGATTTCTGCTCCTGCCAATCTTTCTTTGACTCTGTCACTCATGCAGCCTTTGGCACTCAGCTCAAGTATCAACTACTCAAAGAAGCACCCTTGACTTGCCCAGATTGTGCTTGGCACATCTCCCCTGCTCTCCAATAGCACTTGGGAGTTTCTCCATTACAGCACTGACCATGCTGCAGTGAACTTGCCAACTTTTTCCCATGAGACTCTGAGCTCCTCCAGGGTGAAAAAACAGCGTCCTGCCCACTTCACAGCTCTGGCTACTACAAGATTTCTAAAGGTTAATTGACCACTGAAGAAATGGTTCTTAATCCTTTTTTTTTTTTGACAGAGACCATTTTCTTTCTTTTTTAAAAAAAATATATTTATTGTTATTCATATCTTTTACATTTTGTATTCCCCTTGGGTAACCCACCACCAATTCACCCGTGATCCATCTCCGTGGTCCCTTGTGTCCTTTTCTACTCCATTTTGAGCCCTTATCTTCCCCCTCCCCGCCCCCCTGCTGAGTGTCTCTCTCCTATTTGGTTTCCCTATAGTCTTGTTATAAGTGAAACCATTCGATATTTTGACAGAGACCATTTTCGTGTGTAAAAGATCCTACCACATTTCTTTGGACTTCCCAGTAGAATGAGAACTGGGTGATAATAAGGAATTGGCAGGGAACAAAAGACACAAATTGGTGGCAAATTGTTGATAATATAATTTATGAGTCACTTATTTTGTTATAAAAATATATGAATTGTGCACATATATTAATATTAAAATAATGATCTATAAACATATAAACTATGATCTATAAATTTATAATAGTCACTTTATTATGCTTAATATGATAGTAGGATTCAGTTATTTAAATTGCTTGTACTCCTCAATGAACTATAACTATTGAGTCTGTTACATTGGTGGTCCTCCCAAAACCATGTCTCCTGACATTCATGCTCTTTTTAGTCCCTTTCCCTTGAGTCTGGACCATTCCTGTGACTGGCTTTATCAAGAGAATACAATAGAAGTGCTGCTGTGCCAGCCTGAAACTCTAAGATTCCCTGGCAACTTCCACTTTTGTGTTGTTGGGAGCATAGAGTTACCCTGAGCTGGAGTTGAATCTCTATGCTGGAGAGGGCACAAAGAGACCACATGGACAGAGGGAGGCTTGACATTACATAAAGACTGAACAGCTCAGTTGAAGATGAAAATTGAAGTCCCCCTTTGAGATCCCAATCAAGCCATTCTAGCTAGCATTCAGTCCATGATGCCATTCTAGCTGTGATGCCAGTCATGGAAGACAAGGATGTATTTTGGGTTTCCCAGCCTTTGTAGACATCAAGTGGAATGAGCTATTCTGGCTGAGCCCCACTGGAATCCTGGTGCACAGACTCATATGTAATAAAATGATTGCTGAGCCACTAAGTTTTGAGGTAGCCAGTTGTGCTGTCATAGAAAACCAAAACAACTATATGGGCATTTCTGGGTTCAGGTAACACATGCATCTATTTAGTAGCAGTAAACACATGGTCCATGCTTGAACTGTCACTTGTTCATGTCTTAACATTTATAAATGGGAAAATTTTAAGTTCAAAGTATTTTTGATGCAAATGTGTATTACTGTATGCTATTAGGTTAACCAAATATTCTCCCCAAACTAATATGATAATGATGAAGTTAAATGACTATAATTTCTAATGAAAAAGCAAAATAGCAAAAGCTGAGCACAACTAACTCAAAACAAGTCTGGAATTGCAACGACTTTCCCCCTGGTCATACTTCTCCAATTATCTGGCTGAGGAAGGAGCAGTAGTTGCTAGCATTGAGAGGCAGCCTGACTTGACAGATAACCAAATTAGGGTCCTTAGGGTGACTTAGTAAAGAGTTAATTTGAATTTATGAACAGCAAATGTGAGTAATCCCCAATAACTCATCTAGTGAATTATCAGCATATGGTCTTTCTACAAACATAAAGATAAAGCCTTGGATTGTGTGCTACTCCTAAGAAAGCAGAGGGAACTTTGCAGCCCATCAGCGGGCTCAGAGTGAGTATGAGAACCCTTTCGTTGGGGAGGTGTGAAAATGCCATGCTGAACACAGCTGCGCAAGTGTGTGTGTTGGGGGTGGTACCCAGGAGAGGCAGGCATGCACCCAGGAGAAGCCGAGGCCTGCTCCTTGAGGGGCTGCCTTTGGCACAGGTAAGCAGTACCAGGCTGGGGAGTATTTAGAGCCTAGGGGTTTCACAGCTGAGTGGGGGTTTTTCATTCATTTATTGATTTGCTTGTTCAATAAATCACTGTAATCACAAGCACTAGCAGCCACCTCTACTTTATAGGCTACAGCACCTCTTTGCTCGCTTCATCTGTAATAGTCATCAAAGCCGGTGAGGGAGGTATTTTATTTTAAAACAGGCCCAGAGTGGCTCTCCCATTTTCACCACCAGTAAGAGACAGACTGGCATTTGAACCCAAGTCTGTTTAGTTCTAAAGTCCAGGGATTTTCTTTCAGCATGTAAGTATTGAAGAAGCATTGGGCATCTAGGTGCCAGACCCAAGTGCAAAATCACCAATAAACCAACTGTGGAGACACAAACCCTCATCCTTAAACTGGAAGGTAAATTAAAAACCAGGACATGCTCCTGGAAAGCCAATATTATTTGAGGGAAATCATGTTTAGATTATATTGAACAAGTTCACAGAATGGAATAGAATGCAAATGTTCAGGAAGCCTGGAGGTAAAACAGGAAACCTCATAATATCCTTGCTTTGCCATCAGGCCCCCTCTACTTGCTCTGGAAACCTGGGAACTTGCCATTAGGGGCACTACAGTAGAAACGCTAAGAAGTGGAACTGAATTAACAGCAGCTAGGTCGGATTCTCAACTCCAGAGCCTACTGCCTAAGGCAGGGAGGAATCGTGAGTAGAAATGACTTCCTTCATGGAATTACTCCCCAGGGAAAATGTCTTTCCCAAATCATATTCACTGTCAGGGGGTCTTTTGCCCAAAGCACCAAACACAAATCTAGCTTTGAAATTAGCGAGACCAAAATTCAAATCTTGTTTCTGCCACTTACAATTATGTGATACTAAACAAGTTGTTCTTCATGTCTAAAAGGGAATAATGATGACGGTACTACATGTTTCACAGGGTTGTTATGAGAATATTTTATATAATGTTTATGGGAGTCATAGCAAGTAAAACTTCTTATCAAAAATTCTTAAAGCATGGGCCTCACACCAGCAATACTGGCTTAGCCTGGGAACATGTAAGAAAAGCAAATACTTGAAACCTATCCCAGACCAACAAAAATTAACAGTGGCCTGGTCACTGCATTTAAAGGGCTGGGGAGCATCCAACGCATGTTGGTATTTTGTAACCACTGCTTTACACTAGTGTCAGGGGTAGGACTAATAAGAGAATAACTGGAGCTATACTTTGTCCTAAGGGGGCCCGAAGCAGATAGATTCTGGATTTCTCAAGTCAGTTCCACTTTCCTGAGTAGTAAAAATATTGTAGTGCAGCTAGGGCCCCCTGATTGTCATCCTACTCTCATCCTACCTAGCTCTTAAAAATATCAAGTTATGACTTATAATCCCTGCAGACTTAAATGATTTATAACCCCTTCCTTTTTTTTTTTTTACAATTTGGATCTACTTTTCATTCCTCTCCTGCGACATTTTGTGCCAAATATATAATCGAGTGGAGGCACAGAACAGATAATAAGAGTTTCCTCCCATAAAGTGAAGGGACAAAACAAACAAACCTGAGAGAGTGAGAAAATGACAGCTTTGTTCACCCTGCAGCTCATTGCTATATTAGAAATGGAACTGTCAGGAAAGAGACCCTGCAAAGCATGGAGATAGAGCCCAGGCAGCTTTGGAAAAAGAGAATACTATCAAAGTACTAGATATTTTGGTGGCAGTGGTGTGCTGTGTGTTTGTGTATGTGTTTCAACAAAGGCACAATGAAACCTTACCAAAGAGACAACATTCATGTTTGGAGCAGTGTGTGAAACCACATACAGCTTGAAATCTTTCCGTGAATGAGGAAGAACTGTGGTGAGCTGTCCATAAGTGTTCTTCACTGTCTTTTCCCTCCCATCCCTTCTCTGTCATTCTCTGAGCTTCTAATTCTCTTTTCTTTCCCTCCCCCTTCCTGGGTGCCATGACAATACAAACAATAGCTACTATTTTTCAAGAATATACTACCTGCTATACATTAACATAATCTTCAAAATAATCTTTCAAGGTAAGTATTAGTAGGTCACCACACAAAGGGTCAAACTCCTTGCCAGGTGACTGAACCATCATTCAAATCCATGTCTGCCTGAATGCAAAGCCTATACCTCCCCCAGCATTTTTGTTGCTTTCCAGACCTAGAAAGATTATAAATACTATCTTTAGATTGTAAACTGCCTGGAGGTTGATTTTCTGGCTCATTCTAAGATTAAGATTTAGTTTCTAGAAGGTGCTGGGTAGTCAGCTGCCTCTTCCTCTACCAACTCCATAGAACCAAAGATGTACTAATGGTTGATTACCCAGTAATGATTCAGTACCACAGACAACAGCACCCAGGGATGCTTACAACTCATTCTGTCTCCATAGAATATGCTCTTGGATGGCCCCCTCCACTCCAGAGGAGTCTATGTTCTCTCTTAAAAAGCATCTCATTGATAATAATTAATCCCCACAATATGCCAGACTCTCCTGAATCACCTGGTCGACTCCTCATAACAACACAATGAGGTAGATACAAGTATTATGTCCATTTTAAAGATGAGGAAACAGAAGCACAGAGGGTTGAATAACTCACTGGCTATTAATTGAGGGATCCAGGATTCAAAGCCAGATGACCTGACTCTGGAGGCTGTTTTTCACCATTCTGCCATGAGATATGAAGATCACAGGCACATTAATATCACATGGCAGTACTTGGCATAAGGACATCATCAAAAAATATAAATAGATTTATAATAATCCATAAATATTCTAAAATGAATAAAGCACAAAGTCTAAAACATTTCACAAGGGGCTCATGAAATGTAATTTCAAAACACCAGCACTTGTTGGAGTTTTGGAAACAGGGAAGAAAGACACATTCGTTCCCTAAGAAAACTGCAAACGGTGGAGTGGTGTGGTCTGAAGCCCATGTGTCCAATCTTGGTTCTGTTATTCAATAGCTACATGAGTATAAGCAAGGCCATTCTACTCACTAGACTTATTTTCCTCATTTGCCAAGAGTAAGCCTTAAGTTTCCTTTTAACAGTGACTCTGCTTTCCTGTTAGAGATATCAGATGTCAACTCTTTGCACTTGCCACAGAGAATCTGGTGCAATCACTTTAGACTAGAAAATGTCCTTTTTTAATGCTCATTAAAATCATACTTCACTGGATAGAAAAAATAGTAAGATATTGACAACTTATCAAATTATTAACTATTAAAAATAAATAATATCTTTACTGGTAAGAAATCAAAGAAACAGAAACTCTCCAGCACTTTGGTATATAATAAATTAGCCCAAATAGCATGAAATATCAATAGCCTCAAAATGTACCTTTCCACATAATTTTACCTCTATAGCTTAAGCTAAGTGTAACTATGGACAACAATAGCACTAGCTCTGCAACTATTACTACTTTGATGAGATTTCAGTTCCAAGGACATTTGTGGCAGTATTGTTTATAAGAGTAAAAAATTCTAAATAACTTAATTCTCCTGCAACATGGGATTGTTAGTTACATTTTGGTACATACATCTAATTAAATTCTCTGAAGTTGCTAAAGCTCCATAATAAAATAACAATAAAAAACTTGAGTCCATGGGGAACTGTCTTACACAGATTAAATGTCAACAACCAAAAGGTAGTTAAAATATTAAACTATAAATATTTGTAGTAGGTATTGAACTGTGCCAACCAGATCTCTTTTTGGGAAGGATTTATTTCCCCAATTGCTGGCAGAGAGTTCTCAGCTGTCAGCCCTTTTCAGGAACTGCCTTAGCTGAAAGGAGCTGCCTAATCCAAGGTCATGTCAGCACATGTCCAATTACTGAATAATATAAAGGGGAGGGGTATAAAGGCCTGGCCCACTCACTCCAACTTGGAACAACTCATCAGGGCCATCACAGTCAACTTCTCCCTTTGCCAAATGCTGCCCTGTCCCATCTCTTCTACAAATGGTGATCCTAAAAGCACTCTCTAACCACACTCAACACTCCTGCACTGTTATCTCCATTTCAGCACCTGCTTCCCAGTAATTCTGATCTCCATCCGTATGGGAATTAAGGCAAAAAGAAATAAACTAACATCCAAAACAAAACCACACAATTGGCAGTTAGTAAATCAAACTAAAAGCTTTTTCTGTTGTTGGGAAAAAAACCCAAAACAACAAAACCCAAAACAATAAAACAGTCTTTCTTAGAGAAAGACAGAGAGAAGGAGAATAAGAAAAGATGAAAAAGGAGGAAGGACTCAAGTAGAAAAACTTGACTAGACCAATAACAGATGAAATTGAAATCAATATTCAAAAGTCTGCTTGCTTTACTCTCCTGGTACACAGTATTAAGGGCAAGTTCTAAGAATCATCAAGGAACAGATAATTTTCCCCTTACATAAGTTGTTCCAGAGGATAGAAAAAGATGGTAACTTACAATTTAGTTTTAAGAGGCCAGCATAACCCGGTTACAAAACCTGAATAAGGAGAGCATGAATAAAAACAAATTATAGTCCAATTTCCTTACTAAATTAAGCAAAATCCACCATAAAATAGCACAATTCAGTATAGCATTGAAAGAACAATATGCAGTTTATTCTACAAAAGGAAGGATAGGTTAACATCACAAAATCTGTCACTGTAATTCACGATATTAAGAGAATAAAAAGGAAATTCATATGATCATCTCAATATATTCAGAAAAAAAATTTATGAAATTCAACACTCAAGTTTCATGGAAGAGTAAGCACATTTGAAGGCAAGTGGAACAACGTTTTTCATAATGACTAC
Organism: Scalopus aquaticus; assembly: GCA_004024925.1. Classification (NCBI taxonomy): domain Eukaryota; kingdom Metazoa; phylum Chordata; class Mammalia; order Eulipotyphla; family Talpidae; genus Scalopus; species Scalopus aquaticus. Next base: position 9,217 of record PVIJ01001489.1, on the reverse strand, counting down.
CTACCAAAACTCCACAGCAAGCTTCATATAAAATAGTAACTGTTAGAGACTTTACTATTAAAATGAAAGACAACATGTGTGTTATGACTTCTACCATTTACCAATCTATTAGAGGTCTAAGCATTGCAGTTAAATAAGAAGAAATAATAGGTGTATATTTGAAAACAACAAAAAGGAAACTGTCACAATTTTTAAATAACACCTAAAAAAAGTCCTTAATAAACTATTAAGGAATTTCAACAAAGTCACTATTAAATTAGTTTCTCCCTTTCACAAGCAATAACCAATTAGGAAATACAGCATAATAAAAAATTATCTTCCAATATTTTAATGAAAAAATAAAATGTACCCTGGAATAAATCTAACAAGAAATATGCAAAATTTATTCCAGATTTTATGGCAAGAGCTATAAAAAATGTAACCAAGAACATAAAGGAAATCTGAATTAGTGGAGAAATATCTTATTCATGGATTGGGAGGCTCAGTTCAGTTCTGATACTTACTAGCTATATGACTTTGGGAACATTTTAAAATAAAATCTTGTCTATCTGAGCCCTAGTTTCTCATTTGTAAAATTAGAGCAATGCAATCTCTCTTAAGCAGTTATTGTGATTAGAACTTACAGATGTAAATGGTATCTTTTTATTTTTTTAAGGTATATATATTCATGCATACAAGAACGGGGGTGTAGGCCAGAGGTGTGGGGTGGTGAGAGGATTCACCAGAGACAGAGTAGGGAGCAGAGCAGGCAGATTGACCAAAGTACACTGCTGAGGGAAGCAGCGGGTGAGGCAGGAGAGGTCTGCTGTGCCATGTGGGAAGCTCCCTGGCGGAGGATCAAAACTTATGCTGCAGTGGCTGTCGATAGCTTCATAGTGCTGAGACTTAACCCGTTGCACCACTAGGGAGGTCCAAATGGTATCTTTTTAAATGATCTTTTTAGGGGCTCCCTAGTGGCACAATGGGTTAAATCTCAGCACTAAGAAGCTATCGACTGCCACTGCAGCACAAGTTTGATCCTCCGCCAGGGAGCTTCCCACATGGCGCAGCAGACCTCTCCTGCCTCACCCGCTGCTCCCCTCAGCAGTGTACTTCAGTCAATCTGCCTGTTCTGCTCCCCACTGTCTCTGGTGAACCTTCTCACCACCCCCCCACACCTCTGGTCTACACTCCAGCTCTTGTATGCATAAATAAATAAATCTTTTAAAAAATGATCTTTTTAAATATGGTATCTTTTTAAAAACTCAAAATGTGAAATATTTTAATGTTGTAAATATATGTATGTAAATGCAAAGGATGCACACAAAATATCATAATTGTCTCCAAGGAATACATAGCAATTAGAATTTAAAGTTATTAGCTGTAGTCTTTGAATTCTTTTGAAAAGGTAGTAGATTATTTATATAATTTAAAAAATATTTTAAAAATTCCTTAATTTCACCATCTTGGTCTGCTTCTTTCTGATTTTTCTGGCACAATCCAAATCAAATTTTCTAAGTTTATCTGTATTGGTTGAAGAGTAATCCTTACAGAGCAGTGACTTGAGGTAGATACCCAAGCAGTTACTGTTAAATATAAATCTGTACTACAGACGACCATAAGCATCGTATGTGGTTTTTACAGAATGAACTACATGAGTTACATGATTTTGGTACTCTATGAGTACTATAATGTGAATGTGAATTTCAGTATTTGTGAACTATGCATACATATATCTATGTCAATTACCTACACCTGAAATTCTCCTACACCAGAATGTTTTGTACATCATGGTAAACTTTTTCTAACTTCAAATTCTATCTTCTGTTTATCTTAACTTTTTCTTTAAAGTTTGGTTAAAATAATGATGTTCAGGAGGCCATCTATCCTGTACTTTGATCCACCTTGTTGTATGTGCTAAGTGCTCTGCTAGGAGATATGGAGAATGCAGGGATGAATTATGACTGATCTTAGACCTCAGTGAATGGAGAGTCCACTGGGGAGAACACAGAGCGTCCACAAAGGCTGTGGCACTGAACTGTGTTCACTATGGGCTGTGGAGTTCAGAGTCGAGAGAACCCAGGTGGCAACGACACTCATATGGCTGACTGAGAAGGGCAAAAGGAGAAAAGACTTATGTGTATTAGGTGTACCTGACGTGCTTTCATTGGAGGGAAGAAAGGCTGAAATAAAAACTTCAAGACTGCTAACTGGGGTCTAATTTAAAAGTTTTTTCATGCTATGAGATTATTTACTATATTTTCAATTTCAGTAAAAATGAGAACTAATAGATTTCCCATTTCAAACTACTTCAGGCTGTGCTTTTATTCTTCCAAATCTTTCAGACTCCTGAACCCAGTTCACTCCAGGTTTGCGTGGGTTGGGCATGACTGAGAAGTCAGAAGACTGTACACTGGGGCCTGTGAGGTATAAAGAGCTTCTCCACTGCTTCTTTGTACTGCTGACTTCTGAAGTGGAGAACAGTAGGCTAACAGTATCTTGTATCTGGAAATCTCGATCTAATAGAAAATAGTATAATCCTGGATAGAGTGCAACAAACCTAGGCCTATATCCATCCATGATATGTGCTAGATTTGTGGTTTGAGCACATTGCTTATCATTACTTAATCTCTCTGAATCCAAATATCTTAGCTGGTAAGTGGAAATAATAGGATCATCTTCTAGAGTAGGATTAGACATAATGAATACAGAGTTCCTAGTAGAGTGCCAGGCACAGAGGGATTGACAGATGTTAATTGTTTTTCTTCATCAAATAAATGTGCCAAGATTCCCTGACATTTTGAGTGCCCTCATGTAATGAAATAGGGGGTTTAAAATGAATTTAGGGCTGAAAAATCTAAGATCTCAGGTTAAGGAAGAAGATAGAAGGATTCTAAAAAAGATGATGCTTTTTATGGACAATGGAATCGTGAGCTTTCACTTTTACCTCTAGAAGTAATTAATGTTTATGTAGAAAACTATGACATGGGAACTTTGTGGCAACATCTGCTTGCAGGGACAGAGAAGCTGATGCATGAACTAGATTAGGACATTGGAGGGCTTGGAAGATGAGTTCAGAGTTAGTCATCTACTGAATACATTTAATAAATTATAATTCAGTTGGAGGGACTGGCTTCCCTGGATGAATCATTTTGAACTAGACAAAAATAGCCAACAGAAATCAGCCCCCACTCAAGAAGAAGAAAGAAAAAATCATTTGATTAGATTGACTGACATTGTTTTGATCAGAGCATGAAATCATAAACTGGAGTTTAATTTGGTTAGAAAAACACCCTGTTGCTGATGGAATCACGTGTATGTACTCAGTCCTCCAATCACTTACTGGGCATAACTTTCAAATATATAAATAGATCTACTCCTCCTACCTCCACTTCCAAAACTAGCTATGATAGATTTTCCTCACTTTTTCAATGGAAATGCCATTCTTCACAATCAGCAAGCTGGATGCATTGGTGCTATTTACCTTTTGACCTCCGTCTTCCTCCAAAATTTCAAAATCAAATTACAAACACAGTTTTGCTTTATATTATCTCTCATCTCTATCCCATTATCTGTCATTCCCTGTGATAGTACTTATAATTTCTGGGTAGCAGCCTCTGAATTGCCCCCCGTTTCCACCCCTAGTCTTCATAACTGCTCACTCCATTTCCACCTGCTGTGCACATGAGCATTTTCTTGTATAAAATCTTTTAGTTCCAATTATTTTCTTTCTCAGGAACCAACAATTGACTATAGTTTGTGTTCGATTCCTTGCCCAGGCATTCAAGGTCCTTTATCATCTAATTTGACCTGACATCCCACCAGTTTTGGGCAAGACAGTGGGCAAGCTGTGAATAGGGGTGGTGTTACCATCTTTTTCTTCTGACCATTGGGATCTGTGATAAAAAGGAAGCAAATAGTGCAAATACTGGCTGTAGCTTTCTGGGCCATGGTTTACATACACTGAAAGAGTAATGTCTAGTAATGAAAGACTTGCCTGTCATGAACATGGGAGTGTGTATTTGCCTAGAGGTGGGGGGAGGCAGGGAGGATCAAAGGGCTGAAATAATATAATGAATCTATCCAAAGTATATAACTGCTGGTAAAACAAAGACAAACATGAGAGTGGTGGTGCCATGTGATGTGTTTACATGGTTACAGAGAGTACTAGAAACTGAACCCATGGGCTGACATGTCTACATGGCAACAAGGTTTTGGATCACAAATGGTTTATGATGAGAATTCATAACCCTAAAGAGAGAATACATAGACTATCTTGTGAGTTAGCGGAAAAGGATGAGGAACACGTGTGATATCATCAAGGCCACTTGGCCACAAGGGGGAAATGGAGGGTGTATTCCTAGCCATTACTGTTCTGGCACAAGGGACATTGGAGCAGTGAAAGGGGACCTGTCCTGGATAAACACTTGCAGAAAGCCTCATTTGATTAAAAGTAGAGCATCAGAAAAGTGTTTTTTTTTTAATTTCCCTTGTTGAGATGGAATAAAGAAGAATTAATTGGATGAACTCCTCTGGAACTCATTCTGACCAATAGATTCTGCTTCCTAAAGCAGATATAAGAAACATCTTAGGAAAAAGAAGCCTCTCCAATTCAGAGCTCAAGCTGGTTAAGAAGGAGAAGACTGGCTGTAGTAAATAACCAGAAACTGTAGACGAAGCCATGCATATTTTCCAAAAGTTAAAAATAAAAGAGAGTTATGATTCTAGCAGAATCTAGAAGGGGGCAGACTGAAGTTCTCCTACGTGAGAAGGCACTCCCAAAGTGGAGCGCTGGAAAACATGAAAAATAAAAAAGATAATAATAAAGGGAAGATATTAAAAAATAATTTCAGTAAAGAGGACAAAGGAATGGTCCTTACAAAAAACAAACAAACAAACAAACAAAAAAGCCTGTGGGACTGAAGCATAAGTTCATATCTGAAAAGGACATTCATAAAATAAGGAAGAAGAAGAAGAAAGCAAATGGCCAGCAGCCATATGAAAAAATGTTCAACATCACTTATAATCAGGGAAATTCAAATCAAAACCACAATGAGATACCACCTCACGCCAGTGAGAATGGCACACATTAAAAAAAACAGGCAACAACAAATGCTGGAGAGGCTGTGGAGAAAAAGGAACTCTTCTACACTGCTGGTGGGAATGCAAACTGGTCCAACCACTGTGGAAAGCTGTATGGCGTTTCCTCAAATTAATAAATGTGGAGCTACCATATGACCCAGCAATACCACTTTTGGGAATCTACCCAAAGGACACAAAAACACTAATCCAAAAGGATACATGCACCCGTATGTTTATTGCAGCACTATTTACAATAGCGAAGGTATGGAAACAACCCAGATGCCCAAAATTATAGATGACTGGATCAAGAAGATGTAGTACATATACACAATGGAATACTATTCAGCATTCAAAAAAGATAAGCACATGCAATTAGCAGCAACATGGATGGAACTAGAAGGGATCATGCTCAGTGAAATAAGCCAAAAGGAAAAAGAAAAATATCGAATGGTCTCACTTATAACAGGAATATAGGGGAACCAAATACAAGAGTGTCAACCAGCAAGAGAGGGGGGAGGATTGGGGCTCAGAACAGGGGAGAGGAGAGCACAGGGGACTGGGGTGACGGTACACAGGTGAATTGGTGGTGGGAAACCTATGGGGAATATACAGTAATGTAAAAGACATAAATAAAAATAACAAAAAAAAAAAAAAAGGAAGGGAAAGGCACACAGTCATGGACTCCAGAGAAAGACAGCGCACTAGGGTGAACTGGACTATAAAGTAAAGCTCAAAATTATCTGAAAATATTGAGTGACAAAAAAAATATTCTTGGGGCAAGTTTGGGGTACTGGTTAATTTTAGGGCATGGATAGCAAATATTCTATGGCTTGGGATGTCCAGGAGAACTTCCAGTGGCAGTTACTGAACCACACTTGGGATCTTTGCAAACATCAAAAAGCCAAAGGACTAGTAGCAAGAAATCTAATTTTATTTTCATTATAAAAAAGGGAAGACTACAGATTCTACAAACTATAAACAGAATGATAATGATGTTACTCTTAGTCAAGAACCAAATCATATTTCAAAATGACTTTAAAACAAAAATCTCATATAATCTCACCACCAGCTATAACCACAATAACATATTGTAAAAATTCTAAAATTCTTCCCATAAATTTCCCATGTGTAGGTGAATATGTATATATTTAATATATATATATTATATATATATGTATATATTTAAATTCTGAACTTCTTTTTATCTTTTGGACTTTTTGACTTACAGCATATGGTGACCACTATTTGATGCTGTTAAATATTTTTTTACATATAGTGGTTTTCATGGTCATATAGTGTTTTATTGCCTAAATGGACTACACTTTATTTCTTGCCCCTCAGGTTACTTATTTTTTATTATTCATTTCTAATGGTTAGAGACAATTTCCTTTACTAACTCTGCTTTGCGGAACTTGTTTAAGTTTTATATGAAACCTCATAACTAATTTTTGTAAATGTCCGTAAGCCCTCATAAAGAAGTTTCTTTCTTTGAATTGTGGGCATTATGCAACATATTTTCAATCATATTCATTATATTACACAATTCCTATATTTATATCTTTTTGTTTGTTGAACCTGATATATGAAGCTGGAGAGAGAGACATTTTGAAATCTTCACTACTTTTAGCAAAATGCTTTAGCTGCAACATTAGTTTTGCATCTAATCAACACTTATTGATGCATTTACTTCCATTATGGTATACATTCACTGTGAATTGGCTTCTTTGTTTCTGTAAAACAGCACTCATTATCTTATTTTATATTTGTCTTGAATTGCATTTTGTCATATACTAATATAACTTCTGCGTTAGTATTTGTTGCGTCTACCTGCTGTACCTCTTCTCAGCATTGTACTTTTAATTTTTATACATGACTTTGTTTTAGGGATGACTATGGTTAAACAACATATGGTTGAATTTTAATTTCTGACACAATATGAAGACTTACAGCAAATGGGTCATTTAGTTATTTATGTTGTTAGCGAGGTGCTTGAGCTCATCATTGTCATGCCACTTATAATTTTAAAAAATGCCTCTATACCTTTAAACTTTCTGATTTTCACCACATGGTGCAATTTTCCTAGCTCCCTTGGTTTGGAAGCTATGTTAATGGGAAAAGGAATTCTATGATTATTATTTTAAAATTTGAATATCAAAAATTAAAAGACTCTTATAGTTGAACCAAGGAATTCAGAACATTTTATTTCCCTGTCCCATGCTCTACTGTAAATGCTAGATGAATGCTACAGTAAAAAAAAAAATAAAACTTGGGGTTCTAAATCCAGATGTTTCATTTTTTTTTTGTAAAATGTCTATCTTTTCTCTTAAGCTATTTTACTTTTGCATAACTTTTAAACTAGATTTACAATATTTATTTAGATACCTTTTAAAATTGACCTCAGTATTAACTACCTGTTAATACCTCAGCATTAACTACCTTAATACCTCAGTATTAACTACCTCATTAACCAGAGACCCCAGGACCAAAGTGTCAGTGTAACTACAAACAAAAAAAGACCACAGCAGGTGGTGAACACAGCCCAGCACTTGCCACCCTCCCAACTTCTAGGTGGCTGCACACTGGCACCCTAGAAACTAGGGGAGGTGAAATGCTGAGGAAGTTAAAAGAAAGAAGATTAAGTTAAAAGAAACTAAGTATTAACTACTTAATTACTTCCTCCATAAATATGATTTGATTTTCTATAGAAGATGTTCTGCTTATTAGTTCCACCTAATAAGATTTTATTTCTGTTACTGTGTTTCGGCATCCTTGCAATCCTTTTATATCTCATTCATATCTTTGTATAATTTATTTCATTTTCATCTTGGTCTATTCTCATTCTCTCCTGATTTGTAAGGGCCAGACTTCTTGCCCTCTAAAGAGTATTCTAAGACACGCCCCCAAAACATGGCAGCGAACAGATGCTAGGATCAGGCTCTCCCACAAAAAATCGATTTATGGAGAAAAATATCCCTAACTTTGAGAGCTTACTTGAAGAGAACCGGATCCCTACGCAATACAATCAGCCCCGGGGGTGCTTTGGACTTGAAAATAAACCGAATAGTCGGAGTAAAGAGAAAAGACATCGGACTCCACACAAAGGAGCAGCAGAAAGGAGAGGTGGGCGAAAGGGCTTCCCCTGAGAGCCACTGAATACAAGGTTTGAAACTGCGGTGAGGTCGGGGGTCTCAGGCCAGCCGACTGGGAGCGCGACCCCCACTTCCCCACCCCACGACCCCCCTCTCTTCCCTGCGTGGCAGCCCTAAGGAGCAGGAAAGCGGGAGGGTCACTGCATCCCATCCCCCACCTGGGCCTAGTAACATCTTAAAGGGGAGAAAGTCCAATCAAGAAACATCTCCCACTGGTTGCTGGGTGATAGATTAGCCAGAAAAACCGGTTGGGCTGGAAAACCTCCTGCGGAGACCTCCTCAAACACTCTGGGCTTTAGAATGCAAATTAATCCCAAGCTGATGGGAAGGATAGCATTTAAGGACTATTGACTGACAATCCCCAAAACCCATCCCATACCTGTTGCTGAAACTATCTCCTGCTGAAACTATCCCTGACCACACCCTCCCCTGCAAAGTGTCAGCATCTTGGCACCCAGAGGGCAGCAAAAAACAAACAAACAAAAAAGACCACAGCAGGTGGTGAACACAGCCCAGCACTTGCCACCCCCCCAACTTCTAGGTGGCTGCACACTGGCACCCTAGAAACAAGGGGAGGTGAAATGCTGATGAACGGCCACCCACAGCCTCCACTCTGCACCCTTCGTAGAGTAGCAGGCCCCAAGCAGCAGAAAAGAAACTAAGACCAGGAGTTTCCAACCCCTCCCCACCAGACATAACCCCAGGGGCAGGAATAGCCCCAGGCAAACATTGGAGGAAAGGGGGAAAAAAAAAGGAGGGGGAGGGGAGAAAGAATAGAAAGACTCCCAGCAAGGACTAATGACAGCAGCAACAGCAAGACAACAACATCTGTCACTAGAAAGAAGGGGCTGAACCTCAGCAAGGGACCCAACCAGAGACCCAGAACCTAAGAGCAAAAAGGACTACAGAACTCCAAATTAACATCTCCCCAATACCTTATTTTCTTTATTATTATTTTTTTATTTTTTTACTATTTTATTATTATTATCCTTTTTTTTTTTTTTTTT
>PVIJ01001488.1:62084-197034 GCA_004024925.1 Scalopus aquaticus | reverse complement strand
CAGGAGGGCGAGCAGCGCCCGCACCTCCCGGCGCCGCTGGGTCTTCAGGAAGAAGCGCTGGTCGTGGCTGGGTGGCAGAGGGAGAGGTCACTCGCCAGCGGGGGGTGGCTGAAGTGGCCTCCCCACCGTCGCTCTGGCCTTGTCTCACCTCTTCCACCTGACTGCTCTCTGGCCCTAACCCTCCCTCACCTGGCGGTTCTGTTTATCTTCCCGAGTGCACCCCACACACACCACGCCCACCCTTCCCGGGCCCTCTGCCAGCTCACGACAGGAAGAAGCTGGCCTTGCTCTTGGAGGTGCTGAGAAACTGCAGGTAGGGGCCACCAGGGCCCAACGCAGCCTGATACTCCTCCTCAGTCAGGCCTAGGGAGCGGCGAAGCCTGGCGAAGGCCGGGCCGGCCAGGGTGCCCAACTCGAAGCCCTGCAGGGGAGGAAGAGCGGCCCGAGAGCATGCACGATGGTGGCCCAGGTGTGTGCAGTGTGCCGGGGTGCAGGAGGACCTGGGACAGCCATCACGCCCACTACACAGTTGGGAAAACTGAGGTGAGAGCCAAGAACAGGGCACGCCTTCCCAAGCTGGAGTCTTTCGCCTCCTACCTCGTGGACCTGGGTCAGGACCTCGGAGAAATCCTCCTCAGAGGGCAGCCCCTGCAGGGAGGGGCAGGGTGCCTCAGGGCAAATCCAGGCTCAGCCCCCCACTGCCAGCCTCAATCTCCAAACAGCCTGTTCCTGGCCTTTTCTCCTGCCCCCAACTGATTCTTCCAGCATCCACTCTGGGTGTGCTGCGAGGGGCAGATGGGTGCCCTGTTCTGCGGGGTGAGGTGGGGGTTGAAAGAGACCTGAGGCAGGTCCCAATACGATGTGTCTCATCACACTGGGTCGCAGCACCCCGAGTTGCAGTCGGCACACCGAGGCGCACGTGGGCCAAGAGAAGCCTCTGCCATTCCAGTGAAAGGGGGCGCCTTGAAGCCAGGAGACCTGCCTGGGAGGGGCAGGATCAGAGAAGGCTTCCTGGGGGAGGTGACCTCTCGACTGACATCTGAAGGGCAATGGAGAGGAGGAGCAGGGCGTGCGCAGCAGTGGGAACAGCATTGGGGCCACCAGGAAGGGAAGGAGGCCGCGGTGGCTGCCAGGAGCAAGGAGGAGTGGGGTGTGAGCGAGGCTGGACCACTGGCCCTAGGCCTGAGCCACCAGGATCCCGAGACCACAGCGAGCACGAGGGAACCCAGATGAGTCTCAGCAGGTGAGGATGCCGGGTCGTGAATGTCAGCAGGTGATGAGGTTTAGAGGGCTCGCTCCCTCGTGTTCCTAGACTTTCCCTGGACCTCCAGGTCCTGTGCCAGGACCTGCTCTGTGGGATGCGCTCACACTCTGCACACACACGCACACACACACAACACATGCTCCCCAGGGCCCCGCCAGCTGCTGAGCTTGCAGTTGGGTGACCCTTTCTGCTGAGCCAGCCTGGCCCAGCCTGAGCTCCAGGGAGGATGGGTCAGGCCTCCAGGACGGGGGCGGGTCCCTTCTCAACCACACACCCTGGCAGAGCTGGGAGGGCCCCAGAGACCAAGGGGGACAATTTCCCACCCACCCATTATACAGATGGGGATACCGAAGCCCAGCTAGAGTCACACAGCAATCACCTAAGTCAGGGGATCCCTTACACCCACCCCCCAACACAGAGTGGGCTCTCTGGCCTCAACCCCCACGCCAGAATGTCCCTGGCTGCCTGCACCAAGCCCCTGACTTCCTCCCCTGTAGCTCTCTCTCATCCCCAGCCCCGGAGCGCTAATGACTGCCCAGTCTAGCCATTGGTGCTGTGGAGAGACAGCACCGGACAGATTGGCCACTCACCGTGGGCGGGTGGTCCATGGAAACCTGGGTGGCAGCCCACAGCCCCGCCTGCATCATGCACATCAGCCGGTGCAGCTCGTGCCCCGGGTCAATCTCAAACAGGCCCAGGCGCACCTGCCTGTCTCGTAGACGCCAGAGGAGGCCACGGCGGCTGGAGCTCCAGGTGGCTACTCGGCCTCCAGTTTCTGGGGAGAGGGCCAGCACCTGGTGGCAGGAGGCACAGAGTACATGGCAGCATCCCAAAGGGGCAAAGACCCAGGTCCAGGGGGCCTCCCTGGTGGTGCAGGGGTTAAGCTGCAGCACTATGAAGCTATCGGCAGCCACTGCAGCACAAGTTCCATCCCCGGCCAGGGAGCTGATTCACATGGCGCAGCAGACCTCTCCTGCCTCGCCCGCTGCTCCCCTCAGCAGTGGACTTCAGTGGATCCACCTGTTCTGCTCCCCACTCTGTCTCTGGTGAATCCTCTTACCCCCTCACACCTCTGGCCTAATCCCAACTTGTATGCATAAATAAAAAATCTAAAAAAAAAAAAGAAAAGACTCAGGTCCAAATCCTACCTTGTGAGCCCTCCCGCGTCTCTCCCTGCTTCAGTTTCCTCCATGTGTAAACTACAGAGAATCTGATAGCCACCTCACGTTGGGGTGGCCGGGGGTGGGGGGGGATTGTGTGGCACTGATACAGAGCCTGGCATGCCATCAGTACCCAACATAGAGGTGTGGTTATTGTTGTCAGTAGACAGTGTGTTTTTTGCAGCCAAACCAGGCCCAAGATGGTCTCTCACCAACTGTGTGACCTTAGGCAAGTCACCAAACCTTTCTACACCTCATCGTCTCATCTGTAAAACAAGAACAATAACAACTCCTTCCTGGCAGGGATAACTGCTGTTCCGGAGTTTGCGCTCCCCGCACAGGGGCCTTGGTAGTAGGAGAGGAGGCGCCGGGGATTCAGTTAGCTATTCCACTCCTCCGTGCTCCAGGCCAATGCAAAGGGGCAGCGGGAAGCTGAGCTCACAGCAGCAGACCGTTAGTAGCAGGCGCCCAGCACTGGCCGCGAGCCTGACCTCCTAGCAGCCCTATGAAGGAGCCTTTATGACCATCCCCATCTTCCCCATGAGGAAACTGAGGAAGTTTCGGCGGAACAGCCGCCAGACTCCCCTTTATACTGGCCCCCCGCCCAATGCAGGACCCCTCCTGGGCTTAGACGGGGGTGTGTTCGTGCCGCACGAGGAGGGGAGATTTGGTCCTTGCCCCCCAACTTTTCCCTCTCCTGTCCTCTCTCGGATCTTACCTCGCGGGGCCCTGGACTCGGCGCGGCCATCGCCCCCCGCAGAAGCTTCACGGGCTCTGGCCCGGTCCCCCGGCGCCCGACCGCCTGGCTGCAGGAGGCAGGCCCCGCCCCTGCTTCCGGATCAACCAATCGCGCGGTGCCGGCCACGGCCACACCCAATCCGCGCGGGAGGCGCTAGCGAACGCCTGCAGGTCCCGCCTCCGGGGCTGCAGCATCCTTCGGACCGCGGTCCAGCACCGGGCGGGGCCGCCGCGCTTTGGGAAGGGTCCCCAGGAAGGAAGACCTCCCCATTTCCTCCTCCTGGGTGGGAGACTCGAGTCTGAGGGTATGCGGGTGACCTAAATGCTGTCTCGCCCTCCCACTGGCGTGAAATTCCCACCAACTGCCATTTGGGTCAGAAAACCAAGGCCTGGGGAGGTGACGACCTCCAGGTCACACAGGAAGTAGGGACACGCATTCATTCAGTACACTTATTATGATACTACAGGCCACAGCAGTGCCAGGCCCTGGGGATTTAGTGGTGAGAGGGAAGAACACAGCTGCCAGCCTGATCTTTTAAAAGCATAAATCGATGATGTCACTCTCATGCTAAAAGCCTCTAGTAACTTCCCAGGCACCGGAACAAAATCCAGCTGGAGCTCTCGCCACAGCCCCAGGCCCACTACCCCCTCACCAGTCCCGTCTCAAGCTTCTCTCAGTGCACCCAGCACACAGCGGCGGGGCTCTGTCCACCCATCCCCACCCCACCCCCAAGTTCCTTGGCCACCAAAGTTTCACACCTCAAGATTCTGCATTTGCTCTTCCCTCTGTTTGAAATCATTTCCCCGCCCCCAGTTAATTTGCCTTTCTCTGTCCTGCCTGATCAAAGTGTCTTCCTCCTAATTCTTGATCACATTAGCTCATTTGCTTCATGCTTCTTAACACTGTCAGAGATCTTCTCACTCGCTCATTTACTGGTTCATTACCTCTCCCTCCTGCCCCTGCCTCCCCATGGGCATGTCGGGAACCACACAGGGCTTCTGTCCTGGCTCCTCGGTGCCTGGCACATGCCAGTCTGGGAGAATAGACTGGCCCCACAAGATGTGTCAGGGGCCTCAGTGAGTTCCACGTGACAGGTCAGCGCGACTGCAGGGAGCGGGTGGCAAGTGGGAGTGTGAGAAAGATGCTCAAGTTTTTTAAAGGCCAGGGGTTGTGCAGTCAGACTGGAGGGGCCAGAGTGGCAGAGGCCGCAGTGAGGAAGCACAGGATGGGGTCTTTCCTTCAGGAAGATGCCTGCTGGCTGAAGGGCGGCGGAGGGGAGGAAAACTGGCAGGATGGAAGGGAACCATGAGAGGCACACGGGCGAGTCCTGCCTGCCCAGTACACTGGGTCGGGGGCAGGACGATGCAGTCATGAGGGGCCCAGTGGGAATCCTGCTCAGGACAGGATGAATTTGAGGGGCCACCGTAAGTTGGGGAGGTCAGGTGGGCGCAGGAGAGAACAGGGCTGGAGGCAAGCCTGGGTAAGAACAGGTCACTCGGGAGAGCCGGGGAGGGGGCCTAGGCGTCCTGAGCACCAACCCTCTCACGGAACAGAGGAGCTGGAGACACCATCAGAACGGGCCACCAGGGACATGAGAGCACCCACAGGGACATCACAGATCGGCGTGGCAGACGCTTCCCACTTCCAGACCGATGTGACTGAGTGGATGCCACCCTCAGCGGGGTGGCGGCTCAGGGAGGGACCCGGGGGAACTACTGGGTGGATGGAGGGCCTTCAAGCGGGAATGCAGAAGCGACTGAGGCTGAGGTGGTCCCTGCGAGGGGGAATGCCAATGACAGGAGCCTCTTGCTCCAGCAGGGAAGAAAGAAGCCAAAGCCCATTGGGGAGCTCGGCCTGTTCAAGGAGGGGGGGTGGGGCAGGTGCGCCAGCCTCTCTTCTCAGATGCCCAGAGGGAGCTCGAGGTCCTAGGAGGGAGGGATGGAGGTGCACACTGGAAACGGGAGAGCTGGCTCCGAGTGGCTCGGCAAGACTACCGGGGGGCTGGGACCTATGTCAGCTCTGTCACCCCAAGAGTGGAAGCAGCCCTCACTGCCGAGCACCGAGCTGAACTGAGAGACGGGGCATGACGTGAACCGAAGGCTGGGGCTTTTAGGGGAAAGCTAGTGCCTGCTGGCTGGGCCGCAGAGGGGAGGCACGGGGGGGAATGTCATGTCTGGCAGGCGGCCCCCTCCACTGACTCCCCAGCACTAGCAGGACTCTGTCCCCACCCCACTTTCTCCTGTGCCCACACAGGGATGACGCAGGAGGCACACCCGCACACACCCGAGAATGATGCCGGGCCAGGACCAGCCCCCTCTAGCCCCCGGCGGTCCAGCTGCCCATCCCCCTGAATGGCGGAGACACACACAGTATCGACATTTATTATTCAGCTCTCCCCCACACGAGGCGTGAGGACTGGGCCTCCATGAGGCACAGCTGATTTGGGGGCCCAGTGTGGTCACCCTGAGGTGCCCCGAGGCTGGAGGTGGTTCTGGGCCTGTCAGTCCTTGCTGCAGGCTTTTAGGTCTCAGAGGTCCTTGTGGGGGTCTGGCCCACCTCAGACCCAGGAGAGCTGCCTTCACAGAGAAATAGGGTATGTGGGGGGTGGGCATGTGTTGCCTCACACCTGCCAAGTCCAAAGTCAGCATGTGACAGAAGGGATACTGAGGCAAGAGGGTAGAACCCAGAGGAAAGAAGTAACAGGGAGTCTGAAGGTGAAGTGGGGAAGACCCCAGGCCTGAGCCAGAATGGGGTGAGAGGAAGACCACCAGATGCTCCTCCCGTCTAGCTTCTAGAAGGGTAAGCAGGAGCTCCGGTCAGTCAAGGTGAGTCCTGAACAACTGCACTTCATGGGGATGTCTGCAGGGCAGCCAGACTTGAGGGGGCCACAGTGCCTGGGGGCCGCTGGGTCCCCATCCTTGGTCATTCCCTGAAGGGGAGGCAGAAAGGAGCCTGCAGCCTTATCCGGGCTGGGCCTTCACTGAGTCTTTTTGGTCCCCTTCTGGTTCTTCAGCATCACGTAGGTGATGAACACGCCTGGAATGTACAGATCAGAAAGGCTGGGTAAGACTGGGGCTCGGGGCACAGCGCCCAGCAGTGTGGGGACAGATCCTGCCAGCCACCCTCCAGGCCAGCCAGTCCTCTTCCCGGCCACTCGTTGAGTCATACATTCACCCACATGCACTCAACAAACACCGACTGAGCGCTGACCACAGGCTGGTGGCTGGGCCTAGTGTCTTAAAGTCTATACAGCGCCCAAGAGCCAACCACTGTTCACGCAATCAAACACCTGTGCACCCACCTACCCACCCACCCAGTACGCACTCCCCGCCCCATCGTCCAGTCAGGAGGTTGGCTCTTCCAAACCACTTTCTCGAGCACCGATTCAGTGTGGGGCCAGCCACAAAGGTGGCCAGCCTGGGGCGCCCATCCCCAGGAAGCCCGCACACTAAACCACAAAGAGAAGTGCCAGGAATCATGAGTGAGGGTGACAAGGGGGTGGGAGGGGACTCAGGTGTGCACAGAGAGATGATGGTGGTGGAGGAGGGAGTGGGCACGGAAAAGGGAGACAGCTTATTAACCCGGTGAGTCTGAGGCCAGGGGAAGACCAGCGGGGTGAGCCCTGAAGGATGAACAGGGAAAACCCAGGGAGTAAGCTTGGGGCCAGCAGCCTCAGGCAGATGTAGAGCAAGTGGGGAACCCCTGTCCAAGGTGAGGGGAGCGGTGACTTACCCACAAACAGGAGCAGCAGGAGGCCAGCGACCAGTGGGATGGCAACAGCATAGGCTCGGGGCAGGAAGTACTTGTGGATGGCATGCTGGCTGTCAATGAATGGCTGGCACAGAGGGCAGAGTGCCGGTGAGCATTCCTCACCTTGCCCGACCTCCCCCCTTCAGCCCAACATCCCACCTCCTCTAAGGAGCTGCCCCATTCAAAGCACTGGAGGGCATTTGCTTTTAAGCGGATGGTAGTCTGCATGCCCTGGTTCTGTCTGTCCTTCACTTGCTGAACAGTTACTTATTGATGACTTGCCTTGCACCAGCCCCAAGTTGGTGCTGGGGACCTGGCAGTGAGCAGAAGACAAACAACTTGGCCTGTGGCATCCACAGCCCACCCTTTGCCTAGCAGGGGCAAAGGGTACATATCTGAGGTGCCCAACCTGGGTTTCAAGTCTTCTTTACTAACATCTTTCTCCAAAGGATATCAGATTTTGCCTTCCAAACCCAATGCACTTCTTAAACACTAACCAATAAATTTTTCCACCTTCTCTCCCCCCCAAAATCCCAACGGTCCTCATGAAATTCACTAGGCCACTTCATGCCAGGAGCCAGCAGGATAACCAGAGGGAGAATTCCCCACAAAGCAAACCTGAAACAGCTTTACAGTGCAGCGGTAAAGGACAAGGCTCTGGGCCAAACCCTTCTCCCTCAGCCTCGGCTTCCTCATCTCTAAAACGGGGACACCATTAAAAACTTCTAGAATCAGCGCTGTTTTGAAGACAGGCAGGTAAAGCACCCAGCAAGGTGCCTGGTATGTAGTGGTTACTTAAATGATGTCAGGGCTCGGCTTCTCCACCCAGGGGCGGGAGAAGGTGAGCAGGGGGAGCCACGTACCAAGAGAATCACCCAAGCAGTGTAGTAGGTGAAGATGACCAGGCTAACCGCGACGAGGCCGAGTCCCACCACCTGGTCTGTCCCCGTGGCCTGGAGAAAAGGAAGGGCTCAACTGACGCAAATGACTCTCCATTTAGGTGCGCTAACTAGGGGAGCGGAAGAGGGGGCAAGGTCAAAAGCTTACTACTCTCTAAACTTCCCATTCACCCAACAGGCGTGGAAAGCGCTAACTAGGTGTCAATTTCTAGGAGGGAGTATGCAGTCTAGTGGCTTCACGCGTTCAGTGTGCGGCGGGAGAACAACCCCAATTCTGGGTGTCCGAATCCCAAGTCCTGAGCAGCCCCTGGGCCACAGGCGCTGGGTGCCGCCCCCCAAAAGCCCTGCAGCCCCTATACCCGGCCCCAAGCTTACCATTTCCCCCGCGTTCCGCCACCGGGGCAGCCACCTACATCCGGTTCCGGATCCGGGCCCTTCTGGTCTTGGTCCGCGGGGCACGCCGGGAGTCGTAGTCCCTAGGCCCTCCCACGATGACGTTACACAAGACAGGCAGGCACCGCCTCCCTCTTTGCATGTCGGGAAATGTAGTCTCTCAAGACATGCGGGGCGTGCGGGTCCCTGACTCTCCCTCTGTTGGGTACCCGGAGGGCCTGGAACTCGTGGCCTTAGTCCTATCGAAATCGCCCCGGGAAAACGTCATTCCCTAAACATCCCAGAGTTCCAAAAAAAACGAGAGAGGGAGGAGCCTGAGGAGGGTGTCGAAAATACCGTTTTTCAAGTGGGGCCCAGAGAAAGGTGGAGATTTGCGAATCTCGATTGCTTCCGTGGTAAAGCCCATACTAGAAACCGGGGCCCTGTTTTGTGGCGCAGAGGCCCTCACGAGTCTGTTGAAGGGAGCCAGCCCTGGGGGGAGCAGGACGGACTGTCCTGAGCCTCGTGGGTGGGTTTTGATCGCCTATGCAGCGGAGACCTCTGACCCTGGCCTGGCTTCTGGGGAGACCCTTCAAGTATCCCCTCTTCACTGCAGGGATGAGGCCAGGGAGACCCTCCTCCCCACGTCTGCCTCTGGGGCCCTGGGTGTTGGGGCAGCCAGGCAGCTACCTAGGTAAGTCCTAGGAATGGAACCCCTAGCCCCCAACCCTTGATGCAGGCCCCTCCCCAGTCTTGGTCCTTTCCTCTGAGAGCAGGGAAAGCTTGGACCAGATCACAGCGCCCTGGATGTGGGACACTCTGCCCACACCTTTCAGGGCTGGCTGCTTCTTCCCTAGCAGGTTGCACTGGGAGGCTGCCCCAGGAAGGTGGCCTTTGCGGCTGGGGCAGGGGTTCCCTCTGTGCTCCACAGCCCCAAGTGTCTCTGGGATGACAACTTGTTAATCTGGCCCACATGAGGGACGCGATCTCCCTGAGGATGGTGTGTGGCGTCACTGCTGTACCCCCAGGACCCACAATGGAAGAAGCTTTGAATCAATCAGCCTGAAGTGACCTGTCAGTGACCTGTCTAGATCAGGGAATGCTACAGAGAGCATCAGGGACTCCAGGCTCCTGAGGGACTGCATGATTTGCTCCTGCTGGCAGCACGCGTCTCTTTGGGCTCCTGGGGACTGCCCTGACAAAGCTGATATAGAGACAACCCTTTTTGGCCTTCCTTTTTGGCGGGGTTCCTGCCCTATCTCAGAAAAAACTTTGGGCTCAGCCAGGAGGCAACTTTTCCTTCCCTGAGTGTGCAAAGAAGAGAAAGAGGAACTGAGAATCAGCCTCCAGGGCCACGTGGGGGCATCAGTCCTGACAAGGGGTGGCAGTAATGCCTTGCTGTAGCAGGGGCAAGGTCTGGTAGCCTGGTCCCCTCTGGCCTGTCGAGTACCACTGGGGCTTCTGGTACTTCAGAGTTCAGTGAAGGCCCAGGGCAACTTGCCTTTCCCAGCGTGACTGAGCAGTCTGGCTCCTGTGACCGTACCAGGCAGGGAGGGCGCAGGCCTGGAGCGTCTGAGAGGTGGGGAAGCCTTAGGGTGGTTAGGGTCACACTCTGCATGTCGCACAGATCAAGCACTTGCTTGTGTGACCCACAACCTTATTTGCATCTGAGGAAACTGAGGCACGGTGTCCCCACGTTAAGATGCCACCTGACTACTGCAGAGAATAGTTGTTAGAACTTGGGGCTCTGAGGCCAGAGCTGCCACTTACTAGGTGTGAGACTGGCAAGAAATGGTCTGTGGGGGCCCCGTTTCCTCCTCAGGGATCTGGGACAATCACTGAAAACGTGGCCAAGACTGGGAGAACCCCCACCACCTCACCTCCCCCACCCCAAAGCCACTTGGTGGCTTCCCTCTCATGCCATCTCAGGCCCAAAGTCAAGTGTCAAACAAACAAAACCCAAGCAGCCAGAAAAACAAAAACTGCAACATTTAATTTTTCCCCCCAAACCAAGACACTGACACTAGGCTGATTTCCCCTTACAATGTTATTTTCTACAATAGAAGCTGGGACAAAGATACAAATACAGCCCACTGACCCAGGGATTTGGGGGCAGGGGAGTAAAATAAAAAGGCCTCCCCTCCCCTCCATCTCCCTGCTCACCTCCCTGAAGAGAGGGAAACACAGACATTCTCCATCCTGGCAGGTCATGCCTCAGGGTCGGTTTGTGGGGGGACCAGGGGAAAAAAAAACTAAAAATATTGTATACCTTTATTTTCTTTAAATCTCCTAGTAAAAACGTTAAACTGTCTTTCAAGAGGATTCCAAACTGTCATTGCATAGACCAATTCCTTTCCAAAAATATCTCTAATATATTCTCTCTATATATAGAATTTTAACTCCAGGAGCTGTGGGCACCTTGTGGGAATTCGCTGAGCTGGAGGGGAGCGGAGGGCTAAAGACTCCCATGGGGTGAGGCGGCCAGGGTTTCTGGCCTCCGGCTTCCAACCAGCGTTAATTTGGTTGCGCCCAAATTCTCGGTAACCCCAGCCCAGGGCCTGGTGTGGGAGAATGTGGCAGGCTGTCTCCTTTTGGGGTAAAACTCAGAGCTTGCCTTTGTGGGAGCCGGGGGTCCTGCTTTGGGGGGGGGGTCTTCACAACAGCACCAAACCAGCTGTTTTATGTCTAAAGCCCTAGAACTTTGAACCTGACCCCAAATACACCCTACACGCACCTCCCCACTGGGCTGAGGTTAGGTAGACACAGAAGAGGACCCCCCATCTTCCGGGGTCACTTCATCTGGGGACAGCACGGACCACTCCCTTTAAAGTGCCAGCCAGGGGGCTTCGGGGCAGGGCGGGTCCTGCAGAGCCGACCAGATCCTTCTCCAGGCAGAGCACTCGCTCCATCCTGCCTCAGCAGGCTCTCTGTGACATTCATTTTCTAAGAGTTAGGGGATTAAAAACAATAGCAACAGAAATCCTAGAAATGTTCTGGTCCCAATGCAGAGAGGTTCCAAGACCAAGACTCCTACTCTTGCCAGCTGGGGCAGAAGGGCCAGGACCCCTCCCAGCCTGGGGAGGAAGCCCCCACCACACCCCCAGAGAGCGAGCCAGTCTCCAGGGCCCCCATCCGGCCCAGCCAGGGGGTAAGCCAGAGAACAGAACCACTCCCCTCACCTGGGGGAGCAGACAATACCAAACTGTGAGCTCCAAAAAAAGAAAAAGGGGAGGAGGAAGGAAAGGAAGAACGAAAGTTCTAGGGCTAAGTAAACACCAGCCTGCTGGGTTTATACAAAATGAGTGAGAGTTAAGAGCCGGGGAGTGTGTCCAGGGCCTGGCTGGCAGCCAGAACCCCCTTCAAGCAAGTAATGAAGACCCAGGGGGAAAGTGCTGAGCAGAGGCTTGGGGGGCAGGGCAGGCCCAGACTGCTCCCAGCTGGGAAAACACCCCTTAAAGGACGCCCCCTCTCCTTGCCCAGAAGGGAGGAGATGCTTTCAGAGGAGGGCTGAGGCTTTTCTGGCCAGGAAGCCGGCTCCGGGTCGGTCCAGTCTCAGCCCACCTGCCTCTCCAGCAGCCGCCCAGCCCAGGCCAGCTGCCCCTGAGGGGAGAGAAAGGGGTTCTGCTTGCCAGACCAGCCAGCCGGACCAGACCCCCAACCTCCAAGGGCTTGGGAGGCACCTACAGGAAGCCAGCTGCTCAGGACCCAGCCCTGAGCACGCGGGAACCACCTCGGCCTCGGGGTCAGGCCGGAGCTGGAGCTAACGGAGGGAGAAGCAGCAGCGCCGCGTTCCAGCCGCACTGCCAGAGCGAGGCCGCTGGCCGGCCGCACAGCAGCCGCGTCCAGGAAGCCTGGGCAGGCCCGGGGAGGGGCAGGCGAGGGCCAGCGGGCAGCGCTGGAGACAAGCATGTGCAAAGTGCAGGCTGCCGGAGGGCAGCAGGAGGACATTCGTCGGGGGCGGGGGGGCTGTCTCAATCTGCAGTACTGGGGGGAGGGTTGAGATCTTGGCTCCAAGGAAAAGGCCGCCAGCGGGTTCCCTGGGACAAAGGACAGGGAGAGCCGAAGCACTAAGCAGCCAGAGGGCCACGGTGGCATGATCTGGGGGTGAGCTGTCCCCCTGCAAGGGCAAGGGGGTGACGAAGCCAGGCCCTGTCAGGACACCGCTGAGCCGGTGCTCCCGGAGTGGGGGCCGGGGAGGATCAGGCAAGGGGCCCCAAGGCCACACGTGTCCTCCAGCGTGCAGGAGCTGCTGTGCGGCCTTGCCGAGGGGACAGGTCGGTCTCCAGCTGGCAGTCCTGGCGTCTGTCCTGCCCACCTGCTCCGTGGGCCGGCGTGTCTGCCCTCTAGTGGTTCAGGGAGGATATTCACAGTGGTTCCCGGGCCGACGGGCCAGGGGGTCGGGGCAGGAAGAGGACAATGGAATGTGCTGTGGGGCTGGGGGGCGTGGAGGAGGCACGGATGGGAGGCGGCACGGATGGCGGGCTGAGGGGGGAGCTCCCTCGTGGAAGGACGCAGGACGCAGGTCAGGTCTGGACGCCGCGAAGGCAGGGCGCTTCTCCGGTCTGGCACCCGCTCCTCAATGGCTTTCAATCACGACTGGCTCGTAGACCCCAGAGGAGACCCTGGGGGAGGGGGCACACGAGTCAGTGCGTCCTCGACGCTCCACTGGGCCAGGCCCGCGGAGGTACCCCCCAGACAGGCACTGCAGACTGGCCCCGCTTTGCAGAGCAGGAAACTGAGGCTAGAGAAGCTGGGCCACTTGCCCAGGGCGACCAGGGCTGGAGTCCGGCACAGGCATCGTCCCGGCCGTCTGGGCGCCAGCGACGGGCACGCTTGGCCGTGCTGCCCTCGTGCTCACAGGGAGGGACAGACACAGAGGGGTTGTGGGCTTGCCAAGAGGGCAGCGGAAGGGCGGGGAGCCTGGTGGGCTGTCTCCCCACTGAGGCCAGGTCTCCCCAAGGGTGGGCATTCGTGGCTTGGCAGACAGCTCTGCCAAGACCTTGCTGCCAGCCAGGTTGGATTCTTCCTCCCCCTGGCCCAGTCTCCTCACCTTCTGCGGGAGGCAGAGAGGGTGGGGTGTCGGGGCCTCCGAGGGCTACTGTTCTCTCGCCCACCCCACCCAGGGCATCCCAGGAGGCCGCGGGAAGATGGCAGCTGCAGTCGCAAGCCCCAGCCAGCAGGGGCCGGCAGAGCAGCACAGAGGGAGGGTCCTGGACCTGCCAAGTCCCCTGGGTGGGCTCCAGATGCCAATGGGTACTTTCCCATCAGGCCCAGGAACCTGGGGCAGAGCCTTCTGCACAGCCCGGCTGGGGGGAAGCTCTTCAACTGACTCGGCGAGCAGGCAGAGTAATAACCATGCTGTGGCAAACGAGAGGCCATCCCTAAGGGCAGGGTGCAGCAGGTCCAACCGCGCCACCCCCTGGCCTGTGAGCGTCGAGCAGGCAGACGTGAGCTGCTCACTGCCCTCCCCAGCACCAGCTTGGCGCCTGATGCAAGCTGGTACTCAATAAACACACAGGTCATCATTTTTTAGGGGTTCCCGGATCTAGAAGGGAAGTAGGGTCCAAGGTAAAGTTGCATTTTGAGCGCCTGCTGTACACTAAGCCCTATTCGAGGCACTCTCCAAGATTACCCTGGGACCCTCAGATCAGCACAGGGCCTGTCCCCAACTCCAGGTGAGGTGGTGTGGTCCACGCCACTGACAGGTGGGGAGACTGAGGTTCTGAGAGAAGTGGCCGGACTGAGGTCGGCCTTCGGGGCCAAGGACTGGCACTCAAAGGTCGGTGGGCCAGAGACCTGCTCTCACCACTGGGCCCCGCTGCTCTGGTGCAGCCCCCGCCCCACCGGCCCCCTACCTGTTGGCCAGCTGAATGCCACTCAGCGTGGTGGAGCCGTCTCGGCTCACGAACAGCCGGAGGTTGCTATCTGTGGGGACACAGGAGGATGGGGGCTGAGTGGGGCGGGTCAGCCAGCGGGCGGGACCAGCAGCCACCCGCGGCCCGCGCACCCTCGGTGTTGCTGCCGTCCGTGAAGTCCTGGCTCTGCACGATCTTCTCCACGATGTCGTCCGCGTCGATCCGCGTGTCGTCCACCCAGGTCGGGTGGCTCTCCACCGAGTCTTTCTTCCGCCTGGGGGACAGCGGGTCAGGAAGAGCCACAGCGCTGAGGCCTGAGCCCTCACATGGCCCCGCGGAGCAGGCGCCTGTCTCCCTGGCCTCACGGAGGAGGACACAGAAGCTCGGGGGGCTAAGCAGCCCGCGCAGGGCCGCTCGGCCAGTCGGTGGAGGCCAAAGGCTCAGCCCCAGCCCGACAGGGCCCGCTCTGGGCAGAGACGCTGAGCTCCCACAGCAACTGCTAAGCGGGCGCGTGCACAGCAGGCCAGGGCACGGCCCTCGTGACCACCCACCGGTGCAATCGTCACCAACCAGGCCTGAGGGGCGGACCCTGGTGTCTCCGTGTTAATGGGTAAAGCGGCAGGGAGCCCCCAGAGAGCTCTGTTCTCCAGAAGCCCAGAGAGAGGGACTCACCGAAACGAGCGGTCCGACAGATGGGGGGGCCGGGGAGGCCGTGGTGGCTTCTCGGGGGGCCGGTGCTCGCGCTCGCTGCCCTCGGGCCCCTCCACAGTCATGCTGAGGCCGCCCGAGGCACTGCTGCTGGTGGATGTGTTGCGGCGGTGCGTCAGGTCCGAGAGGCTGGAGGAGCGTGAGTGCTCCGTGCTGTAGCCTGGTGGGCAGCGGCGGTGGGTTACCGGGAGCCGGGCCATGCGCGCGGCCAGGGAGGGGCTGGCAGGCACTCACCCGAGATCCTGGACTGCTGGCTGGCATAGCTGGAGTTGCGGGAGTGGCCAGAGTGGAACACCTCCTCGGGACTGGACAGGTTCTGGTCAGGCTCCTCTGGCACCCCTGGAGGCGGGCAGGGCAGGGTTACCGGGGTGCTTGCCCTCACCCTTTACCACGTCTTCTCACCGAATCTGGCCGGGGCTGGGGCCAGGCACTGTGCATTTCCATTGTAACAGACTGAAAAGCTGAGGCTCGCGGGAGCAGCGACCTGCCACAGTTCACCCTGAGCCAGGCTCGCTCAGTCCAGAGACAGCCCTCCGGGCCTGTTCGCAGGGGGCTCCACTGGGTATGTGAGTAGGAGACGGGGTCACAGTCCAGTGGAGAAAAAGAATGTCGAACCAAGAGTTTCCCACAATTACCCCAACTACAGTGCATGCGCAGCCAGGAGCGTGGGGGTGGAGGTCGGGCCAGGTCTGGCATCAGGGAAGGCTTCCCTGAGGAGGTGGCCTTCGTGGGAGCCCACAAGTCAGACAAGGCGTCAGGGAAAGCCCCTCCCGGCCGGCGGGAACGGCAGGAGCAAGGGCCCGGAGGCTCGAGGGAGCCTGAGGCAGCGTATTTGGAGCACCACAAATAAGGCTGAGGGGAGTGACCAGGTCCTAGCAAGTCCATCTTCAAAACCAACTCTGGGCACCCCCAGCAAGAGGCACAGGCCACCATCTGCCCAGGGATCCACCCGGGCTGGGGAGTACCCGCCCGCCAGGCCTCCCCATCAACAGCGGAAGGAGGGATGGCCCAGCCCCACTGGGAGAGGAGCACACCCAGGCCTGCCGTGTCTCTGGGCTTCTCAACTCCCCAAAGGTTCTCTGCAGATAGGGGAGGGGGCCGCAGGGAAGGGCAGGGACTGAGGGGCACATGAGGCACCCTCTGTGCTGGGGAGCACTGCACCCCGCACCCTGGAGCTGCCATCCCCACGTGCAGTTCCCAGGCTATGGCAGGAAAGAGCCCTGCGCTCCACTCTGGGCCTCACTTGGTGTCTGCAGGAAGACGGGAGCGGACCTCGGGGCCAGGGGCCCTCCCTGCTCCCAGCGCAGCCGGAGGCCCCTCCCTCTGGAATCATCTTGGGCACAATTTAGAGCCCCACAGGCAGCCTCTCAGCTCTTGACTTCACCCCCATCCCACCCCCAGGTGAGGGTGCGGTAGCCGAGCAAACCTCCTATTTGGGAGAACCTGCTCCCCCTGCAGAGCACTGACGGGGGGCGACTGGAGCCCCCCTCCAGGTAGCGCCACCCCTCCCAAACGCCACACTGTCTCCTCTGGGGACTTGGGCTGTTGGGTTTTTTTATAGCGTCAGTGCTAACTGGCTAGAAATACGGCCCAGGAAAAGCGGGTGCCGGCCAGGCGCACCATGCTCGGGTCGTTCCCCAGCAGCCCGGACGCGGTGTCCATCAAGGATCCCATGGTACAGGGCGCACCCCCAGACCCGGGGGCCTGAGGGCCCGTGCAGGGGGCGCACAGTAGGGGAGCAGGTGCCCCCAGCACGTCCCGCCTGAACACTGCGGCCACCCCAGGCCCAGCCCACCCCTCGGCCGGCATGATCTGACTTATCGTCCATTTAACTCTCCTACTAGGCCAGGACGCCAGGTCAGACTTGGTCCAGGGCTCTGCAGGGCCCAGATGTCGGCCGAGGGGCGCACCGGGGGGCTACCACCACCGCGACCCCTCTTCCCAGCAAGTCCCTGGGCCCTCGGCACACTGTGGAGATGGAAGCCTTCAGCCATGGGGTGGGCTGGGCAGGTGGGGAGCAGTACCTGAGCTGAGGATGGTGGGCCGGGCCTTGGGGGGCCGGGACCCGGTCAGGGAGTTGGTGCTGCTCTTGCCACCGCTGCTGGTCCCGCCACCCTTACACGTCAGCTGCAGAGAGGAGTCCTGGCCCGGGATGGAGATGGACTTGGCAGTGGACGGCGGCCTGTAGAGGACAGATGGGCGTGACGGGTGGCACCCCTCGGGGCTGACGAAGACAGAGTTGCCCGAGAGCCTGGAGGAGCAGAATAACTGCCCGCCCTCCCCCAGGCAGCGGTGACTCACGTCTTGAAGCAGGGGTCCCCAGAGAGCAGGAACATCCCAATGGTGACCTGTGAGAAAGGGGGGTTCACCACACCGTGTCCACCACCCAGCCCGGGTGCGTGGGACTCCGCTCCCCCCATATCCGCCCTGCACGGCCGGGCAAAGGCCAGAGCTGCACTGCACCCCCCTCCTCTTACGGAGATGGGGCCCTCCTAACTCCTGACCCCTGGAGGTGCGGCAGGGCTCGAGGAGCCTCCTTCCTGCCCAGCTCGCCCACTCTGCGCCCCCGGGCACTGAGACTGGAGCTGACTGGGGGCCACTCTCTCAGAGGCTTCCGGGCAGCCTCCATCGTGTCCTAGTTTCAAAATGACAAGTCGCGACCCTGCGCTGCTCACTTCAGGAGGCCCAGAGCCCCGCCTCCACCTCCGGCTCCGCCCGACTCCGGCACAGCACGCCCCGCAGTGGTCAGTCCACAGAGGTGTGGCTGGGACTATCTTCTCAGCCAGACAGCCAGCTCCGAGAGGGCAGAGAGGGGAGGCAACTGCCTGCCGATGCCTGTGCCCTCAGTCCACCGGGACCCGGGCAGGCCCTTCTGGCTCACAGGTGTGCCGCGGGGGCTCAGGCTGGTTGGTCAGGGGGCGCCGAGGGCGGGACTGCATGTAGAGTCGTCCAGCTGGGGCCAAGCTCTCTTGGGACCCTGAATCTGTGGCCTCCCCCTCCCCATCGCAAGACTAGATTAAGACACCCCTGAGCACTGCGGTCAGGCCTCAGGAGGTAAGACGGGGCGAACACTTGGAAATGCTGACCTCATCAAAAGTGCTCAGCAAAGCCTCAGAGACTATTGGGGTCCATGCCCTGGCCCCCAACTGTGGATGGGGAATCTGAGGCCAGATGGCTATGCTAGGCCCGGCGGTGGTTTCCTGACCCAGGAGAGCCCACATCTTCCCATGTCTCTCACTGCCCGTCCAAGGTGAGAACGTGCATTTTAAACTACCCTCCTAGCAGGACCAGGCTCCCCCTGCCCAGAGTTGGGGTGAGGGTGGGAGAGGCCCCCAGCACCTTGAGGATGGAGTTGTCCTGGCGCGTGTTCTTCGTGTCATACCCCTCCAGCAGGCAGCAGCGCACCGTGGAGCCCGAGCCTGCAAACTCGGCCAGGTTCAGGTCGGCGAAGCCCAGCTAGAAGGGACAGAAGAGAATGTGGGCAAGGGGCTGGCAGCACAGGGGTTAACTGGTGAAGGCGGGGAGGGAGAGAGGCAGGCGATGTCCCTGGGCCCGCCCCCCAGCCCGGACCACTGTTGCATAACCAGCGCCCAAGGACAGAGGCCCTGGTTGGCGGCTCCAAAGTGGCAAAGTCGGGAGCTCACATCACCTAGACGCACAAAGCACCCTTTGTGCCGCGTCCCAGCATGCACCGGGGCAGCGTCTGAGATGAAAGGACATTGTTGTCTGTGACACAGACACATTGTTCCCTGGGAAACAAGGCTGGTGCTGTCGGGAGCAGCCAGGCCAGTGGGCAAGGGAGGAGGGAAGGCCCGTGGGAACCTGGCGTTGCGGGGGGACAGGAGGCCAGGGGAGGGGCACTCTGCAGGGTGGGCAGAGGACCCTCTTGGGAGCCGAGGGAGGGAACTCCTGGCAGGTCCTGGGATGAGAGAGGAGAAAAGGATGGGCGGGAAGTGAGAGTGTGCAAAATGGGGTGTATGAGTTAAAAAGGCCTCTTATGAAAGCCAAGTCTACCAGGTTGGGGAAGGAAGGGAAACTGAGGCAATGGTGAGAGATGCTAGTTTAGGGGCTTGGGGGACAACTAAACCAATTAAAGATATGTATGGAGCACCTGCTGCGTGCAAATCTCTGCTGCAGAGTTTAGGGGCACACGTGCCTTTGGGTTCAGATCCCAGCCCTACCATCCACTCAGAGTGACCCCCCAGTTTACAGACAA
This sequence comes from Scalopus aquaticus, assembly GCA_004024925.1. Classification (NCBI taxonomy): domain Eukaryota; kingdom Metazoa; phylum Chordata; class Mammalia; order Eulipotyphla; family Talpidae; genus Scalopus; species Scalopus aquaticus. The sequence goes on along the minus strand of PVIJ01001488.1, from coordinate 178,071 downwards.
GGGCATAAAGGTTCAGAGAGGGGACGTGACCACACAGCTGAGCTGCAGAGCCAGGCCGGAAGCGAGGCCTAGTTGGCATCGCCGCGCACCTCTGTGGGCCTGTTTCCTCCTTAGTATAACGGAGACAGAGCCTGGGTGGGAGTTTGACTGGAGAAGGGCAGGGAGGGGGCCTGGCAGGTGCCACACAGGCTGGGTGGAAGTGGGGTGGGCTGGCAGTTTGCTGCCACCCCCCTGGCTGGACAGCTGTCCTTGCCTGTGAGCACCAGAGGGCGCTGGGATTTCCACCCTCACGGCACCTTCCACAGGTTGCTTTCAGAGCCCGGGCTGGTGGGAAGGGCCGCGCTGCACAAGCCTCCACCAGGCTGAGGTGAGGCAAAGGTAGGCCCCGTGGCACAGACAGAGCCACCACCTGCCACCCGGCCACCTCCCCACAGCGCTGGGGGTGGGCCAGTAAAGGGTGTAGGGCTGGGCAGGCTTCTCAACATCCCAGGTGGCCCGTCCAGAGCCATCGCACCGCAGTCTGCCCAGTGGGAACGGCTGAGTGTGTGGCCCTGGGCTGGGGGCGTGCTGGGAATGCAACCACAGCCCCTGGTTTGAGACGGTGGGCACTGGCTAGTACCACAGGACACTGCTGCCGCTAGGAAGCAAAAACAAATGATGCTCGTGATGTGCTGAGAACTCAAAAGCCAGTTGCGTCTATTTGGAACAAGGCCCCTCCCGCCCGCGTGCGCGTGGTGCGCAGCCAGGAGCACGCCTGCTTCCCTACGGCGTGCGTCTGCTTAAGCGGGCTCTGTGCTGGGACAGCAGCCTCCGCGGCCACTGCTGAGGTCCAAAAAGACGCTAATGAATCAAAATGGTGGGTGGGCCCGGGGAGGGGCCTGGGAGCGAGGGAGTGGAAACTGCGCTTCCACTCGGAATTTCTCTGCCATCTGTGATGATGCCGCCTTTCCATCGGGGCAGGGACGCTGGCTGCAGATCTCCCCGCACTACTTCACTTGGAGGGCTGACTCGGCTGGGGCAGAGGAGAGGCTGCGTGTTCTGGGAGCTTCTCTCATGCCTGCCCTGTCCCAGCCCCGCCATGCGACCGCCACGCACACAGCCCCACTTACCTTGGAATACGCCTTTCCGCCCTTCAGCTCCTGCACAGGGAGAGAGACACAAGCAGCGGGTGACTAGGAATCCCATGGGTTTCCCAGTTCCCCCCAAATCTAAGTGCCAGGAGACAAGGACAAGGCCCGAAGGGACAGTCAGGTCTCGGACTGACGGTGCTCCCCGGCCCTGCAGCCCGGCCTCACCTTGCGCACGGACACACGGAAGATGCAGGGGTCCAGCAGGCCAGTGGCCGGGTTGGCGCTCATCTTACACACGAAGGTGAACCTCTTCCGCCACCGCACACAGTTCTCCTGCACCTCCTCCCTGGGGGCCAGACGGGACAAGTGAGCCAGGCACACAGGGACAGGGCTAGTGGGGTGGGTGGGGGAGGGCTGCAGGAGTGCAGGGGAGGGGAGCGCTCATTTTGCACTTTGTATCGCAAAGTGACTATTTTCCTAACAAGAATGTGATTGCATAAGTGCTGTAAAAACAAAAAATGCCTAATAAAAACTGAAAAAGCACAAGGCAGGGGTGAGTTCAGGCCGGGGACAGCTGCCCCACCCCCCACGGGCCTGGGCCCTCCTTCAGGCAGGCTCGGGCGCTCTGAGTGAGGCTCAGTCTCCCCAGGCCAGGCCCTCAGCCACCTGCCCGAGCGTGAGCCGAGGCGAGGGAAACCATCTGGGCACGGCCAGCCCTGACCCAGAGGTCCTGGCTGCAGACCCCTCTCCACCACCGACACCCACGGCACCAGCTGGGGTGCACGCAAGAGCATCGTGCAGCCTGCTCCCGGGCCAAGATCTGTGATCTCACTTCCAAGACAGCGGGGCAGCCACTATCATTACCCCAGCCCCACAGTCAATGGAAGCGGCAGCTCTGGGCCCCGTCCTGCAGGCCCTACTGGCAGCCTAGCTCCAGTGCCACGTGTGGAACCTGCCACTGTGGGCTGGGGCCCCGCTTGGGGACTTTAGCTGACTGCACAACCAAGCCCTGAAACTCAGCATTCCCTCCACAGGGAGGCAACCGTGTGCCCTGGGGGTGAGTGGGAGCAGCTCCCTGAGCCTCTCCTAGCAGCAGGCCTGGGGGTGGCAGTGGCAGAGATGAGCTTCCCCCCCCTCCCGGCCCGGCCCCCCACAGCCCGCCTGACAACAGGCAGCACGGAAGGGAGGGGCAGCCGGAGAGACCTTATCTCCAGCCTCATCCCACCTGACAGGAACCGCCAAGCAAACAGCTGAGGAAGTGACCTCTCCACACCCCAGGGACCCGGGAGCGAGGGTGAGTTGCCAGGCGCCCAAGGGGGAGAGTCAGTGCCTGCCCCTCCTGTTTGCTTTTCGCTTAAGCCAGGTAGGTAGCAGGACGCCACCCCCTTCTATGGCTGAGGGCTCCGAGGCACCGGGAGCAGCCCCCACCCCCTGAGGAATGAGGCAGGAGTTGAGCCCAGTGCTGTCCGGCCATGGTCAAGCACACAGCCACGGGCCACGCAGCAGCCAGGAGAGCCTGGCAGGAGGGCATCTGGGGCTGTGGGACCAGCGGGCCCTGCTACGCACCTGCGGCACCACCCGCGGCTGTGAGAGCCAGCGTGTACCAGGGCTGGCCCACCGCCCTGAACTTTACTCACACAATGACGCTGACAGTCACCTGGTGATGACTCAGTGTTGCCAGCAGAGGGTGGGGAAAGGGTGGGTCAGGGAAGATGGCCGGAGGCTGGGAAGGGACCTGCAAGCTCAGGCCCAAGTGGGGAGTTGCTAGTGGGGGCGCCATTCAAAGCCAAGGGAACAGCCTGAGTGGGGAGGGAACGTGCTCTCTGCCCCCTCCCCAGTAGATGACAGCTCCCGAGCCCTGCCTGCCACGAGGAGCCGCTTGGGGCTCCCCTGCTGCGGCCGTGGCCCAGGCCGAGCCCCTGCCCTGCAGACTGCGGCAGGAGGCCAGGCAGTCCTGCGCTCACGGCTCTCGCACTCGGACTGGGCGCGATCTCCCCAACACCCACTCGCAGGCAGGGACCTGGGTGTCTTCAGAGAGGTGAGTCTCACAAAGGATCTGGCCTGGGGAAGGTCTCGTCTGATGAAGACTCGGGATCTAGGGGTGCTCAGTCACCAGAAGGTACCAACATTATTAGGAGGGCGAGTTCCAGCAACCCCCCGCCGGCCCAGACTGGGGACAAACAGAAAGGTCAGGGCGAGAGATAAATGGCAGGAAGGGAGAGCCCAAGCCCCTGGCAGATAAGGGCAGGTATGGTGGGGAAGCAGGTGCCACAGGAGGGGCAGGCGCCTGCGCTAGGGCCCACTCTACTCATCCCCTTGTTACTGAGCGCCAACCGCACGCCTGTCCTGGCCTGTACGCTCGGCCCATGCAGGCGAGCAGCTTACATCCTGCTGGGAGGAGAACGATGAGGCTCAAACAAGGAAAACACACAGCGGTGGAAAGAGAGGACTGAAACCCCACAGGCAGATGCTCTGCTCTCGCAGGTAGGGCAGGCTACAAATCCACTAGAAAACTGCTAGAATACATGAATTCATCAAGGTTGCAGGAGACAAGCTATAAGCACTAAAAAAGAAAAAGATGTAATGATAAATTTAACAAAAGCATAAAACTTTATTGAGAGAAATTCAAGAAATCTAAATGAAGGGAAAGACACCTCACAGCCACAGACCTGAAGATTTCACGTCACTAAGACGACGGTACTCTCAAACTGATCTAAAAATTCGACACAGCCCCTATTCGAGTCCATCTAGCTTCTTTGCAGAACTCTGACGAGCTGATCCTAAACCTTTATGTAGAAACTCAAGGGATCCAGATGGTCAAACAATCTAGAAAAGGAACGTAATTAAAGCATTTACATGTTTTGATTTCAAAACTGCAGCTATGATAATCATGAGCGAGTGGTTCCGGCACCACGGACACAGGGATCGATGGGATGGTGCGAGAGTCCAGAAGCAAACCTTCGCGTCCATGGTCAGCTGGTTTTCAGGAAGAGGGTCGGTGGGGAAAAGAACAGTCTTTTTAACATAGGTCGCTGGGTATGTGGATATCAAGGTTGTCAACATGTGAAAGAATGAAGTGGATCCATTTCTCACACCAAATACAGTAAACTCAACAGGGATCAGGAAGAGTAAGAGCTAAAACTACAGGGCCTCCCTGGTGGCGCAAGGGGTTAAGTCTTGCCTATGAAGCTGTCTGCAGCCACTGCAGCACGAGTTCGATCCCCAGCCAGGGAGCTTCCCGCATGGCGCAGCAGACCTCTCCTGTCTCACCCACTGCTCCCCTCAGCAGCGGATTTCAGTCTATCCACCTCTTCAGCTCCCTGCTCGGTCTCTGGTGAATCCTCTCACCACCCCACACCTCTAGCCTATACCCCAGTTCTTGTATGCATAAATGAATAAATTAAAAAAAAAAAAGAGCTAAAACTACAGTGCACAGCACAGGCCGATCTTCACGACCTGGGGTTAGGCGATGGTTTCTTAGAGGGCAGAAAGTACAGGCGACAAAACACACTTAGAGATATGCTGGACTTCATTAAAAGTAAACTTTTGTGATCTGACAGACTCAACCAAGTGTGTATTCAGAGCCCTGTGGAAACAAGAGGGAGGCCCCAGGGCCCATCCCGTGCGCCCCGGCTGCTCCCTTCCTGTCACCTATTAGCTATTAGAAGCAGCTGCTAGAGATCTGAATGCAAAAAATACAGAATGAAAGAAAAGACTTACAAATCACATATACAAGGGACCTGTAGCTAGAACACATGAGGAGCACTCACAGCTTCAATAATAAAAAGACAAATAATTCAATTAAAAAATGGGCACAATTACAAATGGCCAATAAGCGCATGAGAAAATGCCAAACGTGAACAGCCACCAGGGAGATGTGAATCAAAATTATAATGAGACACCACCTTACAGCACCAGGGTAAAAGTCGTCCACATGTGTGAACATGGCACGTGCAAAGGCCCTGAGGTGGAAACATGCCGGAAAATGGAAAGGCAGCGGGGAGGCCAGCGGTTGGAGAGGCCTGGGGAGAACAGCACAAGAGGTGGGCAAGGGAGCAGAGGTCACGTGGAGGCCTCTGAATCTTACTCAGACAGTGGCCGTCTTGCCTCTAAGGACTCTGGCTTTGGCAGAGGCAGAGAGCGCCACGAAGGAGCTGGGAAGAAGGCAGGAAGAATAAAAACACTCCCAGTGACCAGAGGCCCAGGCTTGAAAGAGGAGACATTGAGGGGTATCCACAGATCCTTTGCGGACCCTCCAATTTCCACCCACCAGCTCCACTCTGACCCTGCCCAGGAGGTAGAAGCAGCTGCTGGAGCTCTGAGGAGAAAGCTCACTGTGCAAAGCAGAAACACCCAGGGGTTATTAGGATTACTGTCTGGGAACAAAGCCCGTATCGAATTGTGGATTCTTCCCCTTCTCCTTTGTGAGTCGCCCGTGGGAACACCAACCAGGAAGCCCCAGGCCTGTTCCTGGTCCCCGGGACTAAGCGGGTCAGGTCAGAGAAAGCCACATGGAACCCTCCCAGGCTCAGTCAACAGGAAGGGAGCAGGCGGGGCGCACGGGATGGGCGCTGGGGCCTCCTCTTGTTTCCACGGGGCTCTAAGCACACACTATTAAACGCCACCACTCCCACGGGAGGGAGGAAGCTTGCAGCCTTGCCCAGGCCCACCCCAGGTCACAGAGGAATAGAATAAACCCTCCAGGGGCAGCCATTTCCTGATGGCCTACTGTGCACCGCCTACTGGAGCGCTTCCAGGTTGAAAGCAGGTGTCGCTGTGGCCCACCTTACAGATGAGGCTCAGAAAGGCGGTGTAATTCACCCACAGACACAGAGCTGGGGACAGAGCCAGGACCCAGCCCGCAGACGCCTCCTGGGGCCCCAAGAAGAGGGAGCTAGGTCGCCACAGTGAGGTGGCATGGGGTCCAGGCACAGGGCAGAGATCATGGGGGCACGATGGGCACAGGCTGGGTGGGACTCATAAAAAAACATCAGGAATGAGGACGCCAGGCCGGCAGTCACGAGCCCCAGGTGGGAGCTGGCCAGGTCCCCGTTTACTTGACTCAGAAACCTTTTATCAAGTATTTGCTACATGCTCAGTGCTGCTGAAGGCCCGCGGGACATGAGCAGTGGCGAGCAGAGGCAGAAAGCCTCGCCATCAGCGGCCAGAGTCTGGCGGTGGCAGGAGACGGACAGAACGAGGCGAACACACAGCCGGCAGCGGGCAGGGCAGGTGGGCAGTCCCCCTCACCAGAGAGAGAGAGAAGCCCTGGGCCCCGGGGAAACCAGGGTGAGGAGCTTGACACGAGGAACCCCCGCCTTTTTCTTAAGTGAAATATCTAAATGGCTGTGGGCACAGGAAAACGGGAGGTGCCCCGTGGCACTGTGAGGGAGGCAGCTCCGGCCTGGGGAGAGCAGGGCTGGATGGGGAAGGACAGGAGGAGAAAGCATCAGATGTGACTTTCTGTAAGCACGATTGGGGGGGGGGGCAGTGAGCTCCCTGGGGAGTCTTCACGGTCACAAAGGGGCGAGAGGCCTGCCCACTGCATGGGGACGGCCTGGAGCCACAGAGGCCGCTGCACCAGACTCCCTGGGAGGCAGGGACTCCCAAGGTCAGGAGCCACCGTCTCAGAAAGAGGGTGTGAAGACCCAACAGCACGCGAGCACCTGGTAAGGGGCCGGCTGGCGAGGAGGCTGCTCAGGGCCCCCGGAGGAGGGCGTGTACAGAGGCAGAACTGAGGCCCAGCGGGGCGCCCAGACCTGGACCCCGCTCCAGGCCTCTGCACCGGCCTGAGGAGACAATGGCCACAGGCAGGAGGGGCGCTCCAACGGGGAGCCCACGGCGTTGGGGGGGACTGCAGGCGCCACCGTCTTTGTTTCTCTCCCAGGACTGTTTACATAACTGAGATTTAATGTGGAAGCTGAGGGTAGGGCATGAGGTTAGAGGGCTGAGGAAGACATGGGACGGGAACACCCCACGGCCCCACTGCAAGGCTGAGCCCACACACCCTCGCGGCAGGACAGGCATCCACCGGGTTGGAGGCCGCGGCTCCCCAGGCTGGGCCCAGGGCGGGGCCCCAGCACCTCACGGCCGGGACAGGTTATTACAGGGGCTGGGTTTCCCGGGCAGTTCAGGGAGTTTCATTTTTAGCTTGAAGACATACAATTAGCTGTCTAAGGCCCGGGGGGCAGGCGAGCCCTCCACCCGCAGCGGCAGTTTGGCTATTTCTGGGTTGTCCTGAAAAGGGCAGAGCACCCCACCCGGACGGTGTCCTTGGCGCAACAGAACTCCCTCAGAGAGGCCCTGGCCCGGTCCCCCCCATTACACATCCACAAAGACTTACTGTGGGTGCCAGCTGTGCGCATGTGGTGAGGAGACACAGCAGAGCAGCCCCGGGGGGAGCCCCAGTGAGTGGGGAGACGACCACACAGAGAGTGACTGACCGCTGCTGCCAGCCTGAGGAAATGGAAGGGGACAGAGCACCAGACAGAGCGGGGGCCTGGCTTGGGATGGGGCCAAGACTGAGGCGGGCTGGGTGAAGATTCGGGGGATAGCACAGGAAGCCCCAAAGAAGTAGGTGGCTCCCAGGAAGAAGGAAGAGACGGCCAGGGGTGGGACCAGCTGGAGAAGGTGGCTGCATGAGTGACCCCAGAAGGCCCATCTGAGGGAGCCTCAACTTCTTTGTCTATAAAAGGTGACATTGCCCACCACACCGGATCCCGGCGGGGTGGGAGGAGACAGGGGTAACTGCGAAGCCCACCCCAGCTCCTCCTTCCACTGCTCAGTCAGAGGCATGCAAAGAATGGGGGGGGGGGGACCACACACATCTTCCCAGCATCGGGGGTCAGGGAAGGCAGCCGGCCACCACAGGGCCCCATGCTGTACCCCAGATACGGAGGGGAACATCTCTCGTCCACCAGCCACCACCATCTCCCCAGAGAGGCACAGTGCAGGGCCTGCTCTAGACCATCTCCCCTGCCCCAAGCTCATTGTTGATCAGTCAACTATAAACCAGGTCCCACCCACTGAGCTGTGTTATATGTTGACCACATGAATTCTACCACAGTTGTGCCAGGTACAAGCCACCATCATTCCCATTTTACAGATGAAGAAACTGAGGTTAGAGGGCAGGACAGAGCAGAGAGGGCCGGAAATCAAAGAGCAACAGGGCTGGCTGCTGCCACCAAGGCCACATACACCTTCAACTCATCCCCATGTCCCTCAAAAGCAGGTGAATGGACACTCAGGAGGAAAGGCACTTCCTCCTGGTTCCCACAAACGAAAGGCACTTCCTCCTGGTTCCCTTCAAAGCTGCGAAGGCTGGCAGGGCAGGCTGAAGGGAGCCACCAGCCTCAGCAGCTCAGAGGGAAATTCGAGACTCCCAGCAGGAGCCGCCTTCCAGCAGGAGATGCCCCAGGGCTTGCTGAGGTCAGCTGGCAGCACCCGGCCAGGACCAGCCTCACTGCCAGGAAACACAGCAGGATCCAGAGCCTTAGCCCCACCGGTTTCCATCACGCAGGTGATAAGGGTCAGGGCGGTGAGGCCAAGTCCTGGCCCGGCCTGCCAAGCCCACGGGTCACTGCACACAGCACCGCACGGGCCAATGAAGACTCCCCCTACAGCGGGAGCAAAGGCCTGGCCCGCGGCAGGGGTCAGAAGAAGGGAACCTGGGGTATTAGTGGGCTCTGGCGAGACCCTGCACCCACCCTCAGCACCTCCCCAGCCCCTATCTGCGGGCTCATCCACAACAGTCCCTGCCCCCGGCCCGGCAGGGAGCGGCTCAGTTGTGGCCACAGCAGCGAGCTCTGGTAGGCCACGGCTCAATAGACCGAAGCCAGCACTGAAAACTCCTCCGGCTTATCTATCACGGGAGATGCCCGGCCCCGCAAGAGAAGACTCCGCGGGCTGGGGTTTCCCCACCTCAGCGCTATTGACACTTTGAGTCAGATAATTTGGGGGTTCTGGGAGGAGGGCAGATAGGTGCATAAGATGTTCAGCAGTGCCAGTGGCACCCCCAGCTGTGAAAACCAAAACTGTCTCCAGACTTTCCAAATGTCTCCCCTAGGGTACAAAACTGCTCTGGGTTGAGGACCAGGGCCGCAGGCCTTGGACTGGAGTTCTTAAACCAGCTGCCAAGTGATTCGGAGGCAGGGAACTGGACACCCACTAAAGGAGGGGGCACACCCAAGAGAACTGAATGGGGCCCAGGGACCTCCCAGCCCCAGTGTGCTCCTGGGTTCCCCCCATTGGGTCCCTCGAAGGAGAGGTGACCGGAGCCAGGCTCCAGCACACAGAGCCCTCCCCAGCCCCGCGGCCCAGGGATGCCAGAGAGCCCACCTGCGCCTTCACGCCACGTCCACCCCTCGATCCCCCAGCCCTTGGCCAGGCTCCTGCAGGAGCCAGAGGCCATGGTGATGCAATCAAGGCCAAGGCTCCCGGCTGATGAAACTCAGCCCAGGCGGGAGAGGCAGAGTCTAATAAGGAAACAATTTAAATCGACAACATCTGCCTGCGCTTCCCAGAAGAGAGGAGAGCGCAGCCTCGGGAGGGGCCCACCGGGGCCCAGCCAAGGCCTCCATCCAAGGGCTGCGGGGCGGGAGAGCCTCCAGCCTGCGACGTGGCCAACGTGGCATCCCAGCAGCCCCGAGGTCCTGCCAGGAATCCAGGGCTGCAGAGGGGAGCAGCCTGTTGCAGCCCCGACACAGGCTGACCTCCTCCTGCGGCAGGGGGAGGCAGCAGGAAGTTCCTAGAAGCCAAGCCACTCTGCTCGGCACAGGGCGCTCGGGGGGGCACCAGCCACCCCAAGACCCTTCTCTGCTCCTCTGCCAACCTGAGCCCCGAGGGTGACTTGGGGATTGGCCGGTGGGCTGGGAGTAAGGCTGAGTGGGCGAGTGAGCGCACACATACCACATGGACAGCACACTGGGGGCTTCAGACACCCCAAAGTGGAAAGGGGTGAAGTCAGCCCAATCACTCGGGCTTGGCAGGGGAGCTCAGGGTGGGGAGCAAAGACTCCAGTGTCAGCGGCACCTGCTCGAGGCCTGCTGCTCACAGGCCAGCAATCTTGAGGTGACAAAGCCCGAGTGGTCGGGTGCTGGCTTGCCCAAGTCACTGACACTCAGCTGGGGCTCGCGGCCTTGGCGCCCCGAGTCAGGCTCTGCTGGGGCTCGAGCTTCCCCAGCGCCGGTGTTCGGCAGGCTGCCGAGGGATCCAAACTCACGCGCAGACCCAAGCCCGCCACCCCGGCTGGCCCAGGCTGGCTCCTGCGCCAGGCGCCCTCCCGTGTGCCGGGTGCTGCTCGAACACGAACTCCCTGCAGGCACGACCACCACCCACTTCACAGCGAGCAAACTGACACTCAGGGAGTCCTCAGGTTCCCTAGGAGGTGGGGGTGGCCTGCACCCCCAGACCTACCATAGGAGCCCATGCCAAGCCTCCACCCTGCTGGATCACTGGGGACAGCCTCGGGGGACTGTGGCATCCATGTCCCCACGCCATGTGGCCCGACTCTCCACACAAAGTCCCAACATCAGGGAAGAGGTGGCCCCGAGGCCAGGCTTACACTAAGGCGGGCCACTGGGTCGGAGTACACGGTGGGGTGAGGCTCTGGCCAGACACTGCAAGACCCGCCGGGGGCAGGGACCACACACGTTCCCGTCAGAGTTCAGCTTCCCGCTGACCTGGAGTCCACCCCCACCCGGGGAGGCAGGAGCATCATCTCCAGGCCACACGAGGCCCCGAGCGAGCGCGGAAGTCACCTACCCGAGGGCTGACAGAGAAGGCTGTGTCCTGCCCTCAGAATCCAAACTAGGTCCCCAGCCAGAGGTGCGCCCTCGGAATTCAGAGCACGGAGACGTAGCTGGGCTGTAGCAGCCACTGCCCCTCCCCGAAGACCCACAACCCTTGGAAACACAGCCGTGAGCTTGGCTCTGCTCGGGGAGTGTCCCGCCTGAGCCCGAGACTCCGGGCGGGCAGGCCTGCCGGCTCGCAAGTCACGGGCACGAGAGCAGCAACCCAAGGGCCCAGGCTGAGCTCTGCCCTTCTCTATTTCACAGGGCTGAAGAGAGGCCTAACGGGAGAAGGGGGCCCTCACGCTGAGTGGGGGCCACGGCTGTGGCCATGAGAACGCTGAGTAGACGGTCTAGCAGGACCCAGGCACACTAGGCCCTGAAGGAGCCCCATTCCCTGCCCAGGACCATGGGTCAGGATGGTGCCCCAGGCCTCAAACCTGGCTGGGATGGCCAAGGAGTGGGTCGGCAGGTGGCCCGGGCATGCCGAGGCACTCCTGACTGACTCACACCTGTGTGGTGTTTGATTCACCTAAGGCAGGAAGAGGAGGGAGGGACCCCCAGCCCTGGAGCCCCACTCCCTGAATGGCTGGGCTCGAGTGAGTCATGAGGACGCCCCTGTGCCGAGAAGGCACCTCCCCACGACTGCTGCCGCCGCACCAATCAGGACCTGGGTCTCAGGCCCTGAAACACATGGGGCACCACGTCCCAGAACAGAGGCCTGGAGCAGGGCCCTCCTGCTGCTTCCCGAGTCCTGAGGATGGCATCCAGCTCGGCAGGTGCTCAGGAAGTAACCGACAACTAAATGAGTGACCCTCACAGCCCTACTCCCCACAAGAGCTGCCTTAGGCCTTTTTGCACCCACATCCCCACCCCCAGAAAAGGGAGTCCCCTCTGTGGCCGGGCCAGAGATTGAGGGGTCACCTTTGGAACTGCGGGCAGGTTCGTGCCCCACACAGCACTCCGAGTGTCTGAGGGAACTTTTAGGGCCCACTGGCCAGCGTCACAGCCCCTCACAGGCCTGCGGGGCTCAGGCCTATCTTTCTGGCCATCTTCCAAAGGGCTGGGGTTCAGGCGGGACCACCACCTCCTGCGACCACTGATTCTCCTGCAGACCCAGGAATGACCCTGGGTCAATCACGGCCTGTCATTCACTTATTCCACGCACATTAACTGAGCATCTACTACGAGCCAGGCTTGAGAGGGAAACATCTCGAACAGGGCTGGGCCTCCGTCCTGTCTGCATCCAAAGTGGGCACAGCCCAGCCATAACCGATTCCTCTTCATCTGACACAAAACCCCTGGGAGGTGCTGGAGCTCAGGGGCAGGTCTTTTCTTGGCTGTCAGGGAGAGTAGTATCAGCCAAAGGTCACCCCACAGAGAAGCCGCGTCCCCTCCACCACCATGCTCAGCATTTCTCCGGAGGCGACCTCTCGCAGGCTGTAGCGCAGGGGCCACGGCTGTCCTGGCCACTGCTGTGCCCAGGGCAGGGGCTGGGCCCTAAGGGGTGTGTCTGCTGAGCGGGTGCACCACAGAAGAGACGTGAAACAGGGAGAGAGGGAGGAATGCGGACCTTTGCTTTCTGCCCCCACCTCTGAATCCTCCCCGCTAACTGCCCTGGATTAGTGCCACCCCTGCCAGCCTTACTGAGCACTCACCCTGGGCAGGGGCTACGCTGAGTCTATCAGAGTTTAACCACTGACCCTAGCACCAAGAAGCCCATCACCCCACTTCACAGAGGAGGAACACAGGACTGGGGGGATCCCGTGATGTGGCAGCCTCGGGCGCCTCCCTCCCACCCTTCCTCTGAACTGCCAACCTGCCAATCACTGGCCTCTGCCAGGGTCTGCAAGAGGCAGAAGGAAAATTCCCGGCCAGAGGACTATTGGCAGCTGCTAATATGGCCTCATCAAAGGAGTGACGCCTGTCAGGTCGGACGGTGCAGGCTGTCCCGTGAGAAAGACCCAGGACAAGACCTGGGGGTCGCCTCCTGGCTTCCCGGCACCTCACTCGATCTAGAGGACTGTGGCCCCTAGCGCACCCCAGGCACACAGCAAATGCTCAACGCAGTCCCCTGGAATGGGCTCCCCGGAGAGGACTTTATAGGCCCCTGAAGTCCCTTCTGCCCACCCGCCCCCGCTGATGTCACCCCACACCTCTCAGGAGGGGTTCTTCTACCAAATGCTCTGGAACTTCACGTAAAGAGCACCTCGCAGTGTATGGCTCCCCATCCCCCTCCTACCCAGACACTCTCCTGGAGAGCAGCAGCAGCTCAGCACCAGCAGGTTTGGTTTTGATTGGGGATGGGAACCCCCTCCCTGGAAAGGCCTCCAGGTCTGCAAGCTACAGCCCCAAGCAGTCAACCTGTGGCTGCCTTGACTGCGGTAACATACAAATCTGACTGATTCATACCTTCAGGGGCTCGCCCACCTCAGATAAGGCCCAAGCCCCTGCCTGTGGCTGTGTCCCCACCCCCCACCCCAGGCTGAGCTCCCTGCCCACCCCACCCCAGCTCATCCTAACCCCCCATTTTCCCTGGGATCCGGCCCAGCCCTGCTTCCTGCTAAGGGCCCTGCAAGGGTGGGGCTGCCTTCCCAGGAACCCACAAGGGCCCCACAAGCAGAAAGTGCTCAGGAAATGGTCCCCGAGGGACGGGGGTGGGGGCGGGGGGACCGCAGGTGGGCCGTGGAGAGCTCAGAGAGGAAGCAGGAGGAGGGGAGGGCGCTCTGCGGGCCCGTGCACAAGGCCCAGGCTTCCGCCCAGGCCAGCACCTAGCTGCTCACCTTCCCCCACCCGGGCAGGTTCGGTTGCCTGTGTGCTGCCAGGTACCCGGCCCCGCGCCCAGCCCTGCTCTCAGGTGCGCCCCGGCCAAGGGCCAAGAAGGCGACCGGGAGGGCAAGGCCCCTGGCTGGCCACAGAGCAAGCAAGCCGCTGCCAAGGTCCAACTGCAAAGCCTGGTCCCAGCCCCTCACCCCACCATCCTGCTAGGAGCATCCCACCCCCAGAGGGTGACCCAGCACAAGCAGTGGTGCCCCCAGCTGCCTCTCAATCGCAGCCTCTGAGCCCGCAGCAGTGCCCAGCTGCCCGATATGCGGGCGAGGGCCGCTCCTGGCACAGACTGACACCTCCAGCACCAGGGTGGGGAGGGGCTGGGCCAGGGCAGCTGGTGGAGCCGGCACACAGTCCAGCACCATCAGCACCCACCTTGGTTCCAAGCCAAGGGAGAAAAGTCCCAGGTCTGTGCCAGCACCTGCCATCCACAGAAAGCCCCAGGACTAAATGCAAAGGTGGGCACTCCGGCCTCTACCTGGGGAAAGAGCTCAGCAAGGCATGGACAGGAACTACAGAGCCCTGAGATGATGACCCACGGCGGGCTACTGAGCCAAAGAAGTCTGGGAAGGCTTCCTGGAAGAGGTGGCTCTTGGGCTGAACAGTCCAGTCAGGTAAAGAAGGGGGAAGGAAGCCTGAGGACAGGCAACTACAGAGGCAAAAAACTAGATGGGTAAGGTGTGGGGCAGCCACGGGGAGTGCCAGGAGTGGCGGGGCCTGCTCACCCACTGAGGGGCTGTGGCCTTCTCCCCTGCCCTCCGCCCCCTAGAAGCCTGACACCATGCCCTCCTTCTCCTCGTGTGGGGAGTTGTCTTCCTCCTGCCAGAGAAGATCCCAGAGCTGACCTTGGGGGGGGGGTTTCAACAGCCTTACCCAGTGGGAGCACTCCAGCTCTGCCTCAAAGTCAAGCACTCCAAATCAGGTGCAAGTCAACACGGACAAGAAAGCACACCCCCCACCACTTGGGGCCCTGCGTTTGCGCGTGAGCCCCTGCCCCTTGGCCCCAGCGTTGCTCCTTGCCTGCTCCTGCCCCTCGGGAGGCAGAGAGAGCGGCAGGCAGGGGCACCCTCTCCCTGTAGCACCCCGGCCAGTCCGGACCACAGGAAAGTGCCAGCTGCCATGGCGGGGCAAGCGGGGTGCACCATCCAAGCTATGGCTGTCAGCCGGCAGATGGAAGGGCAGGGACGGCACAGACGGTGCGTCCCCACGTGCGGGCACCCAGCTGCATGTCTGACGGCATTAGCTCCCGTGTCCTCCCGAGAACCCGCGAGGCAGGCACCGGCTGCTCCGCTGACCAGGGCGGGCCACTGAGGCTCCAGGGCTCAGCTCCGTGCCCAAGGTCACATAGGGGGCCAGAGGCGGAGGCAAGGCAAAACCTCTCCCCGGGCTAGGGGGAGGCACCCGCCTGACTGCGGCAGAAATCCTCATGGGCTCTTTCCTCCCAGCTGCCGTCGCAAGTGGCTAGAGGGGCTGCAGGCTGGTCACTCTCGGCTGACGTGGCAGCAGAGCAGGGAGAGGTCCAGGCCTGCACAGAGAGCTGTGCCAGCCAGAGGTGCCAAAAGAGGCTCGGCGCGAAGACCAAGGGTTTGCAACCACAGCCCTGTGCAGAGCCCAATGCCAGGCTCAGGCTGGGCAGCTTCAGGCCTCCCAAGGCCCCCCACAGCACAGTGACCTCGGGGGCGCCGGCAGGCCCACAGGCCACAGACTCTGGTCACAGGACAGCTGGGGCCCTGGGGGCAGGCCCCGTGTCCCCACAATCCAAAGCACTTACCAGGCAAGGTAGAAAATGAAGAGATGCCCTCACCCCCACCCATGTTAGTGCCAGGTCTCCTTCTCACAAATCTGACGCCGCCCCCCCCCAACCCCCGCTTTAACCTTCCCGTGACTGCCTGGTGAGAAAAGGGTAAATCACCGGCTGCCGGGGGCAGTCCTGCTTGTCCCTGGCAGCAAGCAAGCGACTGTGGAGTCGCCACCTGGCAGTCACCAGACCGCACACCCAGAGCCCCCCAGTTCCTGAGGCCTGTGAGCAGACACCAGCAGTCACGCTCAGGCCCAGGCTCGCAGGTACTGAGCAGGCCGCACGGGCACACAGGATGGCCGCCGCCAAGAACACCGGCCAGAGTGCTCCCAGGACAGAGCTCGAAGCAAGGAGCAGGCCTCAGGAGACAGCCCTGTCAGGCTGCGGGGCAGGTGGCAGGGGTTCCCAGTGGCTCCTGCCAGCAGTGTGGCCAGCTGGTGGCAAAGGCCCGGGCCAAGGAGACAACGAGGCCTGGCTCAGGCCGGGCAGCCAGGCCTCCCCAGGGGCACGGGCAGTCCTAGGGAGCCAGCGGCTGGCCTGGTGCCAGAGCCCGGTCCTGCCCACTCCTCCAGCCAGCAGGGCAGCCCTCCCGTCACCCAAGAAAAGCCTCCCCCGGAACCCTGGGGACCTGGCTGGCCCGAGTAAAGTGAGGGTGAGCCCCGGGGGCTCGAGCGGAGCCTACAGCTGGCAGCAGGCAGAGCCCCTCGGGCCAAACGCCGCCACGTGGCACCGCTGCCCTATCTTCCAGCTTAAAGGAAACGAAAGTCTGGGTTCTCCTGCTGAGAGAACTCATCAGAGCACTGTGGGGCAGGCCCACAAACCCAGCTCCATGGGGCCTCAGAACCCTCCGGCGGCAGCACACTCGCAGTGCCAGGGGGCTTGGGGGCAGACACTTCAAGACCAGGAGCCCCGCCTGCCCCTTGCCTGCCAACCTGCTCGCCAATATGCCCACTCCTCTCCCTCTGCCAGGCCAGCACAGCACAGCCCGCCCAGGAGAACGAGTCATTCCGCACCGGGCGCTGCCCAGGCCCCCTCGCAACTTCTGCACCCCGGCCCAACTGAGACCCAGGCCACACTGCCCCTCCCGAGGCTGGACCAAGACCAGGAGCAGCGAGCTGGGCCCACAGCACCTTCATTCACCCCCAGCCCTCCAGGCTCTCCCCACACTCTGACCAGCCAACCCCTCACCCCCACCACAAACGAGGTGCCTGTGAGCCGGGGCTCTTCTCCAGGCCTTCCCCCTTGGCCTTCAAAGCTCCTCGAAGGGCCACTTCCTCGGCGACGCCGTCCCTGTTGCAGGGATGCACCCCATCACGAGGCCACGCGCTCCAAGAGGCAGGGGCTGCGCCCAGCCTGGGCTGGGCGCCCGTTCAATGCCTGGTAAGTGGACAGCAAAACCTTGCCCCCCGAGGCCCGGCGGAATCCTGAGGGGAACCCGCCCCCGGCCTGCCTGGCCCTGAGGGCATACTGTCCCCACCCGACGGGGACCTCCAGGGAACAGAGCTCCCTGGCCCACGCAGCTCTGAAAGCCCAGGACCAAGGGGTGCTCAGGGAAGGGGCAACGGGTTGAGCACCTGCGGGCCCCTTCACTCCGTCTGCTGAGCTCCTGCCTCGGGGGCCCGTGCACCGCCACTTCCCTGCCCCCTGAGTCCAAGGGACAGAACCATGTGCCCATCTTCACACCAAGATGTGCCTCAGAGCAGGCCTCATGGGTTGGTGGACTCGGGGGGCATCCTGCAGCCTTTTTGGCAAGTGGAGGCCAGGCCAAGCCTGGAGCCTATGTGCCAAGCCCTGGACTCCTGGGGAACAGGGCCTCCAGCAGCGGAGGGAGCAGCCTCTTCACGCCCCAAGAACCCCAAGTCCCCTCCTGCCCGAGGCCTGCGGCCAGGCCAGCTGGGCGCTCTGAGCAGGCCGGCGCGCTTTCAGCACGCTGCCCAGGCAGAACCCCATCCTGAAAGACAACTGAGGACTCGAAACTGCCGAGGAGAAGGGACACGGAAGGGGCCTCCCCAAGGCACAAAGTATGCTTCTTGGACAGTCCAGCACCTAAGTCCAAGGCAGGAGGCGCCCCTGGAGGAAAGAGAGGGTTCCTGCCCTCCTCTCTTTTCTGGTCTGGCCTGCCCCTTCCTGAAAAAGGGGCACTGAGGCCGGGGACAGAAGTCAGGGCAATCAGAGTCCCTTCAGCCGTGCCGTTAGTTCCTGCTGAGAAGTTAAGTCCCCCCCACCCCGCTAAGTCCCCTCTCTGCCCTGGCCTCAGTTTCCCCATCTGCTGGCTGAGAAGCCCTTTGCCTGTCTCCTCCAGATGGGACTGGCTGTGAGGTAAGTCATCGCCTCCCTCTCGCTCCCTCCCCTGGCACCGCCAGCCACGTGCACGGGGCAGGCCCAGGACGGTGCCAGCTGAGCAGAGACCTCTCAGGATGTTTGGGATTCTTCTTCGTGTGTGAGAGCAGGCTGGCCGGAGGCTCACGGCCCTGGGGAGACCACACCCCGGCTCGATACTTCCCGACTCGCCAAACTCCGCCATGCCCTCCGCATCCCTCCCAGATGCCCAGGGACAGTCTCCCAGATGTCATGTGGGTGCAGTGGCCTGGGAGGTCTCCAGGCAGGGACCTTGGCAAATGCCCACTGTTCCCCAGTGCCAGTCTGTGCCCGGCCCCAAGTCCACAGCAGTGAATCAGCCCCGCCCCCACCTCCTGGCTCGGAAGCGCCTTCCCCTGTTGTCACAGGATCCAGCTGGTGCCTCAAAATACTGAAGTCTGGACTTTCCTGTCCCATCCAACCCACTGAAAAGGCCTTTTTCAAACGTGAGGGTATCACGTAGGCTGCAGCCTGCCCCCAAGGCAAGGCAGGGCCCTGGGGCTGGATGTGCCCGGATGCAGGCCATAGCTCTGTGCCCGGAGGGACGGGGACCATCACTTCAGGCCGTGACCCCTTCATCAGCTCACAGGGAGGCTCAAGGGCTCAAATGACCACACGTTCCAGGTGCTCAGCAGGTCCCCGTACCCGGGTAGCGCACGACCCTGAGGACAGGGTAACTGGGCCCTCGCGTTGCCAGCCAGGTTTCACCTCTCCGGATGCCCGGGGTGATGAACGGACACGGGCCCTGGGAACGCGTTGGCGGTGAGGATTACGGTCCAAAGGAGGCCTCCAAAAGATGAGGCTGGGGAGCAGAGCACTGTACCACCTGTTCCACCTGCTCAAATTGGGTCAGGCTGGAGCTCTGTACCCGGCAGTTGCCATGGCACCCAGCTCACAGGGAAACACTCGGGCTGGGAGGGCGGGTGCTGCGCAGGTGGGGCCTCGGGCCTGCACTGCTGCCACCACTGCGTGTCTGGGCCCTCTCAGGGATCCCTGAGGTTGGGGGGAGTATGCTACTGGATCTGGGCCAAGGATGTCTGCAGGTTCCGGCACCCCCTGACCCTATTCCAACTCAGAAACACTGGGGCCTTGGTGATCTGGACGGGTGAGTTTTGAGGAGGCCTCCCAGGTCACAGACTTGGTGAGGGTGGAAGGGGTGGGCATCCAGAAACCCCCATCTCTCGGGCAAAAGCACAACAGCTCTTAATCAGCCTCAGAGCCCAACACTGCTGGCTACTCTCTCCAGCCACACCTGCCCAGCAGCAAACAGGTGCCCAGCACCCACTAAGAGCCCAGCCTTGGGGGCTCAATGTCAGCTCCTCCCTCCTCAACCCACTCAGCTTTCATGCAGGAAAGGCTGTTTGGGCTCAGCAGGGTTCAGGGAATCCATGGCTCCTCGCCAGGAGGGAAAAAGGGGAGGCAGAGGTGAAATCCAGACGCTGTGGGCTGAGACCGGGAACTTTCCAGACTTTCCCGGATGAGAGGGCAGGTTTAGGGCAATGGAAAGGTTGACAGGCAGGGTGACAGTGGGCCCCAGGGCCTGGAGGCTGGGAGACCTTGGTCTGGGCTGGATATCAATTCTCAGGGTCACATGTAGGCCCTTGTTGACTCCAGACGCCCCCTCCCCCAAGACCTGGGAGGATCTGAAGCCTGGGCCCCTCTGCCACAGTAACCCCAACTGCTGCAGCAGTGTTCCCGAGTCACACGCAGCGTAATGTCACCCATTCCACTCCCCACCACTCTTCATGGTATGTCTGATTCCCCCATTTCCCAGCATAGGAAACTGAGGCTCAAAGATAATAGGATAGGGGTTAAAAGCACATCCGGAGTTTCAATCTTGGTTCTGCTATATTAACTCAGGCAAATCACTCCCTCTCTGAGCCTCAGTTTCCTCCTCTAAAACAGTGATAATATCCTGCAGACCCCCCACCTCCACTCTGCTCCAGAGCACAATCCAGAAGTTGTGTGAGACAAGCTAGGAAACAGGCAGCACAGCACAATCCTCGCTGGTTCTCGGACTCAGGGAGGTGGGGTCACTTGCCCAAAGTCACCCAGGCCATGAGAGGCCGGCCCCAGAAGTGGCACACAGCCCCTTCCCTGAAGCCCTGGCCGACTGTGTGGGTGGCTGCAAGATCACAGGCTTCCCAGGCAACCTAGGAGGGCCTGCCCCCACGGGCGGCCAAGGGCAGCCCTCGTCTGAATTCCTCAGATAAGCAGCTCTCAGCAGACTGGGGAGTCTCCAGTCATGAACGGGCCCAAGTGCACAGAAAAGGCACCCCACTTTGTCTACTCTGGAGAGTCCGAAGCCTGAGTTAGGGGGTGTGGCTACCCTATCCGCCTCCCAGCAGAGCACTGTGCCTCCCGATTCATCCAACAGGTCTCCAAACACATCAAGTTCTGCTGACCACTGCCCTCTGAGGTCCCTCGCAGGCCACCTTACTCCTCTCTGGGTCTCCATTTCTCCATCCACCTGAGAACAGGGAGGCAGCTCCGGCTAACTAAGGCCACAGGAGGACCGAGGGGCAAAAGAGGTAACGTGTGCCTTAGGCGCTGAGCCCACCCCACAGCTCCCCGTCTAAGATCCATACTGAGGCCCAGAAAGAGACAGCGCTAGGACTTGAACCCCCATCTGTCACACTCCAAGGCACTGGCCAGGCAAGCCAGAACCCCAGGGGCCCAGCTTGGGAACTCAGTCACCTCAGCAAATGAGCTGGGCAGGTGGACCTACAGGCCGGGGGGGACACACAAAATCAAAACTTGACCAAGTCTTTTTCAGAGAGGTCGGTAGCCTCCTTGACAAGGGCATTTGCAATGCAAAGCAGTCCAGCTCTGGCCAGAGAAGGACAGTCACTCAGAGGGGGCTGGGCAGGCCAAAATCCAGCCACCTCCCTCCAGCCAGCCTGCGAAGGCCTGGGGCCAGCCAGGGAGTGCCAGGAAACCTGTGGCTGGCCCAGGCTCTAAAGCATATGACAGCCCGAGTGGCCAGCTGGGTGCAAAGTGGCCAGGAATCAATGTCCCTTTCTCGCCCCTGCAAGGCACAACCCGCTCTGGGCTCTCGTCAGAGTCCGCAGAATGGGCCTACCACCGGTGCGTCCAGCCCCAAGAAGGGGCTGAAACAGACCTCCAAGCAGCGGCTGATCACCCGCAGAAGGGTGCCCGGCACCCGCAAGCTTCCTCAGGCCCAGCCCTCCCAGATTACTGTTCGCCTCGCGCAAACCTGTCCCAGACACACATAATCCCCAAGACTCGCTCAGACCCAAGGGGCACTTCCCGGTTGGCTGAGGGGCTGAATCTCACTCATCATCTGCAGGCACGGCCCCAGCTCCTACCTTGATGACAAGCTGACGAAATCCCCGCCATCCAGCAGCCGGACCTTGCAGAAGAGGACCCCGTTCACGAAGGGGACCGCAGTCAGCTCCTCCAGGGTGAAAGTGGTTTGGAATTTGAATTTCTTCTTCTTCATCAAGAAAGCCATGAGCGAATTCCCTGAGTCTTAAGCCCCGCTGGCCAGGAAAAAAAAAAGGAGGGGGGAGAGGGAGCCAGAAATCCCCAGGATTCCTTTCCCTACACCACACCCCCTCCCCAAAACACCAGAGCCGGATCCCGCCCAGCTGGTGGCAGCGGCGGCGGAGCAGGCGGGGATCTGAGTCCGAAAGGCCCGGGTCTGAGCGACTCGTCCAGTTCTCGGGCCGGCTGGCTTCACCCTCGGGGAGTCGGGGCTCGGAGGGGCTCGGAGGGGCCGGGGGCTTCACCGGCATGTAAACGGCGGGGCATGGCCCAGGAGGCACGGGCAGCGGCGGAGGACGGCGCGCGAGCGGCCGCGCCGGCGGGCAGCATCCCGAGTCGCGGTCCCTGGGGAGCTCACGCCGCGCGGCCAGGCGCTGCGGGCGGCCCGGTGAGACTGAGGGCGGCGGACGGCCCCGCCCCCGCCCCGCCGGCGGCCCGAGGAGGCGCCCTCGCCGCGCCCACGCCCCCGCACCTGGGTGCCAGGCGGCCTGCGCAGGTGAGTCCGGGCCGGCTGAGGGCGCACGCCGGGGCGGCCGGGGGCTCGCGGGCCTCTCCGGGAGGCGCGTCCGGATCGCCCCGGGCCGGGATCGTCCGGCCGCCGCCCCCTCCCACCGGGCACCGGGCCCGGCTCCGGACAGCGGGACGCCGCCTCCTCCTCGGTCCCGGGCCCCGCACCGCGGGCCCCGGCGGAGCTGAGACGACCCTCCGGCCCGGCCGGTGGCGCCCGCCTCACCCGCTGCCTCTGCCCAGCACCCCGGGAGCAGCAGGGCCGCCGCCCGAGCCCGACGCAGCGCGGCGCCGCTCCGAGAATGCCGAGGCCCAGCGCGGCCGCCCGCGGAGCCGCCGCCGAGAGCGGGAGGGGCGGGGCGCCAGCGACCCAGGCCCGCGATTGGGCGGGGCGGCGGGGCGGGCGCGGAGCGCGATTGGCGGGCGGCGGCGCGGGGCGGGAGTCGCGGGAGGCTGAGCCGGCTCGGGACGCCTGGATTGGTGCGGCTCTAGGCTGGACCCGCCTCCTCGGGCCGGGCGGAGCGGAGGGAAAAGGAGAGGGGCCCGGGGAAGGCGGTGGGAGGTCGCGGAGCGGGAAGCCGAGGCCGGCAGGGCCGGGAGGAGGGCGCGAGCAGCAGAAAAGAAACAATGACGAGAAGAAACACCGTGAACACTCTGCCCGGAACGGCCGCCAGTGCCCGCCAGACTTGAGCTCCTTGACCACTAGGTCAGGTCCGGAAGGTAGCAAGCCCGGTTCCTCAAAAACACACGCCGAAAGGTGGCGGGGGCTGCACGACGAAGGCCCTTCACCTCTTAGTCCTGGTTCTGGGCACCGAGGAGGGAAGAGTCTGCGCAGGCTGCTTAGAGGAGGTGACTGGGGCAGTTCACGCAGCCCAGTGCTAGACCGTCCCAAGTTGCTAGCTAAGCCTTTTGTTGCTTGGCTTTTTGCCTGCGGTGGCTGGTCTCCCAGACTAAATTTACTTCCCTGGCCACAGAGACTGCTCAGGGAGCCCTCTACGAAGTGTCGTTCATTCATTCAGCCCCCAAAGGATTAGGGGCAGTCTGCTCTGAGCCAGGCTGTCCCTCCTGCCCCAGGAAGGGGCAGGTGAATTAGGGACACAGGAGGGCACAAATCTGGGCCATGAGAACTGTAATGGAAACATACCAGGGCCTGGGGGAGCTACACGTGGAGGGAGAGTTGGGGTAAGCGCACTCAGAGAGAAAGCTTCTTACCCAGTTGCCCAACTGCAGGCAGGAAGCACGCCAGAATTGGGCAGGTTCCAGGAGAGCCTGGTGAGACTGGGCAAGCACCAGGCCCACAGCAGGCTGCCAGGACCTGTCTGACAGTATCATCTGGACTGGGGGAGAAGGATGGACTTGGGAGGCCTGAAGACTCTCTCTCAGACTGTGTCTCAGACTGGGTTGCAGAGTCTTGCAGAACAGTGAGAAGATCCTCCCACACTTTGCAGCAGCAGTAACCCCACTTTGATTTGCTTTTGTGGCAAAAAGCTTGCAGGGGCTGCAGGTAATGTGGAGGGGAGGCGACGGGGACAGAGGTGAGGAGCCTGCTGAAGTCCGGGCAGAGATGAGGGCAGTGATCCCCAACACTGGTGGGAAGTCAGCAGCAGGTCTGGGAGGTGCTGGAGAGACAGATTTGACTTGACTTGGGGATGAGTGATGTCTCTACACATCTTTGACCTCTCAGAGTTCTGATTTCTAATGACTTTCCAGCCATGAATTGGGTGATTTTGTTTCTCTATAGTTTGTCCCTTTATTTAGAAAACACTGTCAGATAGAAGAAAAATGGGAATAGCAGTTCCTGGCCCATTTATGTCTCCGCATTTACAGACAGGGAGGTTGAGCCCCGAAGAGCTGAAATCAGCTGGGGTGTGTTCTCTCACTAACCCTGGCTGGGCCAGCTCTGCAGAGGAGGAGCTGTGGCTACCTGACCCCAGGAAGGGATTTCAGAGGAGGGAGCCTGCCAAGGAGGTCCCCAGGCCTGGCAGGCTCCTCAGTCATGCCTGTGATTGTGACTGTGACTGTGACCGTGAGTAACCTCAGGCTCTCCAACAGGAAGCAGGGTGGGCCTGGCTGCCAGACTTAGCTCTGGTGGGGTATCTGTCTCTGTAGCCTCTGGACTGGGAACCCAGGGAGTTTCCCTTCCCTCATTTCCCAGCTGGTGTCTGGGGAGGGAGAAAGCATGGCACCGAGAGAGGAGCTAGAACTTAAAAAAGGGATCGTGAGATTTGAACCTGACCCACACAGGAGGTGGGGGTAGAAGGGGTCAGCATAATCACTTCAAGCAGGTATCAGAGGCTCTAGGGAGTGTAAGGAGTGTCAGGATGAACTCTGGCCCCTTTCTAACCCTGCCCATGATTACAACAAACCACTCCTGGAAGGGATGAGCCCCTCCCAAAGAGAAGACTATAGCAGGCCAATCTCTGCCCACCTGTGACTATGCAGGTGCTTCTTTAGTCTTCTGTCACTTTCCCTAATAAACCTGTTCTTTAAATTAACATCTCTGTCTCATGGAGAAACTCTCCGCGTGCTGCTGAAAGGGGAGCTCTGGTGAAACTTCCCAGAGTGAACCCAAGAACCCCTTTCTCCGTTGACTCCAAAATCAACGTCAGCACCAGGACAGGTTGCTCCACGTGGAGTGAATCCTGCTCTGCTGTGCATTGGCAGTGTGGCTTTGGCTGGGGACACTGATGTCAGGGAGTCTTGGGGACGGGCAGGACCACACACCTGGGAGCCGACAACCCTAAACTTTTCCATTTTTGAGGCAGTTCCTCACCTATGAAGTAGGAATAAGAATCCCAACCTTTCCGAAATGTTATAAGGACCTCAAGAGACTGTGGCTGGCAAAGGCTCAGACCTGGAGGAACTTTGGGATCTGAGTGAGTAGAGCCCCAGGTCAGCACTCTCACGTTCACCCACCCCCACCCCAAAATCTCCACACATAGCTGCTCCTACCTCCATGACACCCTGACCACACATAGAAGGAAACCAGCACCTAACAAGATAGGTCTAAGAAAGGAATCCCAGGGAAATATGACAGATGATTGAGTTGGGGGGCCTTGACTTAGTTAGGGTGGTGAAGAGAGGCCTCTGTGATGTGGTATCTCAGCCCAGCCCTAAATAATAGGGGGACCCGAGCAAGACAGCCCTGGGGCAGGGGGAAGAGATGGCATGTTTGGGGAGCTCCACGTGACTGGAGGGGAGTAAGTAGGGGGGGGGCAGCCCTACTTGCATGACCTCTGTGGACCCGGAGTTTTGATTTTTAAGTTCAAAGGGACACCACTGGGGTTGTAAGCACATCAGTGACAAGATCCAGAATGGTTCGTGGTCCCAAGAAGCATCTGAAGCCAGTTGAGGCTCCAGAACATTGGATGCTGGGTAAACAGATGGCTGTTTGCTCCTCATCCAGCCACCAGTGCCCACAAGCTGAGAGACTGAAAACTTTTGGAATATCAAAGGGTTTTGCATGTAACTGAAGAAGTCTGGGGGCAAATGAGCTTAAGCCCCAGGAGGTGCGGTGGGGGTCCCAGAGGGAAGGAAGGAATTTAGTACCCCTGTGGCCTCTAGAATAGAATCATTTTGGGCCTCCCTGGTGGCACAGGGGTTAAAGTCTCAGCACTGTCAAGCCTTCCCTGATCCCCAGCCAGGGAGTTTCCACGTGGCCCAGCAGACCTCTCCTGTCTCACCGGCTGCTCCCCTCAGCAGCGTATTTCAGTAGATGGGCCTGGTCTGCTCCGCAGTCTGGTGAATTTCTCACCCCCTGCACCTCTGGCCTACACCCAGCTCTTGTATGCTGGGTGTATTTAAAAAATTTTAAAAATCTTAAAAAAAAAAAAGAAAGGAAACCGGGTGTATTATATGTACATAGAAGAGAATTGTGACAGACCCACCCTAAACTAATCTGAGGGAGGGTTAGGAGGGGGTGTCACTCATCCGCGGGTATTATTTGACTATTGTAATATCATGAGTTCATTGTATAATCTCATAATACACATTTACAAGTATATTACAAACAAAGGCCCTTCCATGCGTCTCTTATCACCCTCTGGATATAATCTAAGGTAGTTGACATTAGGCCCCTTCAGAAGCACCTGCTCAGCCTGTCTCTGCCTCCCTCAGCCCCTGCAGCCCCGCCCAAAGGCCCTGGCCTTGTCCCCCCGAGCACCTGGACACCTACTAAGTCACAAGCTTCAGCTCGAGTACTCCCTCCCACCCATTGCCCCACATCAGATACAATCTTATTCCCTGCTCTGTACCCCTAAGTTACCAGCCATCTGTGTGGAAAAAAATGAAGGTGCCTGGGCTGCTTTCTGTCCCCTAGTACATACTTAGCACCCACTGGAAGAAAGAGAGGGTGGGAAAAGAGAAGGGAGGCAAGAAAGGAAGAGAGGGCCTCCCTGGGGTGCAAGGGGTTAAGTCTCAGCACTATGAAGCTATTGGCAGCCACTGCAGCCTGAGTTTGATCCCCGACCAGGGAGCTGACCCACATGGCGCAGCAGACCTCCCCTCTCTTCCCGCTGCTCCCCTCAGCAGTATATTTCAATCAATCGGTGTGTTCTGCTCCGCACTATCTCTGGTGAATCCTCTCACCCCCTGCACCTCTGGCCTACACTGCAGCTCTTGTATGCATAAATAAAATAAATCTTAAAGAAAAAACATGGTGCATTTTAAAAGAAAAAAGAAAGAATGAAAGGGAAGGAAACAGAGGGGAAACTGAGGCAGGAGTGGAAAATGTCACTTGTGCAAATCACCCTGCGGGCAGCTACCCAAT
This sequence comes from Scalopus aquaticus, assembly GCA_004024925.1. Classification (NCBI taxonomy): domain Eukaryota; kingdom Metazoa; phylum Chordata; class Mammalia; order Eulipotyphla; family Talpidae; genus Scalopus; species Scalopus aquaticus. Next base: position 151,446 of record PVIJ01001488.1, on the reverse strand, counting down.
TGACCCATTCAGTCACCTGACACCCAGCTCAGAGGGCCACGCCAAGCTGCCTTCCCAGCCCTGCATGCCAAGGGCAGTCGGTGCTGATTCATCGGTGACTGGGCTCCAATTATTTGCAGAACTGGAATGGCAGCTGAGCCACTAAGCAGCTGACCAAGGGCATATTGATTTGTGCCAGGCTCTTCGCTCCTATCTGAGATAGTCATCCAAGAAGATAAAGCCTCCAAAGAACTCACCCATGGTGATCCATTCTGCTAAATCCCCCACAGCCAAGTCTACAAATCTCCCCATTGATCCACCAACTCTGCCCTTTTCAACCCAAGCCTGACCGTCACTCACAGAGGGTAGTCATGGTTCAGGACACGGGATCTGCAGTCAGATGGCCCTGGGTTCTGGCCCAGGGATTTCTGAGTCAAAGGGCATTTGCATATTTACTGTTGAGAAATGCTGCCAAACTGCCTGCCAAAAAGATTGTACCCATTTATATTCCCACCACCCGTCTAAGACAACACCTATTCCCACCCGTCTAAGACAACACCTTTCTCCATCTTTACCAACCTGTTTGGCAAAAATAATAATAAACCATACTACTGCCCTTGCATTTCTTTCATTGGCATCTTCTTATATTTCTTGGCAATTTGATGTCCTCTGTAAATTTTCCTGGCCATATACTTTGATCCAGCTTTGAAATTGGAATAGTCATCTTTTTGTTAGTTATCTGTAGTAGCTTATTACATATTATGGATATCAAAGTCTAGTATATATGTTAGAGGATTGCTTCAACTTAATAGTCTTTGAACTTTGTTTATGGTTTCTTTCTGGTTCATAGAAGCCGTTTACCAAGCCCTAGTTAAGAGACAGGAATCAACCTACTTCTGTGGGAGAGTGCTGGGTTGGAAGTCAAGAGGCCAGGTCTTTTTGAAAGGCAGTTTGGCAGCATTTCTTTTTTTTTACATTTATTTATTTATGCATACAAGAACTGGGGTGTAGGCCAGAGGTGCAGGGGTGAGAGGATTCATCAGAGACAGAGCGGGGAGCAGAGCAGGTGGGTCTACTGAAGTACACTGCTGAGGGGAGCAGCAGGGAGACAGGAGAGGTCTGCTGTGCCATGTGGGTCACCTCCCTGGTCAGGGATCAAACTCATGCTGCAGTGGCTCTGGATAGCTTGTTAGTGCTGAGATTTAACCTCTTACACCATTTCTTAACAGTAAATATGTAAATACCCTTTAACTCATTTTGTCACTTTGAAATAGTCCCTGACCTCTATTGTTAAATAAGAACATTGAATTAAATGGCTTTGAGCATCTGCCCCGTCCGCGGTCTAGTGCCATCTCAGAATTTCCTGCAGTGATGATGGAAATGTTCCCTGTCCGTACTGTCCAATATGGTAACTATCAGCCACTTGCAGCTTAGAGCACATAGTGTGTGGTGACCAAGGAACTGAATTTTAAGCTCCACTTTATTTAAATTTAAATTTTAGGGCCTCCCTGGTGCACAGGGGTTAAAGTCTCAGCACTATCACGCTATTGCCAGCCACTGTGGCCTGAGTTTGATCCCTGGCCAGGGAGCTGATCCACATGGCGCAGCAGACCTCTCCTGTCTCACCCGCTGCTCCCCTCAGCGGTGAATTTCAGTTAATCTGCCTGTTCTGCTCCCCACTCTGTCTCTGGTGAATCCTATCACCACCCCCAAACACACACACCCCTGGCCTGCACCCCAGTTCTTGTACGCATAGATAAGTAAATCTTTGATAAATACATAAATAAGGTGTAAACAGCCACACGTGGCTAATGGCAACAGCATGAGATGATGCAGGTGTGGCTGGTTTAGATTCCCCACGCAGAGTAAGCTGCCCCCCAGAGTCTAATTAAGATGGGGCTGGAGAGGCTCTGTGTGAGTTGGGGCAGCTCATTCCACATCTATGAGCCTCAGTTTCCCCATCTGTTAGTGGGGCCTTGCCTCCTGGGGTGCTGGGCAGGTGTGAAGACGGAGGCCAATCCAGACCTATCAGGCCAGATTCCCGGGTGAAGCACCAGAGCGTGTTCCCCGCTTCCTGCTGTGTCCAGAGCCCCAAGGTGGCCTTGCCCGAGCTGCCCTTGCCCCTGTGGCTTTGCAGCCAAGCTTTGCCTCCTTAGCCAGCCTGCAGCCCCAGCATGCTGCCAGCGGGGCTCCACATTGCACAGGACAAAGTCCAAACTTCAGCCTGAGTCCTGCACGCAGAGCGGCCTGCCCTGTGTCGCTGCCAACAGCACAAACCGCAGCTTAGCCGGTCGCCTCCTGCCTTGCAAGGTCTGCCAGGCACCTCGGGCATTCAGGGGGAGTTCAGGCAGCTGTGGGGTAACAGCGGGCACCTCACCTGGTGTGTGTGGTTGGAGCAGGCTTTCCTGAGGAGGTGGCCATAAGCCCAAGCCTGGCAAATTGTAGAAGTCAGCCGGGAGAGAGGGTGAGCTGAGGGAGAGGAGGGGCTGCGCTAAGAGAACACAAAGCAGGATCCAAGAGAGGTGAGGGCAAGGCTGGAAGATCCCGGCCCCATCCGCAGGAGACCTGGCAGGCCTTCGCAATGATGTTTTAGCTTGGAAGTCATGGGAGCCGTGCAAGGTAGTAGAGAGAGGTTGGTGTGATTGCCCAGGCTGTCCCCGTGCAGCGGGGGCCTCTCTGCACGAAGCAGGAACTTAACCCCTTCAGCTTTCCCTTCTCTGCCTGCTTCCCGGTCTCAGGATAAGCACACAGTTCCCAGGAACTTTCTTCTGCCTCAGGTGACCTGAGTTCAAATCCCAGCATGGTCCCTCCCTGGCCAGATCACGCCAGGCAAGCATTAACCTCTTTCACCTTCGGTGTGCTCACCTGTAAATTGGAGATAATGACGCCTTTGCCCAGCCAGATAATGAAGGAAAAGTGTGTGGCATGGGGTTGCTGAGGAAATGGAATCCGGTGGAATGAATTCCTTCTGTGCCAAGTCAGACAAGACTAAGGAGGGGCCGGGGGGGACATCCAAAGGGCAGGCGGAAGGCCCATATCTGGGAAGTGTCCCTGGGGCCTGGTGGCCCCATGGGGCGGAGGGAAGGGTTTTCTGGGAATTTTCTTGAACAGCCTCTGACCAGACTTGGTCTTTTGGACTTTCTTGGACCCCCACCCTGCAGACAAGGAGTTGGCAGGTGGACTCAGCTCATAAACCCTGCAGGAGTTCAGACCTTTCACCCAGTGTCCGGGGCAGTGCTTACCTAGTGGGGTGTCCCAGGTCACCTCCCTGTCTCCGAGGCAGCTCGTAGGCACACACACCCCTTGAGCCCTTGCCAAGCGCTGTTTATTTCCTGAATTTCTAGTCGCAATAGTCCCTCGCGTTTCACTGTGAGCAACAGCTATTATTTTTAATGTGACAATCGCCCAAAAAAGACAAAAAGAAAAAAGGCGACAGTCATCAGTGGTGCCACTTGGTGGTGAGGGTTGGGGGGCAGTGGGGTTGCAGCAGGCTCTCCTCCACCTGTTAGCCCTGTGACCTGGAGCCAGTCGTTGGCGTCTCCGAGCCTCAGTTATTACAGCTGTAAAATGGGGTGAGCGGCCACTCTTACCTCATGAAATTCCTTTGAGGATTCCACAAGGTGTGTATAAGGGGCTTTGTAAATGACCGGGCTCATGGGAAGTGCTCATCAAATGTCAGCTGTTAACATCACACCTTGTTTTATAACCTGTCCTTTCTACTCAACTCATTCCAAACTTCTTTCCAGAGACCGTAGGAAATTTAACACTCGGGGTTTTCCAATACATCCCCAACTCCTAACTGTCGGAATCATGTGGCTGGGAGCTGGGAACCCTCAATTTTGATCTGCTGTCGGGTCTTGGGGTCCCAGACCTCGGTGCCCACTTCTTCCCATTTGTGGAAGCACAGGGTGGGGAGGTAGGGGGTGGGGGCCAATGGGGGCTAAGGGTCCTGTTCTCTAATGCTGCGTTTCAGACCCAAAGACCTGAGACCCTTCACCTCACCTTTTCCTTCCTTCCTTTCATCAACAAACATCACCCAGGGTCAGATTTCAACGTTGCCACATCTTTGCTGTGTGATCTTAGACAAATTACTTAACCTCTCTATGCTTCAGGTCCCAGACCTCTAAAATGGGAATATATCACCTACTTTCCAGAGCTGTTATGAGTAGTGATGAGTGGATACTTATTTCTTTTTTATTATTTTCAAATTTATTTTATTTTGGTTTTTGGTGATGTTTGGTGATGATCTTTGGTGATGTTTATAAAGTATTTATCAAAGTGCCTGTTTGAACACAAATGGAGAAACTTCTCTGTTCCAGGCACTGTCCTAAGCAGGAAACCAGCGTGAACAGTCAGGCAAGAGTCTTGACCTCGGTGAGGTTCTAGTGGGGGTGGTGGGAGGCTTAATAAACCAACACTTCTTCAATGCAGCCCCAAGGCAGGGTAGTGCTGACCACCACTCTACTCCACCTCCCCCCACACACACAAGAGAGCAGCTTTAAACAAAGTCCTGATACTGTCCCTTCTCTTCTTTTAAAGAACAACAGCTTCTTGTGTATTCACCTTGCCCTGGAACCCCCGCCCCCTCCGCCCTACCAAGCACTGTGCTCCCAGGTCTCAAAATGCCAGCAGGCTGGGCCTCCCCGGTGGCCTAAGCGTTAAGTCTCAGCACTATCACCCCCACGCCTGAGTTCAATCCCCTACCGGGGAGCTGACCCACATAGGGCGCAGCAGACCTCTCCTATCTCACTGCTCCCCTCAGCAGTGTATTTCAGTAGATCCACCTGTTCTGCTCCCCACTCTGTCTCTGGTGAATCCGCTCACCCCATCCCCTCACCTCTGGCCTACACCCTAGTTCTTCTGTGCATAAATAAATAAATCTTAACAAAAAAAATGCCAGCAGCCTGCAGCAGTTCCATCGTCATTATATACTGAATGTGAGTTCCCCCCAAATTCAAATGCTGAAATCCCAACCCCCAAGTGATGCTGTGAGAGGTGGGGGCCTTTGAGCGATGATTAGGCCACAAGGGGAGAGCCTGAATGAAAAGCCAGGCCTTCCTGGTTGTACAGGTGTTTAAGTCTCAGCACTATTAAGCTATCGCTAGCCACTGTGGCTTGAGTTTGATCCCTGGCCAGAGAGCTGACCCACAGGGCGCAGCAGACCTCTCCTTGTCTCAACTGCTGCTCCCCTCAGTAGTGTACTTCATTCGATCTGCCTGTTCTGCTCCCTACTCTTTCTCTGGTGAATCCTCTCACACACACACACCCCCACCCCACCCCCTGCACCTCTGGTCTGTACCCCAGTTCTTGTATGCATAAATAAATAACAATAAATCTTTTTTTTAAAAAAAAGCTCTAGTGCCACTAAAAGACTCTGAGGGTCCCCAGTCCCAATCTCCATGTGAGGACACAGTGAGAAGACAGCAATTTGTAGGCCAGGGAAGGGGCCCCCACCAGACACGAAAGAGCTTCAGTCAGTGCATCCTTCGCCTACCTCTTCACCCCCTTGCCAGGGCCTAGTCCCATAACAGGGGCATCAGCACAGCTGACACTTCCTGAATGCTTAGTACGTGCCCCAGACCCTGCCCTCAGGTTTTCTGCACACGAGCTCACAACAATCCCATGAGGCCTGTCCCATTTCCCAGGGGAGGAAGTAGAGTGCTGCCTTCACAATCAGGGCCATTGGAGTGGTCAGTACGGAGCTGGCTTCAAATGCAGGCTGTCTGGATCCAAGCTCTCGAGACGTTCTTTTCTTTTTATCACCATTTTGTTGATTTCAAAAGTAGCACATGTTCCTCAAAGATTGAAACTGGAAATCAATAGCAGAAGGAAAACTGGAAAATTCATAAAATATGTGGAAATTAGACCACCAGTGGGTCCAAGAAGAAATCACAAGGGAAATTAGAAAATATCTTACGAACAGATGAAAGTAAAAACAACATGCCAAAATTTATGAGCTGCAGCGAAAGCAGGACTGAGCAGGAAGTGTGATAGCAGGAGGGCTGATGTCAAAAAAGATCTCAAAGCAGCAGTAACACAGGCTCATCATTTAAAAATTTAAGCATTGCACGGTCTCATACTATAGAAAGCAAATATTTAAAAAGTGAAAGTCTATAACAGTGTAGTATGGCTACTTCAGAGAGTTGCTTCAAAGCTTGCAGTAATAGTATCTCTTTTTTTAATGGAATGATACAATATACATTGTTTTGTCACTCTTGTGTCCTTTGCTCTGTTTTACCTAACAGTGACTCTTAGAGGCTGCTCCTTGCTGGAACATTCTCTTCAGTCCCTGCACGGTCGTCTACAGCAAGGACAACCATCACTATTTATCCAGTTTCATCAGGTTATGTTTGCACTTTTTAACTATTTCAAGCTATACAGCAGCCGACACCCTTGTAAATGTTCCCTGTGCAAATGGAAGTGCCTCTGGGTCAAAGGGCAAGAACATTTTTAACATTCCCTCCGGGATGGTGAAACCAGCTTTCACTAGAGAGTAGGGAGGGCCGGCCCTCCCCTCAGTCATCGCTGTCTTTGCTCAGCAGGTAGGTGTGAGGCAAACCAGCCCTGCTGAGGTTTGGGTGTCATGCCCTGCTGAGCGGGGACCCTTGAGAGAGCCCCCACCTATAGCGGTAACAGCCCTCCCTCTGCCACTGGGGTCCAGGAATTTACCATTCGGTCAAGCAGATGACTGAAGCCCAAGTTCGTCTCAAAGCCCCCAGCATTTGTTTTATAACTTATTTAGTAGGCCAGGAATGCCCAAACAAGCTCTCAGGGAGAAGCCAGGTGCTCTGAATGAACCCCGGGGCCCTGCAGGAAGAGAGTGGCATGCCCTGTTTAGCATCTCCAGGTGCAGGGAGAGGCGCAGAGCCGGTGAGCTCCCCCAGAATCCAGCAGGCTTCCCTGAATCATCATGACTCCACCAAACCTGGCACTAACGTGATCGGCGTCCTTCCCGCCACTTGGTGGCAAACATCTCCCTGAACACATCCAGGGGTTTGTCCTGCTGCCACCACAGAAAGCATTCAACTGTGACTGGGGTGGAGAGGTGGGGCAGGTCACAGGGAGAGCAGCCTGTCACCTGGAGGCCAGGACAGGGCCTTTATCACCACCTGTCACCTTTGGCCAGGATGACCTTCCACAAAGAGCATTCCTAATCTCAGGCTGTACACGCTGTCCCCTCTCACCTGGACCTCTAACCTGTCACACACTCTGGCCCTCCCCACTATGCCTGGCCCGCTCCTGGTCACTCTTTAGATCTCACCATCAAGGGCACTTCTACCAGGAAGCCCACTGTGACTGCTCCAGGCAAGGAAGAGCCCTTTCTAGATACTCGCATAGTAACCAAGGCTGCAGTGACAACTCATGGTGTGGGTTATTGCTATTTGCATTTATCTCCCCCTGGGCAGCGAGGCTCCTGAAATAGGACATGTCTCTGGTCTTCAGGTCAGTGCCTGGACAGCGTTTGGCATGTGTCTCTGCCTGGGGGCAATGGTTACATGCATGACGGCAGAAGACAGGCTACTCAGGTTTGAATCCTGCCTCTATGAGCTTGGGCCAGTTACTGCACCTCAGTGTGCCTTAGTTTCCCATCTGTAAAATAGGAATAAGAGTAGCCACTTCATAGAGTTGTTCGGAAGATTACATGAGTAGACTTAGTGAGGGGCTGGGAATGTGTACCTGGCCGGTGTGGCAGAGGAGACAGGACCCACACAGGAGGTGGGGGTAGAAGGGACCAACATAATCACGTCAAGCAGGTAGAAGGGGCTATAGGGAGTATAAGGAGTGTCGAGACAGTCTCTGGCCCCTTTCTAATCCTGATTAACAACCAACAAGCCACTCCTGGAAGGTGTGAGCCCTTCCCAAGGAGAAAACTACATTAGTGTCCTCTGTGCGCTGGCTCTGGGCGGCAGCACTCCCTCTGCCCACCTGTGCCTGTACGGGTGCTTCTTCCCACCAACTCTCTGTCCCTCTGCCGGGCAACCTGTGACCACGCTGGGACTGCTCTGCACTGACCCCCTCAGTAGAGGCAGCTCTCCTCAAGGCTGCCCGCCTGCAACCAGGCTGGCCTCTCTTAGCGAGCCGGTCCCTTTCCAGGCAGCTCTTCCTGCCCACTCGTGTCTATGTATTACAGGGCAGGAGAGAGGGGCAACCCCGAAACCCCCAGACCTGCCCTGTTCTAAATGGGTTCTGCCATCCGCCGCATCAATACAAAACATATAGGATCTTTTGTGGAAAGAAACTTTAATACAATTAGACAGGACAGAGAAGACAAAGAATATATTTTCTAAGTCAAGCACCCAGTGTTAACCAACTCCTAGTGGGTAAAAGTCCACCCAAACGGATTGGCCCACAGCAAGTCTCGAAAGCCTGCCACTAGTCTAGAACAGCTTTTGGCAGGGACCCACACATAAGGGTCAGAAACAGCCAGACAATTCTGGGAGGAACAGAACAAAATCAAAACCAAAATCAACACAGCCATCGTTGACTTCCCTCGCGTCTCTCACCCATATCTCTTTCAATCAGTCCAGGCCATCGCAGCTTCTTTACAAGTCTCTCTGCTCCTTGGGCCTCTTCTGGCTCCATCCTTCTTCCGTCTCCTCCTGTCTTCTGTCTGTGTTCTGTGTCTCCTCTGTGTGTGTCCTCTGTGTGTCTGCTGTCTCTCTTCTCAAGCTTCTTATATCCTGCTCAGTTCTACCCTACCTTGGGTGGCACAGGGAACCTGGGACACACCCTTTCTCCTAGGGACCACCCTGTTACATATGCAAGTGCTCTCTATTCTTCCGTCTCCTTCCCTAATAAACCTGTTCTTTAAATATAATGAACATCTCTGTCTCATGGAGAAACTTGCCTGAGAAACTCACCACGTGACACTGAAAGGGGAGTTCTGGCGAAAACTTTCCCAGAGTGAACCCAAGAACCCCACTCTCCATCGACTCCAAAAATCCACATCAGTGACCAGACACCCCTGGGGAGCAACAGCGTGCTTCTGCCTCCTTACCGCACTGCCTTTCACCCCTGCTCCTACTGCTGCCCTTTCGCGAAAAGCTAGTGCAGTTTCCTTGGGGAATTTTGCCACTGCCATGTTAGGACAGAGCTCGGGCCGGGCAGGCGTCCGAGCAGCTCTCAGCAGGGACCCACTCTGGCCAGACCTGTCTGCAGAACCAGTCCTTGGAAGGGGGCTCGCAAAAGTCTGACTTTCCTTCTTTCTTTTTTTTTTAAGATTTATTTATTTATGCATACAAGCTGGGGTGTAGGCCAGAGGTGTGGGGTGGTGAGAGGATTCATCAGAGACAGAGTGGGGAGCAGAACAGGCACATCCACTAAATACACTGCTGAGGGGAGCAGCGGGGAGACAGGAGAGGCCTGCTGTGCCATGTGGGAATCTCCCTGGCTGGGAATTGAACTCGTGCCAGGGAGACTGAGCGCAGGAGTGCTGCGCTCAACCTGTTGTGCCACCAGGGAGGCCCAAGTCTGGCTTTCTAAAGCGGTAGGTCCCACAGTGTGCAGGGAAGCAGATGGTGTCTGCGCGCGAACCATCCATCAGATTTTCTCTGCTTGCAGAGTGTAGATGGCCTTTAGGGGTTGATTGTCCAGCCCAAGTCTGCCTTTCTCTGAGGAGACCTGCTTAGGGGCTTCTTGGTATACCTGACCCAACCCCGCCGGCTGACTGTAGGTCACGTGATCCAAGTTGGGTCAATCAGATCCTACCTTGGGATTTTCCCACACATGCACACATACCCCAACTAGCGTTGGTTGGCCCATAAGCTACATGGCTCAGGTAGCCTCACACAGAGAATGAAGAAGCAAAGAATGAAGCAGGTATCTTTGGCGCTAGGAACTCAAGGAGGGTGTCGCTGGTTTCCCAGTCTAGGTACCTGGCCCTCCCCGGCTGGGCTGCACCGCCACCCCTCCTCCCCGCCAGCCTCCTCCCTCTCCACGTAATAACTCTCCCACTCTCTCAAAGCCAAATGTGGGTGCCCCTAACTGTATCCGAAACCCCAAGTACATTTTCCTACCTTGCTGGCTCTGCCTCCAGAGGAAAGCCTCAGTCCCTTCCTCGGTGATTTACTGGTCAGCCCAGGCTGACCCTCAGGCCTTCCGGGAAGCAGCTGCAGGGCTGTTCTCGTCACTGCCCTGGGGGCCCCTGCGTGCAGGGACCAGCTCACAGGAAGCCCGAAAGTCTGGGTCAACTCCAACCTCCGGCTGAACAGCACCGAGCAGAGAGAGGCGCCTCTGAGGGGTGGGCAGGGGCTCGGCCCTGCTGAGGGCGCTTGTTCAGGCTTCCTCTTGCAAAATGGAGATTGGTTTATTTATTATAGCTATAAATGCCGATGTGTGGGTGTGAAAAAGCATTACGCAAATGCAGAAAAGTTTAAAGAAAAATGTCTGCTTCACCTCCAGTCTCATCACCAAGAAAATAAACGGACAGAAACATTTTTTCCAGAGCGGACATCAGACCATATATGCCACTGGAACCTGGTATATCAAGATATCAAGAGGATATCTTTCCTAAAAAATAGCTTTACTGAAGTAACTGACATTCAATATTTAAAGTGTATAAACTTCAACATATGTATACACCCATGTGCCAAGCATCACATTCAAGGTAACAAATAGAGCCATCACCCCCAGAATTTTCCTTGTCTCACTTCCTAATCACTCCGGCAGCTCTCTCTGTCTCTATCACACACACCCTTCAACAACCACTGATCCTGCTTTTCATCCCTATAAATTAATTGGCATTTCCCAGAATTCCACATAAATAGAATCATACAGCATATATCCCTTTTTGTCTGACTTTTACTTTAGTATATTTTGAGATGCATCCATGTTGTGTGAATTGATAGCTCATTTACTTTTCACTGCTAAGTAGTATTCCATTTGTGGATATACCACAGTTTGTTCACCCATTGACTTTTTTTTAAGATTTATTTATTTATACATACAAGCTGGGGTACAGGCCAGAGGTGTGGGGTGGCAATAGGTTTCACCAGAGACAGAGTGGGGAGCATAACAGGCAGATCAGAAATACACTGCTGAGGGGAGCAGCGGGCAAGGCAGGAGAGGTCTGCCATGTGGGATTCTCCCTGGCTGGGCTTCAAACTCGTGTCACACGCTGCCGACAGCTCCACAGCACAGCGCTCAACCGCTGTGCCACCAGGGAGACCCTCACCCACGGACTTCTTGATGGACATTCGAGTTGCTTCTAATTTGGAACTATTACAAATAAAGCTGTTATAAACATCTATATGTATGCTAAGTAATATCTAAGCTATTGCTTTTCTTGGGTAAAAACCTCAGAGTGGAAAGACGAATTATATGGTAAGTAGATGTTTAACTTTTTGAGAAACTGCCAAGCCACTTTCTAAAGCAGTTGTACCCTTTTTCACCTCCAGCAGCAGTACATGTGATTCCAGTGGCTCTACATCTTTGCCAGTATTTGATACAGCCAGTCTTTTTCATTTCAGCTATTCTTATTGGTGTCTAGGAGGTACCTTTGTAGCTTTGCCTTGTGCTTTGCACATTTTCCATGGCTGTGTAGTCCTACAACACTGGATCCTTACTTTTATTTTTATATCCAAATGGGCAGGTTTATCATGAAAAAGGGAGAGAAGAATAAAGAACACTTGCATAGACACAAGCGGGCAGAAAGAACTGCCCCCAAAGGGTCAGGTTTGCTGAAAGAGGCCTGCATAGTCACAGGCGGGCACAAGAGCTGTGCCCTGCAAAGGGAGAAAGTTGGCTGCGAGGAGCTCCTGCATTGGCACAGGTGGACAGAAGGGCTGCTGCCTGGATCTTTACTTTTAGTTCATCACGACCTTCCTGGTGGATATCTAAGTTGTCTCTAGGGTGTGGCTGTTCCTCAGAGCTATGACAACAGCCTGTTTGCCTATTTGCCTGGCTTCTTTCGTCATGTGGCTAACAGGAACGTCTGTTGGTAAGGCTGTCAAAGCACGTTGGCAAATAGCTCCCCTAGAAACCTGCACCATGCCCACCCCACTGGAGCCAGCCCTGCCTCTAATTCAGGCAGAAATCTCCAGAGTGATTACTTGCAGAATTTAAGGAAGTCTTTCAAGCATGACCCCATGACTTTTGGCCGGAAGCCAGAAAAAAGGGCAAATTAGCCACAGGACTTCCTAGGAGTCGCCTTGAAATATCATTAAGATGATCAGGGAAGACATTCAGGGTGAGTTGAAAAAAGAGGTCCCTGAGGTCAGGCCTGGGGGGGACCCCAGCAATATTCATTCTTGACCTATGACCTTGGGTCAGTCATTTGACCTTTCTAACATGTGGAGTAGGACACTCTAACCTCCAGTATGTGGAAATCTTTACAAGGAGACATTCCACACAGGTGTGTGTGGGAGGAACCTTCTTTCCTGTCCAGACCCACACATCCACCCAGGTTCCTAACTGAGGACAGGATTGGTGAGGGAGGGAGGAGAAATGTGGCCAGCAGAATAATGACCCCCAGAGATGCAGATGTCCTAATCCTGTGATTAGAGTGAGCACTTTCGGTCACTTGGCAAAGAGGTAATGTAATGAAGGTTGCTGCTCCGCTGACCTTAAACTTGGGGAAATTATCTTGGGTGACCTGAGTGGGCCCAAATAATCACAAGTGTGAAAGAGGGCCACCGAAGCAAAGACGGAAAGATGGTTTTGTAGATAGAGGAAGGGGTGACAGACTAAGGAATGCAGGAAGCTTCTAGAAGCCGGAAAAAGCAAGGAAATGGATTCTCCCCTGGAGCCTGCAGGAGGAACTCAGCCCTGTTGAATGAGACCTGTTTTTGGACTTCAAACCGAAACTTCCAGCAGACTGTTTGAGGCTTCTAACAGAAACATCAGATCAAAAATTTGGGGGCCTCCCTGGTGGCGCAATGGGTTGAGCACAGCGCTGTGGAGCTGTCGGCAGCTGCAGCACGAGTTCGATCCCCGGCCAGGGAGATTCCCACATGGGGCAGCAGACCTCTCCTGCCTCGCCCACTGTGCCCCTCAGCAGTGTACTTCAGTCGATCTGCCTGTTCTACTCCCCACTCTGTCTCTGGTGAACCCTCTCACCACCCCACACCTCTGGCCTGCACCCCAACTTGGATGCATAAATAAATAAATCTTTAAAAAAAAAGATTAAAAATTCATGTCGTTTCAAGCTGCCTAGTTTGTGGTGATTTATTAGCACAGACATAGAAACCAGCAAAGCAGGGCAGGTGGGCCCCATGGCTCAGGGACACCTGAATCCCGGGGCGGGGGTGAGGGGACATGGCACAGTGGACTGGTGGCAGCGGCTTCCTGGGTCCTCCGGGTGACACTGAACAGTGCGCCCACGTCTGCGTGGTGGTTCAGGCCAGGAGACAGAGAGGTCGCCCTGAGCAGTGGGTCTCCAGTGCCAGCCTGTGGGCGCTCTGGAGGCTGTGGGGTGCCAGGGGCAAGTTCAAGCAGGGCAGGGAGGTGAAAAGAACTTGGTTGTAGTCACAGCGGGAACGCGCACTGGGCTTGGAGTCAGAGCTGGGTAGAATCCCCGCACGACCTACCCCCCCGGGTAAACCAGGGCATGCTGCTGACTCTCTGGATTTGGGCCCCATTTCCGAGAATGGGGTATTTCAGTCAAGGAGTAAACTGGTCTAGACTAGTCAGAACCTTTTCTTTGGAGCTATCTGCCCTGACACAGCAGGTGGAGAAAGCATAAATGAATGAGTAAATTAAACATTTATTGCACACTAATCACAGATTAAGAACTTCACCTGTTGTATATCATTTAATCTTCTCGCCACCTGGTCCACGGCTCCCCTATGTTCTGAGTTTAAAGGTCAACACTGCCCACAGGCCTACGTGGTGGGCCTTGCTGCCCCTCAGTCACCACCACAATCTTCTCTCCCCTTTGTTCGCAGCACAGTTTCTCTCAGTCCCATAAGCAAATGTGGCTCGCTCCTCTCACCTCAGGGCCTTTGCACAAGCCATTCCACCCACCAGGAACTCAGTTACCCTGCTCTCCACTCTCTTAGCTCCTCTATCCTCTGGTCTCAACTTGGTAGCCCTTTAGGCACCCCGCTTCCAGCTAAGTCGGGTTCCTGTGTACTTGTACTCAATTTCAAATGATGTTCCCCATATAGAGCATATAAAGAGACACACTTGGGTGATTAACTGCTCGGTCTCTGCCACTAGACCAGGGGAGCCAAGAGGCCAGGATGGGAAATACATGCTCCCAGCCTGCGCACCATCATAAGAAAATAAATAAATGTTTGCTAAGGAAAAAACAACTGAGGCTAAAGGTTATGTTACCATAATCCACATTTTTGCAAAGGCAGCTACGGGCTCAGATCAGAGTTCTGTCGGAAGTCACAAGGTGAACCTGGAAGACTCCTCTCTTTGCAGGAAGCTGTGCTGGGACCGGAGCTGGTCAGGCACTGTGAGTGGGGGCAAAGCTGGAAGAACTTGGGCCTATGTGTGAGGCAGGTCTGTGGGGGAAGCGCCTTCAAGGGCAGCACTGAAAGAGGAAGTGCTGAGCACGGCTGCTGGGGCAGAAGAGGAAGGAACCGAGGTGGGGGTGTGGGGGGAGGAGGAGGTAGGTTGGGGCCCAGCCCCCTCCCTGCAGCTGTAGCAGATCTGCCCATAGTCCAGGCCCCATCCTCTCTGTAACACTTTCACACACTCACTCTGGCTACTGTTGCTGGTGAACGGACTTTTCAAGCAGAGCCATAACAAGTGTGGACAGAGTTGGGTATTTGGGGGCCTGCCTGGTGGTGCAACGGGTTAAGCGCAGCACTATGAAGCTATCTCAGCCACTGCAGCACGAGTTCAATCCCCGGCTAGGGAGCTTCCCACATGGCACAGCAGACCTCTCCTGTCTCCCCACTGCTGTCCTCAGCAGCCCTCAGCAGTGTATTTCGGTGGCTCTGCCTATTCTGCTCCCCATTCTGTCTCTGATGAATCCTCTCACCACCCCACACCTCTGGCCTACACCCCAATTCTTGTATGCATAAATAAATAAATATTTAAAAAAAAAACTTACTGAACATTTGCCTGTGTCGGGCACGGCCAGGCCACCTCCAGGCCGAATAACAAACACCCACGTGAGAGGGGATCTCCCAGAAGGCCAGAGCAGACACCAGTGATCTCTCTATTCTGCTCCCTTAGTCCGTGTGAACTCGACGGCCCTGCTCTTCGCACAAGGCGTGTGCTGCTCGAGGATCCCACCCACCCCCATGAGGGAGGGCATGACTGTCCCCATTCTACAGAAGAGGAAACTGAGGCTCAGAGGGCTGAGTCATTTGCCCACGGTCATCCAGCCGGAAAGTGGGAGAGGCAGGATTTGCACATACGCAGCCTGTGTGGGTGGTGAGTTCTGGTCCACACGGCTGTAGATTGGGCCCGCGCCCGCTGCCAGCACCACCGCACTGGAGCCGCGGCCGGCACCGGCGGAGCAGGACAGGCGGGGATGGGTCTCGAGAACGAGGCTGACTGCCCACACGGTGCTGAGTTCGCCTCGTGCTGGGGGTGGAGCTGGGGTCTGCAGCTCCATTTCGTTTCCAGACCACACGGAGATCGTCAGCGTCTGTCCTTCGCTGACCTAACAGTACCTTTGAAATTTCATTTCATTTTTATTTAATTTTTGGAAGTAATCCCATTGTTCCTAAGTTTTAAAAAATTATATATGCAGAAAGGTAGATGGATGTATAGGCCAGTGGACAGATGGACAGGTGGACAGGTGGGTGGGTGGAGATAGTTCGCACCCCTCTCCTTGAGAAGTCAGTGTTGTAAGTTTTTGTGCATCTTTTGGAAATAGTTTATGCAAATAAAATATTCTGTTTTTTTAAAAAGATTTATTTATTTATGCATACAAGCCGGGGTGCAGGGCAGAGGTGTGGGGCGGTGAGAGGGTTCACCAGAGCCAGAGTGGGGAGAAGAAGAGGCAGATCAGAAATACACTGCTGAGGGGCGCAGTGGGCGAGGCAGGAGAGGGCTGCTGTGCCATGTGGGATTCTCCCCAGCCGGGCATTGAACTCGCGTCACCGCTGCCGACAGCTCCACAGCGCTGCGCTCAACCCATTATGCCGCCAGGGAGGCCCAGATATTCTGTTTTTTAACCTCTCATTTAAAAAAGTAAGTCCCCTACATACCTGCAGCTCTGCTGTTCCCACTTAACAGAAGATCCCGGAGGTCCTTGCGTGGGGTCTGTCTCGGCCCTGTTCACACCGGCCTGTTCCTGCCTGTCCCTTGTCAGTGCACCTGAGGCTTGTTCCTGACCCTCACCACCGCCCGATCTGGTTTAAGCCACTGGTCAGCCACGTTTGGGATGACCGCCCCCCCCCCCAAGACATGCCTCTGTGGGATCCCCTCTCTGGAGGGCTGGGTTAGGGACCAGCCTTTAATGACTAGACAGAACAATAGCTCTGGGATAGCGGAGGGGCAGCCGGCAGCACGAGCCACCGAGACCCAGCACCCACGTCTTGGCCTCGGGCTCTCACTCTCCGTTCAACGTGACCAGGGCGCTTTGAGCGAGGGCTGGTTCCGTGACCGAGACAGGGGAAATGTAAGACGAGCCTGGAACATCTTGTGGTGCCAGAAAGCAAGGAAGAACTCAAGAAACAAAAGGATGACGTGTCAGTGGAACAGGAGCCGTTCTGGAGGGGCAGCTCGCGGCCAAGGCAGGAACAGAGGGAGCGGCCAAACAAGGGCTGGGTGACAACTCGAGTTGAGCTGAAATGCCCCTGGGTCCACGCTGCTGCAAGTGAGAGATCGAGTCAGTAAGGAGTCAGGAGAGCAAGGAACACAGAAGCATTCCAAAGAATTCCCACCCTCGCAGGTGACACCATGGGGGTGTCACGCACCGCCTCTTACCAGGTAACGAGTGATACCACCTTAGTGATATGGTGTCCCCAAATCCATACCACAATGATCACGAGAAACCAAAGATAAACCCAAATTGGGGGACATTCTACAAAATACTTGCTCAGTCCTTCTCAAATCCCAAGGTCACGAAAGCAAGGAAAGGCTGAGACACTGTCACCAGCCAGGCCGCAAGCTGCCCTAGGGAGAGGCCCAGGTGTGAGGGAACTGGAGACGGGAACACAGCCTTCGAGGGACCGAGACCCCGCTTCCTACGGGCCACGAGGACCTGAGTCCTGCCGACAACTGAACCGATGATCTCTGAGCACAGAAATTGCTAGATGGCAAACACGTGGTGCCCTGTGCTGCCGAGTGGGCATTACGATGCGGCAGGGGATGATGAACGCAGCTCTCTGTTCTTTTTTCATGGACTTGGGACCCCTGGCACAGACCCACCTCGCCAGATGCCAGCAGAAATGCCAGCACTGCCCAGCTCCAGCTTCCGTGGGGTCCAGTATGAGGCTTGCAATTTTACTGGATTATGGAGATAAAAATTCAAGACTTGTAAATTCTCAGGGCCACTGTTTGAAAAGCATCCTCCCCTGCTTAAATTCTCCAGTAGGGTCCGCCTCACCATGCGAGTAGTCCCAGGTCCTTTCCGTGTGTGTCCCCCACCCACTCTCCGGGTTTCCCCTCTAGGCCCCTGGCCGCTGGTCCCAGCCCTGCTGTGCCTGCCTCGGGGCTCTGGTACATGCCATGGTCACTGCCCGGTATGTCTTTCCCCACAGATTTTCCACCACTGCTGGCTCCTTATCATTCAGGCCTCTGCTCAAAAGTCACCCACTGGGTGAGACTGGCCCTGTGGCCCCACGCTGGCCCCTGCATGCCGACTGTTTCCTCATAGCACTGAACACGAACTGAAGTTATTTACTTATGTGTGTGCGTTCGGTTTGGTGTCCATCACTCAGACAGGCAGCTGGGTGTGATGGTTAAAAGTCTTGGACTCTGCTTGCAATCCCGCCTCTCCCACCTCCTGGCCCTGCTCCCAAACAGGTTATCTAGGCTTTCTGGGCCTCAGCCTCCTCAGCTGGGAGACAGGAATTGCTGGGAGAACGTAAAGAATGTACAAAGGGCCTGGCCTATGTCTGGCACGTCCACTGCAATGATGTCGGCTATTATTAACACTGTTGTTCTGTCTCTCACTACCCCAAACATAAGCCCGGTTTGGGGTCTTGCTCACCCCTCTAGACTCAGCACAGAGTTTGGTACACAGTAAAAGGCCAACAAACACTTGCTGAATGAATGAATGAATGAATGAAGCAGAGTAGGTGCTGGGAACGCCGGCTATGGGACCTGGCAGGCCTGCTTGCACTGCCTCACGGTTTTATTACCCCTTAGGAACTGTGATTTCGTGACCTCTGTGGGCCTCAGTTTCCCCTTCTGGGGTCCTCAGCGCAGTGCGGGGTGTGTGGGCAGGCACGGGGCACAGCAGCCATCATCTTCTTGGCCTCAGTGAGTCCAGTGCTGCCGGCTTGCAGACAAGAGGGTGAGTACATCGAGCTGCAAACAGCTTGGGGTTCACCCGGGGTTCACCCTCAAGGGGCCCCGCCCGCAGTGGCAGGCCCTGCCCCTGGGAGGGGGAGGCAGGAGAGGGCTCCAGGTCAGAGGCCGAGTTCCTGACACACAGACCTCACCGGACAAGCTGGACCTCCCTCAGTTAATACTTCTAGAATGTGCCACATCAGCTCTTCCTTCCTCTGGGTGGCCGGAAGCATCTGGGGGCAGCAGGAGGGTCTGGAGCTGATGTTCCTGTAGTTGAGGTTCTGGGATTGGAGAGCACAGTGGACGGTCAGCCTGGGGGGCCGAGGAGTAAGTGGCCCGGCAGGCGCCATGGCCGGTCGGCGGTGGGTCCCCAATAAATGGAGTGTGGGCAGAAGCAGCTGAGCATCATTTCTAGACTTGACCTATGAAAAAGCTCTGCCCTCTGCATCCTCTACCATTTCCCCACACCCACCCCTATGGTAGCAGCTAAAGTCTATGCCCAGGGCTGTGTGGGAAGCCACAAGGGAAATAACACCCACCAGGAGCCAGGCCCCAGACAGATCCTAGGAGCAAAACCCTTCTACTCATCCCCTCCTGCCGCTGCTTGAAGTCCCAAGACAGAGAAATTAACTGTTAATCTGTTAAACGATGAGATTTCAAGGGAGTCAGTGTATTGTTTTTCTACCAGGCTCGTTGTAGGCGAATATTTGTACGTGGTATTTCCCTATCAGTTAACCAAACTAAGACCCACACATCGTAAACAGTTCAAGTATCACAGACGTGAAGGTCCCTGGGCTCCCTCCACGCCTCTGCCCGGAGCTAACCACGCAGATCTGTGGACACAGGCATCACACAGAACATGCTCTGGAAGGGTTCCTTTCCCTTAGCCGCATACCTCGGATGTCTTTCCACCTTTGGACGTGGGCACCTGCCTCATTCTTTTTAATGTCTGCCTGACATTTCTTTACATATATACGTATACACACACTTTTGTTTTCTTGCATTGTGGGTCATCTTTCTGTAGTTACTGCTCTCTCTGCAGCCTGACATGTCACAACACACACGTCCTGGAACTGTATGAGTTACTTACTGCTGCTAACAAATTACCCCCACTGGGCAGCTTAGAACAACACACGTGTATTGTCTTAGCTGGGAGGGTCCGGAATCCGGCAGGGGCTGGGCTGGGCGGTTCTGGCTTCAGGTCTCTCCTGAGCTTTCCTTCAGCTGGGGCTGCTGGGGCGAGTCAGCTTTCGGGTTCCTTCCTAGGGAGGGAACAGGTATGTTTCCTCCTGGCTGTAGGCGGAGACTTGGGTTGCACGCTCCCCTCCTTGGGCTGTCTCAGAGCCCGGATGTGGCAGCTGCTCCCCCCAGAGTGAGTAACGAGAGAGTCCCCCCTAGTGAGGGGCAGAGTGACATGGCACAGGACGGGCTGCTCTGCCCTGCTACGCAGTCCGACTATGGTGCCTCGTGGGAGGAGCTGCCCCAGCTGAACCCCGGAATCAGGCCGCACAGGCTCTGTTGGGGGTTGCCACCCCCCACCACCTGCGCCCACCAAGGGAACAGAGATTTCCTGTCTCCATTCCACTGTGTAACGTCCTGCTCACTTCCTGACATCCCGTGAGAGAGAGGTTTTCTGTCAGCTAAGCTGCCCCAGGCCCTTTGCACACTCCAGATCACTGAGTGCTCCCCAGAAAGTAGGAAGTTCATAAGTGTGCTGCTTGGAACTGTAAGTTGCTAAAGTTGCTAAGTTCACTGCGTGGACACTGCTGCTTGCTGGGGCGGAAAGCTGCTGGGAAAGTCTCTGTGCTGTGCTGCTTGTCCACAATAGTAACTATGGTTACCCTGACCCCCTTCCTAAACAATAAAGTTTATGATGGATGGGTAGGTAAGTTTCCTTATACAAACTGCATAAAAACCTGCAATTCCTGTAATTCGGGGCTCAGATTTTTGGTAGTTATCCCACTGGGCCCGCCGGTGTGATAATTAAATCTCTCTCTCTCCACCTCTCTGAGTGCCACCTGATTTCTCTGGGAAAGCTGCCGTAACACCCAAACACGGGGTCCTCGGGAGCCCACTTTGCAGATGAAGGATTCCATGACCCAGAAACCGCACGTCTCAACCCCACGAAGACCCAGCACCCTCGGGAACAAAGGCACTTGGCGTGAGTCTCCTCCACGGGGGCCGAGCGTCAACAACATTGAATGGAAATGACCATGAACCATGGTAACAAGTCTCACCCCAGAACCTGCTGTAGGGAAGTGAAAGGTGGGGGCCAGGACTCCCATCACACAGGTGAGGAGGCTAGGAGGGACAGAGACTTCCCTCAGGCTGCACAGCTGCCCAGGGGCAGATCAGGGGTCACACCCCCAGCTCCCGGACCTTCTTTCCCGACGCCCACCAGGAGCAGCGCCAGGCACAGAACACACACGGCTCACCCCGTCTCTGAAGAGGCAAGCTGGGTGCTTCCTCCCATCACACAGGAGAGGAAAGGGAGGCTCTGAGGCTTGGCAGGCCCCAGCCATGTGCAGGTGGGGGTGGCGGGGCCTCACACGAGAGACTGGCTCCCCATTATTGAAAACTCTTATCTTTGAGGCAGAACCGGAAGCAGGATGTGGGTTTCCCTTTCAGGGGCTGTGCCTCACATGTTAATTCAGATACAAGTGAGCATCGTGGGAGAGGGGCCACGGGCTGGAGCCGTGTGACTGCCGCCTGCGTGGCCTCTCCCCTCTGGCCTCTGCTAGGAGGGCCAGTGAGTTGCTCAGTAAGTGGCGACAAGGGCTCCCGCGGTATTGGGCGGTGGAAGAAACTCTTTCCAACAAGGAAGCAAAGCCAGTGGATGGGGACCGCTGATTTGAGCCTTCTCCCCATCAAAAGCACCTCTGGCAGCCCGGTGCCCCAGGCACACCAAACAAACACATAATGACGTAAAAAGAGCAAGCTAGCAGACAAGCTGGCCTTCTTCCATTTTGGTACCCCCAGCCTCCTCCCGTGGAGGCATCTGGGGTTGCCCAGTCCGGGGGATTGCCCAGTTCCGGAAGCCAGTCTGATCCGAGAACTCACAGCTGCGTTCCTGGGACTTGGGTTCACTGAACCCTTCCCAAGCACCAGGCTGGGCCATAACCCCTGCCCCGTGCCCCCCAGGGATGTGCCGGCTCCTAGGAGTCCCTGCACCTAGGAGACACAGTCTAGGCTACCAGTGGTGCCCAGGTGAGGGGCAATGAGGGTGACAATGAGGAACGAAGAGACCAGGTCCAAGGGAAGGAGTTAGGCTGGGAGTTCAAGGTCTCGGTCCAGACCTTAGTTTTGCTGTGTGATTTCAAGAAAACCTGTCTCTCCCTGGGCCACACAATTGAAGGAGCCATAGGTGGGTGCTTTCAAACTAGTCAACAGAGGAGCACTTAGTGGCTCAGTGACATTGAGGAAGTCCCTTAACCTCTCTGAGCCCCAGTGTTCTCAAACACTTGAATAATAAGCCAGGGTTGCTTCGTAGACTAAATAACTACATAGGCCGGAAGCGCGTGCTTCACCACAGTACGAGTCCAAGAAACAGCAGCTGTTCCAATGTTGCTCATTTTTTCCCCTTAAAGTAATTGTTGTTTTATCAAAATAGTGCCAGACTTGATGAACCTAAGCATCACCTATTGTAACACGCACTGTTATCTCCACACCATCCAGAAAAATCCGCCAATTCCAGCTGTCAGGCGCACCATCGACTAAAAAGCTGCCTCTTGATTTTAAAGATCTTTAAATATGAATAAAGGGACATCTCAGAACTGATGGAACTGTGCACAGAAAATCAGTGGGTGCAAAAGGAAGATAGCATGCAGCAGTTCCCGGGGGCCCCCTCTGGTCCCCAAGTCTCCCCCAAGAAGCCACCACTTCCAGCCTTTGAAGTGGTTTTTTTCTAGCCCTCTTCACATCTCACATTTCTAAATAGCACACTTGGCTCTCTTTTGGTGCATTTTCCCCGTCCTCTTCTTCCTGCTCCATCGGCCCCTTTACCGTGGGGTTTACCTGTTCTGGTAAACAGGTGAGGCTCCCCTCCCCCATTCCCAGTCCTCCATCGTCCACTGTGGAAGGAATTTCAGATTTGGGGCGAAATCATCAGTCACACTGCAGATACACAACTCCCAGTGTGGATTTTAAAAAATCACTCTTGTGTACATGATTTTTTCATGCAAATGTTATTCATAGCTGAGTATTGTTATCCTTTCTGACTTCCTGTTTTCCCTGAAGTTAATAATTAGTTTTTATTACAGTTTTATTGAGATATAATTGATGAGCAATAAACTGCTCCTGGCTAACATGTACAATGGGATCCGTTTTGATTTACGGGACCACCTGCGAAATCACCACCGATGGGACAGTGGCTGGGTGGCCACCCTGTGTGCCCGTCCCGCCCTCCCTGCCCCTGACACCCCACCCCGATAGACAGCCCTCATTATGCTCTGCCACTGTAGATTGGTTGGCATTTCTGGGATTTTATGTAAGTGGAACCACATAGTTTGAACTGCTGTTCCATCTGGGTTCTTTCTCTCAGCCTCATTAGTGTGAGGTGGTCCGTATTGTTTTGTGTCAACAATTCTCAGGGTTTATTGCCCCCAGGCAGTGTTCCCTCATGGGGGGGATGCCCATGGCTCCTTCAACCATTCATCTGTTGATGGATTTTGGAGCTGCTGTTGCCTGCTCTGAAGGCAGCTGATAAGAACATTCCTGTACAATCTTTTTTTTTTTTTTTGCCCTGTGCCTCCTCCTGTACAATCTTTAGGCAGACATATGTCTTCATACCTAAGAGCAGATTTGCTGGCTCTGCGGTCAGGGCAGGCAGAACATTATAAAACCCACAAAGTTCTCAAAATGCTGCTCTATTTCAGTGCCTACCAGCGGTACAGGAGAGTCCAGAGGCTGGGCACCCTCACCACCACGGGGGATTACCAGTGGGGTTTTTTTTGTTTTTTTTTTTTAAAGATTTATTTATCTATGCATACAAGCTGGGGTGCAGGCCAGAGGCGTGGGGTGGCGAGAGGGTTCACCAGAGACAGAGTGGGGAGCAGAACAGGCAGATTGACGGAAATACACTGCTGAGGGGAGCAGCGGGCGAGGCAGGAGAGGTCTGCTGCACCATGTGGGAATCTCCCTGGCTGGGCGTTGAACTCGCGTCGCCACTGCCAACAGCTCCACAGTGCAGTGCTTAACCACTGCGCCACCAGGGAGGCCCATCCCGTGGTATTTTCAGTTTTAGCCAGCCCACGAGCACCTGTGGTATCTCACTGTGGCTTGAATTTGTACCTCACTTCTGATGAATGAGGTTGAGCATCTTTTTGTGTACTGACTGGCCATCTATGCCTCTTCTTTTGTGAAATGATGTTCAAATATTTTGCCCATTTTTTCACTGTCTTATTGAGTTGTAGATATTATCTATTCAAGAGACAAGTCCTCTTTCAGAGATATGTATGCAAGTCTTTTCTCCCAGCCTGTGACTTGCTTGTTTTTTTAAAGATTTATTTATTTATGCATACAAGAACTGGGGTATAGGCCAGAGGTGTGGGGTGGGGTGAGAGGATTCACCAGAGACAGAGTGGGGAGCAGAACAGGCAGATTGACTGAGGTACACTGCTGAGGGGAGCAGTGGGTGAGACAGGAGAGGTCTGCTGCACCACATGGGAAGCTTCCTGGCCGGGGATCAAACTTGTACTGCAGTGGCTGCGGATAGCTTCATAGTGCCGAGACTGAACCCATTGCGCCACCAGGGAGGCCCCTTCTTAACAATGACTTTAAAAGAGCAAATGTTTTAGATTTTGATAGTCTAATTTAGCAAGCATTTTTTTTTATAGTTTGCGCTTTGTGTCCTTTCTAAGAAATCTATGCTTTTTGTTAAATCCCTTTATGTAAGTTTGGCAGGGAGACAAATTAGGCATGTCTGATTAATTCTCATTTACCAAGGACCCTCTCTCCTTAGCTCATTTTCTTCTGGGGGAAATTCTCTCCCACAGTGCTTTGCGTGGCCTACCATTATGGGTCAGATGGAAAGGTCAGAGCCTGCAACCTAGCTTTCGCTCCTGGTTCTATCTACTCAGTTCTGTAGCCTTGGGAAAGTCACGTCATGTTTCTGGGCCTCAGTTTCCTCTTCCAGGAAGTAAGGGGAATGTCATGTCCTCAGGTGATGTTGGCAAGTACAGACCAGGAGAGAGCTGTCCCACCAGCTCTGCAGGTACGCCCAGCTGGTGAAGCCTTTCAGTCACCTCAGACCTTACTGTGGGGGCTCAGATCTCCTGCAGCTCCCTGATGGGACAGAGACACGATGAGACCGGAAAGGGGAGAGGACCAAAATCTCAGCTTAACCAAGACAGGGCAGGGTCCCTGACTTCTGTTCCTGAGCTCTCTCCACACCCACGGCTACCTCTGGGCTAGATGGGCTGGTAGAACTAGCCAAGTCTTCTCCCTGAGGTGGTGGAAGAGTCAGAACCAGCACAGCCCGGAATCACCTATCCCCATTCTCCAGCCTGGCAACGCCCCCGGCCTGTGCCCACGGCCGCGCCTGACTGTGGGTGTCTAGCGCCACCTATAGGACTCTAGCAGAACGGCACGCTCAGGCTTCCTGGAGTCCGATTCCTGAAACGCCGGACTGGGACGGGGTCTTGACAGACCGCCCCCGTGTGGCCGCTCGGAGTTCTGCGCCTTATAGCCCCCCACAGCCTCTGTTAAGTCAGGAAGTACTTGCAGAGTAAAATCAAATCGGACACCTTTGTTTGAAAGATAGCATCATTCATTTTTGTGCCACTAAAATGTAAGAAACACTACCTAGTAAAATACTACACACACTTCCTTCTCATTTAAAATTTTTATGCTTATTAAAGGTGCCTTTTAAAAACATACATATGCCTTTTTATTCGTTATATCACTATTGTGCATGATCCAAATAACGTAGTGAAAATGTTCTTGAAACTTCTGCACACACAGAAGTTTTCCTTGTATTGAGTATTGAGGTCCGTGTTGTTCCAGACTTCAGAGATGTCCTGGATCCTGGACGTTTCCGGGATGTCCTTCCAAGCTGCAAGCTGTTTTTTTCTTTTTTAAAGATTTATTTATTTATGTAGACAAGAGCTGGGGTGCAGACCAGAGGTGTGGGGGGGGTGAGGGGATTCACCAGAGACGGAGTGGGGAGCAGAACAGGCGGATTGATTGAAATACACTGCTAGGGTGAGCAGTGGGTGAGTCAGGAGAGGTCTGCTGCGCCATGTGGGTCAGCTCCCTGGCCGGGGATTGAACTCCTGCTGCAGTGGCTGCCAATAGCTTCATAATGCTGAGACTCAACCCCTTGCACCACCAGAGAGGCCACCCCCAAGCTACAAGTTTTAATGTGCATGCACAGGTATTTAGGGATGCGTCACAGTTGCTACCTGGTTCACATCAATCCTGATTTCAGAGATGTTAAAATATGGGTGGGTGGGAACATCTTAGAGTGGCTAAAATACAGTGTTACCATTATTCATTCAGCAAAATTATTAGGGTGCTCACTCTATACCAGACCTGTGCAGGGGAGCAGAAGACATCCCCTCCCCCAAAAAAAGAACAGTCTTGTCCCTGCTCTCAGGGACCTCCCAGTTCCACAGGAAGACAGGCATCAGACAAGTAACCACACAGACATATTGTTTAGTGACCATGGTTGTGCTAGCAGAGGGGTCAGCAGCAGGACTGACTGTGTCGGGGTCAGGGAGGACTTCCCTGTGGAAGGGGCTCTGAGCATTGATGAATGCATAGCCAGGGAGCAATGCAGAAGCAAGAGTATATGTAAAGAAAGGCCCTGGATTGGGAGGAGCTTAGGGGCTCCTGTGAGGCTGGAGTGTGATAATGAGGGAGAGAGTAGCAGCTACTGGAGCTGGAAGGAGCAGACCAGGAGGATCTTTTCCCAAAGCATGGGGGAAGCCATTGCCGAGCTTAAAGCTGCGATAAGAAACTGAAGTACAAAGAGTCTCCATAAATAGCACACCAGGTCACTGAAAGTGATGGCGGATAAAATGGAATGCAGGTCTGGCTGGTTCCAGCACCTGTGCTTTTAATCCTTGCTGTAGGGACCAAGGGGACTATCTGACCCACCTCCTCACTGTCCAGTTAAGGAGACGAGGACCCAGGAAGGGGAAGGGCTGGCCCTATATGGTACAGCAAGACAAGGGCTAATCTAGAACTCAAGTTTCCAGGCTCCCAGCTCCTTTCTCACCCTCCCCCACTCCAGCAGTGGCTCCAGCCTTGGTCAAGGCCCACCTCCCTGAGTCCCAACCATTGCTGCTTGGAGAACAAAAGGCTGTCCCTTCTTAGGTCCCCTGAGTATCCCTGGTTTCCAGATATCAGTGGCGGTGGCTGGCTAGCACCCAGTCAGGCGAGGTCAGGCTCAGAGGGGACTCCTGATATAACCCGCTGAGGACTGCACTGGACTTTGTGGATGGTGGTCAGTTTCAGCCCCACTGACCTCTCGATCCTCTGAGCCTCCACCCACCTGATGGCAAAGGGGCCCTGAGCACCTAAGGGCACAATACCAAGATGAGGGGGTCACCCAGCCAGGTGTGTCCATGGCCCCTCCCCTCAGCGCAACCCCAGAACCAAAGATCCTTACTGCTCTTGTTTGTTTTTTTCAGAAAAATTCCAGAACTGAACTGGCTGAGTCAATGGAACTTGAATTTAAAGATTTCTGTTGAATCATCAGGAAATAGTTCTCCCAGCACTTTGCACCCATTTACACCCCTAGCAGGGGTGGGGTGAAGGGGTGTTCCCTCTAACGTCCACCCCAAATAATGTCTGAGGGTTTTTTGTTTGTTTGACTTTTAGGATTATTTTTGTTGTTTCTTTTTTCTTTGTTTTTATTTCTTTATTCTGGGGGCGGTCCCTCTTTATTTATTTTGGGGGAGGTCAGAGAGGCTAGCACGCCTGGCTGCTGATTGAATTTGCACTGCTTATTGCTGAGGACAAGTTCTCAGACTCAGTGTTTCGAAGGAATCTATGGAGTTTGTGATACAAATGAAAAGGCGTGCAGTGTCTTAGAGGAAATATTTGCAGAAATGTATGCGACAAAAGACTTGTATGAGATACACAAAAAGCACTGACCACTTATTAGGAAGTCAATTTAAATAGAATACCCACCTCCCAAAGAGCCAAGAGGGCAAATAAGCACATGGGAAGTCTTGGGGACATGCAAGTTAGAGCCCCTCACCCCAGATCTCCCACTTCACACCTGCCAGGATGGTCAAAATGAAAACCTCTCCGAATGTTGGTGTAGGGGCAGGAAAAGCACAGGGAGCAGGCTCGCTATGGAACTGCGCAGACGGGTCAAAAGGAGGCGTCCTGAAGCCCCCTGTGGCTTTTTAGGCTTTTAATGATCTCTCCTAGAGAGGCAAGCAGGTACAGGGCCGGCAAGGGCCGGGGGATGGAGGGGTTGCGGCCCGGAGACCGGGAGGCTGGTAGGCCTGTCAGCCCCCTGAGGATCTCCACTCTCTCGGGCTCTCAGGCATTCTCTCGTGGTCTCTGTTGCGCCCCAAACGTTTCTCTGCTCCCTGCCGCTTCCCCTTCTGCTGCTTCTCTGCTTGCAAGCCCAGTCTTTGGCTCAGGTGTGCCCCCTCACGCAGGCCCACACCCTGCTTCAGGTGCCCGCCATCAGGCATGCGTGCAGGCCTGCAGAAGTCCATCATTGAGGGGAGGGCAGAAAAACCTGATGACTCTTTTCATTTACCCTTTTCATCTACCCAAAATGTAGAGCACCTCCCCACCCGCCCCCCGCCAAGCTCTCAAACACTGTAGGTGGGAACATAAAATGGTGCAGCCACCCTGAAACCAGCTTGATGATTTCTTAGAATGTTCTTAAAATAAAGCTGAGTCTTTCACACACGTTGGCAATCGCGTTCACATACCAGCTGCTGGCAGGAACCAAAGGGGGACTGGCTGTTTCAGGGGACCCCCTGTTTCCAGGCAGGCCTTCGCCATCTCCCACAATCCAAGGGGATGAAAGCACTATCCTCACAAAGACTCTTACATAAGGTTCAGAGAAGTTTTATTTGAGAGAGCTAAATGTTGGAAACAACTGAAATACCTAACCATATGCGATTGGATACATAAATGATGGTCTATCCTTACTAAGAAGAGGGTACAATGGAGAAGCACATGTACACACCTCAAAATAATTAGGCTAATGAAAGAAGTCAGGAAAAGGGCACATGAGCATAATTTTATTTAGGTTAAATTCTGGAAAATGCCAGCTAACCTACAGAGGCAGAAAGCAGACCAGAGTTGGCTTGGGGAGGAGGGTTGAGGGAGTAGGGAGGGATGGGATGATGATAAGGGGGTACCAAGAACCTTGGGGGGATGCAGATTTTTATGACAATTTTCAAGGTCTTTGTGGTGACAGTTTTTATAGGTATATACACATATTGTCAGATTAGTAAATACATGACGTTTATTGTATGTCAATCACACCTGAATAGAACTGTAAAAAAATACACATAACTGAGCCCACCAGCTTCTATGTGCAGGGCCCAGGAATCTGCTTCCCAAACTCCTTCCAGGTAATTTCCAAGCACATCAAAGATTACGAAGCATTTGGAGTGAAATCCTTCTGTCCGCTGCACCCCATGTAACCCCGATGGGGGGGGTCCCAATTCCCAGCACTGGTCATTTTACAGATAAAGGACACTGAGACCTTAAGAAAGAATCTACATCTCACATAAAGGTTTTTTGGTTACAAGTAATAAATTTACTTGTAATTAATTACCACAAGGGCCTCCCTGGTGGCGCAATGGGTTAAGCGCAGCACTATGAAGCTATCCAGAGCCACAGCAGCACGAGTTCAATACCCGGCCAGGGAGCTTCCCACATGGCCCAGCAGACCTCTCCTGTCTCCCCGCTGCTCCCCTCAGCAGTGTACTTCAGTTGATCTGCCTGTTCTGCTCCCCACTCTGTCTCTGGTGAATCCTCTCACCACCCCCTACACCTCTGGCTACACCTCAGCTTGTATGCATAAATAATCTTTAAAAAAAATTACCACAGAAGTGGAAGGGGCTGTCAAAATGGGGAGAGGATGTCGAGCAGGTAGTGGGGAAGAGAGGCCTGAGGGGGTGAAGCTCAGGGCTGGGGCAGTTACGGAGTGGGGTCACTTTGTGTGGGGTGCTCTCCAACCTCCCTCTCCTCACCTGTTCCCTCCCTGCTCCTCCTCTGCTGTGCAACCTTTTTGGTTTGCTGGGGTAGAAGAGGGAAGAGGATTCAAACAGCCACAAGAACTGAGCTGGTCTTTGCACCCCGATTTCAGATTCTGAGGGAAGTGGATTGGCCTAATTTGAACCAGGTATCGGCTCCTCCTCCTATCACCTGTGGTGGAGATGCCAATCACGAATCACATGTTTCAGACATGGTGTGAGGGAGGTGGAGGGTGGGAAGGAAGAGATGGGGGAGGGGGGACGAGGGGGGGAGAAGGAGGAGGGGAAGGAAGAGGAGGGTGGAGGAAGGAGGAGGGGGGCGCAGGAGGAGTTGGGGAAGTGCAGTTGCAGGAGGGCAGATGTCACCCAGGTTCTCAGGCTCTCCTGGGACTGGCTGAAGAGCACCCAGAGCCCACACCCGCACCAGCAGCGTCAGCTGGTCTGGTCTGGTCTGCGCGGCCAGCTCATGTGATCTAAGAGCAAACACTCCAGAGGCTGTAACTAGAGGAACAACTAGTCTAGGCAAGGCCCCTGAAGATGGGGGCTGGAATCTGAGTTGCAGCCCTTTAGGGCAGGATCCAGCCTTAGGGTTCTCTCAGTCCTAAACACCTGCTGGAGGGAAACAGAAAGGGAGATCTGCCAGCCCCAGGGGGTAATCTCACTTCAGGAACTGTGGGGTCCTGGAGTGCAGAAACCCCAGCTGAAATCTCTCCAGTCTCTGATGAGCCTCTGGGTCAGCTGCATTGCTAGATTAGTTTTCACCACGAGGGGATGCTCCAGAGCCCCAGGATTTTATCCTTCCAGGGGAGAAACAAAGTCCCAGGGCAGACTCTGAGCCTGGGGACTGCTTGACTGCTTGCTCCTCGGATTAGGAGGTGAGAACTTCCACTCCCACCCCAGACCTTCTGGCAGGAGGAGAGGTACTGGAGACTGAGTTTAATCAGCAATAGCTGATGACTAAACCTTCATCCCTATGCCACGAAGCCTCCCTAAAAGCCCGAGAGGAGGGGCTTCAGGGAGCTTCCTGGCGAGGGTGCCTGGCAGAGCAGGGGGCTGGCCTGCATCTCCCGCCTGGCTGGGCCTCTGTCATGGCCTTAGCAAGCTGGTAATTAGTGAGTAAACAGCTTTCCTGGGCTCTGTGAGCCCCTGAGAAACTAATTGAACCTGAGGAGCAGGTGTGGGCACTTCTGATCTATAACCAGCTGGTCAGGAACAGGGGGGATAATCTGGGTTTGGTCCTGGGAGACGGAGCTTGTCATTTAGACTCGGGTAGATGGTGCCAGGTGAGTTCTCGGACACCCAGCTGGAGTCTGAGAATTGTCTGTCAGTGTGAGGTTCTCCGTCTTCCTTCTCTCCTCACCTGTTCCCTCTCTGTTCCTCCTCTGCTGTGCAAACTTTTTGGTTTGCTGGGGTAGGAGAAGGAAGAGGATTCAAGCAGCCACAAGAGCTGAGCTGGTCTTTGCACAATGGAGTTGGGTTCAGGAACCCCTTGAATCCCGCTCTCCATGGACAGAGGGGTCCATTTTTCTCCTGGGACGCATCCTTACCGACTGAGGCACAATTGGAGTCCCTGCCCCAAACTGCGTGGGCTGAGCGCAGGGAAGAGATGCTCCCTCAAACCAAGCCAGAGTATCCAGCCAGAGGGAGTCTGGGTGCCAGGCAGGCACTAAAACATCTGGAAGAGACCCTGGACTCCCCACCCAGACAGGAGCCTGCTGAACTCCCCACTCAGACAGGACCCCTGAAAACAGTGGGGTCCCCTGAAACAGCCAGTCCCCCTTTGTGTTGGTCCTGACAGGTAGTTGGCACGAGAACATCATTGCCAACGTGTGTGAAACTGACTCAGCTTCCAGCATCGCCAAGAGCCCAGCCCGGTGAGTCAGGCCCAGCCAGGGCAGAGGAGACGCACCCCCACTAGGGACTGGGATGGTCAGCCCACCCCCAGTGCGTGGATGGGGAGGCTAAGACTCAACTGAATCCGCCACTCCGGCCTCTAGCTCTGGTCATCTGGCTCCTCCCAGGGGTCGTACGCCCGCCCACCTCCGAGGAATGAAGTGCAAAGCTTACAAACTGACCTCCAAGGGTCAAATAACCACAGGTATTTTGTTCGGCTTCCCCAGAGCCTACAAATATTTAGTAGTCCATGTAAACCAGAAGATTTCACATAAAAGCCCCAATTTCTGGCTACTTTTACATAAAAGAAATAACCAGCAGGATGGAACCACTTTCCCCAGCTCCTTCTTTTTAATTGTCAAGATTTATTTCAACTAGTGTTTGTCGTTTTATAGGAATAACGTTGTGTAATAGACTGTAAGTTTCAGGTTACATGAAGCTGAGTTAAGCCTCCAGCCCAGGCAGGGGCTTGTCCTCTGGCTGATGACGTCTTCGGCTCTCAAGTTGCTGAAATCAAGTTAGCAGAATCCTTGGAGAACGTGCTGAGAGGGGTTCTCAGATAGGGCCCCCCTTGCCTCTTCTTTTCAAATCCATTCCCTGCCAGTTCTGGAGGTCACGGTCACCTGGGCTCAGCCCCACCTGGCTCTCGGCCACTTCGTTCTTTATTTAGCTGCTGAATCCTGGCCAGCCTCAGCGATAGGGGCTACCTGTCCGCGGCCACAGCATGTAGGTGGGGCAGGGTGCGTCAAGGTAGGATCCCGAGGTTCCTGTCACAGATCTGTGGTCAAGGTTGCCACTCTGGAAGACTGATTCACACTCACACTCTCACCGGAGGTTGACTCACAAAGAGGAGGCGGGGCGGCAGCACACCTTGGGGGGATGACCAGCTCTGCAGCTTAAAGGCACATGCAGCAGGTGAGTCTTGGCATTATTCTCTTCAACTACCGTGTGGGGGAAACGAAAAACAACTTACAGGAGTGCTGAGGCTGAGATCCCGCCCCCCCCCACCCCCAGAGCAGGACCCAGACGTTCAAACATGCAACTACAGAACATCGTGAGAAATGCGTGAGGAAGGAAATACAGGATGTAACCCAGGAAGGTAGTTGGAGGAAGTGGTGGCGTGTTGACTGTGAAGGATACATAGCAGTGGGAAAGTGATAAAGAAGAAAGTTGTTCTGAGCAAAAGGAAGACTACAGGCAAAGGCTTGGATGCTAGAAAAAGAGCCTGGCATTTTTAAGAAAGTAAACTTTTTTTTTTTTTTTAGAATTTTCTTCCAGTTTTATTGAGCTATAATTGACAAGGAAACAAACTTTCAGTGGAACTAGCGAGTACAAGGCAGAAAGCAGCATCAGATTATGAAAGTGATGGAATCTTAGCATAGAAAAATTTAGGATGGAAGGTCTCACAAGGACAAACACCAGAGGTGGGGTAGAGACAATTAATAAATCTTAACTAAACCAGTTATGGAAGTTTCCAGGAATCTGAGGTGGAGTCAGGAAAGATTACTAGCCAGTTGGCAGCAAGATTAATGATTTTAGAAGACCATCCCAATCTGACCCCAACATGGTAATTTCCATAATAATTCCATCAAAGTGGGCCTTCCTGGTAGCGCAAGGGGTTAAGTCTCAGCACTCTGAAGCTACCCCCAGCCACTGCAGCACGAGTTCGATCCCCAGCCAGGGAGATTCCCATATGGCACAGCAGACCTCTCCTGTCTCACCCGCTGCTCCCCTCAGCAGTGGATTCCAGTAGGTCCGCCTGTTCTGCTCCCCACTCTGTCTCTGGTGACTCCTCTCATTCCCACCCCCACACCTCCAGCCTACACCCCAGCTCTTGTATGCATAAATAAATTTAAAAAACTAAATCTTAAAAAAAAATTCCATCAAAGAACATTATAAAAGAACACTCCTTCCCTGGCAAAACGCAGCTCTTGTCCTCCCGCCTGACCCCATTTATAATAAAAGCAGCATGTTGGCTTGTTCCCAGAGATGCCCCCAGCAGCGCCTCCTCGGCCATGTATGTGCACCGGCCCTGACTCCATCAGAGGTGGAGTCCATTCCTCCAGCACCGCAGGCTGGGCTGGCCTACGAGGGCATGGCCTAGAGAGCATGACTAAGTCATGCCCTGCCAGGTCTCAGCCCAACCCTTAAGAAAACTGCAGGGGTGGCGCAGCAGGTTAAAGCACAGCGCTGCGGAGCTGTTGGCAGCGGCCATGTGAGTTCGACACCCGGCTGGGGAGATTCTCACGTGGCACAGCAGACCTCTCCTGTCTCGCCCGCTGCTCCCCTCAGCAGTGTATTTCGGTTGATCTGCCTGTTCTGCTCCCCACTCTGTCTCTGGTGAATCCTCTCACTGCCCCACGCCTCTGGTCTGCACCCCAGCTTCTTTAAAAAAAAAAAAAAAAAGAAGACAGCAGCTTCTGCTTCCTCCTGCTCAGGAGCTCGGCTGCCATGTTGCGAGGAAACCCACACAGCAGCATGCAGAGGAGGCGCCCACCCCAGATGACGGCCCCACTCAGTTCTGTGCCAACATCCGGTGTCCACTTCTAAGACATGTTGCAAGACAGCAGCTACTTTCAAGCCATCTTAAAAGATTCCACCCCAGCTGATCCTCAGCTCATGCTGAGAAAGACAGACTGCTTCCTCCAAGCCCTGCTCAAGCTGCAAAGTCACACGCGAATAAGATTGTTGTTTTAAGGCCACTAAGTGGCGGGGTGGTTTGTTACCCAGCAATAACTCACTGCAGCCATAACTCACTGCAGCAAGCAGCTCCCATTATTGAGCAATGCATGCCGGCCCGGTCCAAGGCAGCAATAAGCATTCACTTGCTGACATATCAACCTCATCACAGCCAGCTTTGCAGCTGAGGACGTCAAGGCTTGGGAGAAATCAAAGGGTCCCCTGCCAGGACCCACAGCCAATAAGCAGGCAGCATGCTGCCTCCAGACGCCCAGCAGTATTTGTCACAAACCTACGTGTGATCTTTCAGGACTGGCCAGAGGCCATGCCAAAGGTGGTACACGCCAGCCTCGCACAGCCCCCACCCTCTGCTGCTGGCGAGCGCTGCATTCCTAGCCCAGGTGCCTCCATCCTGAGGCCTCTTCCAGGCTGTCAACTGAACCCTTCCCGGTGCCTCTGCCAAGATTTCCTTATCTGGACGAGCAGGGAAACACTTTACTTTGAGTCAGTCCTCAGTACTTTTCCACTTCCACACCCCCAGTGGGCTGCCCCATCTCCCCAAACACACAAGTCCATCCATAAAACAACAGAGCTTTATACTGGGGTTCCCGATGGGTATGATGGTTGCCCCATCTGAAACATCTGACTGTTGTCTGGACCCAACCGCAAGGGGGATGGACACACTGGGTGTGGGGGAGGGGGGCTGGAGCGTTGTCCTCTCGCTTGCACCTGAGCAGAAGCAACCTCAGGCTCCTCTCACTTTGGCTGCGTGCTTCGATGGACTCCTGAGACTCGCGGCAGCTCAGCTCTCGCGAGAGGCTCCTGCAGCCTCGCTCAGAGCACCCGGAGCAGGAGATCCTGGCACCCGGCTCTGCCCATTGGGCCTGGTTTCCCATGCCTAGCTGGCCTTGGCTCCTTCCTACGCTCTGCTCCCTATGCCCACACCACCTTTAAGGTTACGTCTTCTGTGATCTAGTTCAAACCATCTTAGACAAAGCTCCACATGTGATCTCAGGAAAAGACTCGAGAGTATCTGGGGCTGATGAGGAGCATGCCAGCACTTCTGTGTCCCTGCCCACGCCATGTCCTGAGCTCGAGATGCGTTGACACAGTGCTTCTGTTCCAGGGCAACCCCAAGATGAAATGGGGTGGCCTGACATGGGTCTTTACCCATGCGCTTAAAAGGGACTTATAATGAGACTCAACTGCAGGTACACACCAAAGGGTTTATTTACAAAAAAAAAAGTAAATAAGTAACTCAGGGAGAAAGAGAGGGGGATAAACTGGTAATGTGTTTTACTAGTTTCCCTGAGCTGGAATTTAAAAGCACTTTGAAAACGCGAGAAGCCAAGAACCCACCAAGGCCCACATATCTGGTCATAGACCAAGCCTGGCTGCTTAACTCCACCCTCAGTCCCCAGCAACCCTCCCTTCAGTGGTGACGAAGTTAAGGGATTTGTAGTCTTTGGTGTTTTGGATCTCTGGTTTGAAGTGGGGGGACCCATAAAAACTTATCTGTGGAGTTTGGTCAGGATGTCCTTCCCCCCAACACTTCGAACAGTCTGTTCTGCAGGTAAGTGCTCAGTGGTGGTAGCTATTCCCTTCGAGTTCCCACAGCACCCTGCCCAGTAGATACTCTAACTCATCACCCCGATTTTAGAGTTGAGGAAACTGAGACCCACAGCTTCCAGGGCCTCTTATGCAGTCGGGAAAATGCAGTTCACCCCAGACCCTTTTGGGGAAAGACTTCCCTCAAGATGGCGTAAAGTGTGTGGGCGGTTTCAATGGTGGAAGCTGCAGGTGCCAGTGGCCAGAGCGATTTGTTTTTATAAAGATTTATTTATTTATGCATGCAAACTGGGGTACAGGCCAGAGGCGTGGGGCGGCGAGAGGGCTCACCAGAGACAGAGTGGGGAGTAGAACAGGCAGATCGACGGAAACATACCGCTGAGGGGAGAAGCGGGAGAGGCAGGAGAGGTCTGCTGCGCCATGTGGGAATGTCCCTGGCCGGGCGTCGAACTCGCGTCGCCGCTGCCGACAGCTCCACAGCGCAGCGCTTAACCACTGAGCCACCAGGGAGGCCCCAGAACAATTTTTTTATGTAAAACTCCGCATTTCAGGAAGGGCTTTGAAAAGTCCACATCCATGAAGCTGTTACAAGAAGATATACTGCCTGTCTCCTTTGACCTAAGTCAAAGACCTTTGGCTGGGGCCTAAAGCAATTGTTTCAAGAAATCATAAGCAGCTGTTTGAAGATTATGGACTTTTAGCCAGAAAAGAGACTCAGGCAATTCCTTTTTCATGTTTGCTAGAGAATTGGTAAGCAAGGACGCAGTCCAAAAGTTTAACCTCAGTAACACCAGTCAGCTCCTTCCCTTAACTCACTCACCTTGCTCTTTTCCTCCCATAACCCTCCCTGCCCCCACCCACAGCTTTATTGCCTCTGTGGGGCCCATTTTAGGTTTTGTAGTGCCTAGCCTGCAGACTGGCAAGGCAGGGGGGACAGGGGGCTGGGAGGCTGGCAGGCCCCTGGTGAATCTTTATGCTTTTTCTGGGCTCTCTCTCTGGTGTTCTCTCATGCTCTTGCCTCTTCTGGTCACGTCCCCTTGCTGCCGTCTCTTGCTGAGTGAGGCTGCCCTTATAGCCCTGACCTCAAGGCTCAGCTGTGCACACTTACACATGCCCACACCCCTACTCCGGGTGTCCAGTCAGGCACGCGTGCCCCACACCTATGCTCCAGGGCCTCCATCATTAGCACCATCGGAGCCGCAGGGATAGCCACGGAGGCTAGTGGCATAAATAGCCTGACTCACTCACCCTACATCTACCTAAATCTGTGTAGCCTGAACTGCCACTATATGATCCCAAATAAATGTACTTTGCCTTTTTAATGGCTTCCTGTGTATTTAGATTGACAACTCAAAAAAATCACCCCAATATAAGGGATAGCCCTCTACCAGCACCATCAAGGCACCCTGGGATTAATTGTTAAGTCATTCTCTTTCCTTTTAGGATCGGTGCAAAGTCTATAAGAGTGGGTGAGGTGGCCGTGCTCCCTATAAGTGCCAGACAAACGACAGCTCCAGCTGCCTCTCAGTCCTCCTCCTTTGACCTAGAAACTCCTGAAGGTCAGGTTCAAATTATCTCTAGGTGTTTTCACCTCTCCCCAGGAGCAAGGTCAGAGCAGTTAAGAGTTAAGAGCACTGGCCATCCCAGGGAGTAAGATAACTGTGTGACTTTAGGCAAATTCTTCAACTTCTCTGATCCTGGGTGCTCTCAACTGTAAACAGAACAAAGTTGGCCCCTAACTCCTTGGCTGGCACAGAGTCAATGAGGTAAGGCTGATAAGATATGGGCAGCATTGAAGCTTGAAAATGGTCAATTTTTATTATTACTAAACACAGGAGAGAGAGAGAACCATGTCCTGGCAGGGTAACCCTCCAAAATAGTCTTCCATGAGAATCTGCTGGGCAGGACTTCTCAACCGCTCAGAAGAAACTTCTAGGGGGTCTCCCAAGTGGCACAACAGGTTAAGTCGCAGCACTATGAAGCTATCCAGAGCCACTGAGGCACGAGTTCGATCCCTGGCCAGGGAGCTTCCCACATGGCGCAGCAGACCTCTCCTGTCTCACCCACTGCCCCCTTCAGCAATGTATTTCAGTTGATCAGCCTGTTCTGCTCCCTACTCTGTCTCTGGTGAATCCACTCATTGCCCCCACACCTCTGGCCTACACCCAGCTCTTGTATGCATAAAATAAATAAATCTAAAAAAGAAAGAAAACTACTGGGATCCAGCCCTGCCTGGGGGGTGGCCAAAATTCTTACCCTTCAGGGAACACCAGAATCACCCAGAGCTTTTACAATGCATACTCTAAGCACACTCCTTCCCTCTAATTCTAGGTTTTTGGGTGAGGTCAGGGATGGGGTTAGTGTAACACCACAGGCAATTCTCATTCAGTCTGAAACACTGCCCTAAGTCAGGAATAGGCAGAACTTCTATAAAAGGACAGAGAGTAAAAAAGCCAAGAATTATTTAATGACTGCACATGCTCCAAATAGGCTGTACCATAAAGCCCGGATGTGTACTAGGACATATAGGTTTGTGTAATTATACTCTATGACTTTTATACAGCGATGAAATCATCCCACAATGAATTTCTCAGCATATTTTCCGGTCTGTAAGTGATACGTGACTATACTTTTGACTCTGTGGACTAGATGTCTCTGTCACAGTCACCCAACTCTGACATATTTCCCCCACCCTTCCCCACTCTCAGCTCCTGCTGTCCTGGCATGAGAACAGCCAATGGTATCATGTAAATGAAGGATGTGGCTATCTTTTGATAAAACTTTATTTATAAATACAAGTGGGGGGCTGAATTTGAATCTGTGAGTTAGTGTGCCAGCGTGTGCTCTCTGGCAACACATATCTCTACCATATATAATCGATAAAGACACAGATAGGTATGACAAAAGGTAACCGTTCTTTAATTTAAAATTATGACCTGGAAGGAACCAGTAGAAGTGATCCAGGTTTCCTCCTTATACCCAGTTGGAACAGATACAATATTGGCTCAGATTTCCAACCCCAGGGAACCACCAAACCCAGTGTTGAAACCTCAGGGCACCCCCACAGCTCCCCTGAAGAGCCATCAGGCCCCACAGAGGCAGGGTGCCGGGGGTGCCAGGAGCTGCTGCCTTCCAGTCACTGTGAGGGCTCTCCTCTCGCCACCCAACTCCTCTCCGGCTCGATTCCTCTCCAGCTCTCTGTAGCTGGCACTGCCCGCACCCTCCAGGCTGG
The DNA here is from genome assembly GCA_004024925.1 of Scalopus aquaticus. Lineage (NCBI taxonomy): Eukaryota > Metazoa > Chordata > Mammalia > Eulipotyphla > Talpidae > Scalopus > Scalopus aquaticus. Next base: position 112,554 of record PVIJ01001488.1, on the reverse strand, counting down.
GGGTACAGCAGTCACAGCCCAACAATTTTGGGGGCATCTTCCTGTGATGGCAACACTGGAGCCGAGCCATTCTAAACAAACCTGCTCACAAGGTCCGCACCTTCTGTGTTTAGCTGAGATCCGGAGCCTGGAGCTTTAACCCTCGGGTCACATTTGGCCAAGGCACCGGCCGCAAAAGGACCAAACTGAGAAACCACCGGAAGGGCGCAGGGGTCTCAGTGATCAATGGCGGTTCTGAAAATGAAACAGACAAATGCCGTCTGGGTAGACTCCCTACAAACGGGGAGGAAACGTCCAGATGAACAGGGAACACCACCTCCTGCAGCACCCTGAGGTGGGCCTGCTCCTCCCCACCACAGAAATCCAAGGTCCCACTTCTTGGTGCTTTGACTCTCCCGCCTCACATACTCAGGGCCAATCGATCGCTAGAGACCCCAACAGTCAGTGGGGTCTCATCAGAACACAGGCGCTGCGTACCATGTCCAGGGGCTCTGTGGGGGGTGGGTGCTGGGCACTGAGTTTTGGAAGTTGCAGGGTGGCCCTCAGAGGTTCTGGAGGCCTTCCCAGGAGGGGTTCTCAGAATAAATACAACTGGCTTGAAACAGCCTTCTGGACAGGCCGACAGGTCACCCCCACTGCAGAGGGGTAAGAGGTTTCCACACGGGTTGACTCTTAGATGGCCGGCAGCCTGCTGTTTGACCTGAGGGCAGTCTGGGGGATACCTTGGAAGATCAGACGGTGCCAAGCCATCCCCACAGCACACGACATTCCTGAGCCTGGCAGGCAAGTACATTGGTAGTGAGGGCCCTGCTGGGGGCAGTGAGGAGCAGGGCATTGACTGGAGTCCCCTGAGGCACAGTCAGAAGGGAAAGAAGGTTCCCCCTCCACCCGCCAGTCTCTCTGTCTCCCGAGGGGGGTGGGAGCTCTTGCCACACCACCGCCATCACCTCACTCGAAAGGATGATGGCGGGGGGGATGGCTCAGCAGTGAGCCCCAGTTGTGCAAAGGCCCCCAACTGACAGCCTTCCGGACAGCTGCCCTAGACACAAGCCCAGCACGTGACAACCCGTGTCACCCCAGGGCCTGACCCCAGGCTAGCCAGTCGTGGGGTTCTCGCGAGGCAGCTCACGTGGGAGGATGGGGCTGGTCCCAGGAACCCAGTAAGTTCCTCTTCCCAGTCTCCTTCATTTCTCAGAAACAGGGGACCTCACATCGCTATCAAAGAGGAAGCTGTCCAATCACGGAAGCCACTTGCAGGACCCAGGTGGCGTCGTCCAATCACAGCAGAAGCAGCCAGGCCGCCCTCACTGGATGATGCTGTCCGGCTGCCCGTTCTGGGCCACCTGGCCCGGGTCGGAGGCAGGGGCCGGACCGGGCATGTTGCTCTGCAGGTAGCGGCGGAAATCTTTGATCATGGGCCGGAGGACCTGGATGAGGACACTCAGGGCCGCCTGGGTACCCTCCATGGCCTGCGCCTGGCGCTCCTGGGCACAGGCCTGCACCTCCTGGGAACGGCGGATCATCTGCAGCAGGTCGTTCTGCTGCTCCAGGTGCTGGGCGATCTCCTTCACGTGCAGGTTGGTGACCCTCTGCTCCTGGATCAGCTTGGCCGAGTTGAGGGCGATGCGACTCTTGAGCGCCTGCGGCTTGACAGAAGTCTCGGCGTGCTGGGCCATCATCTCCACAGGCGCCTCGGCCGGCAGGGGTGGGGGAGCCTCGGCCGTGCAGTACTCCACAACCCCCTCCTCCAGCGTGTGATAGGTGGTCTCTGTGGGGACTGTGGGCAAGAAAGAGCACAGGCAGCACCGGGTCACTTTCTAGAAAGAACGAAGCTCTCCAGGGGTGGGGAGGAGGCCACTGAGCTTTGTTCGGAATTCAGGCCTTCCTGGGCTTTATAGGTATTCACGTGTAAATCTAGACCCTAAGGGGTTCAGAATCCTAATCTATTTGGCAATCGACGGGCCAGCCTCAGATCTGGCAAAAGCAAACACTCTAACACTAAGACTAGCAAGAAACTCAGAGCACCTACTAGGTGCCAGGCACTGTGCTAAGCCCTTCGCACGCTCCCAGTCCTTATGATGATGACAAGGCCCTGTCGTGTTCATTTTCAGAGACTCGGGAACGTGGCGTGCCTTGCCCAAGGTCACACTGCTGATTCGCCAGATCCAGGAAGCACACCCAGGTCTCTCCATCACCAGAGTCCAATGTACTTGGAACACCCCACCGGGCTGCTTCTAGCTGCTACAGGCAGGGCCGCGTGCCCCCACAGCGCCAGCAGACAGCTTGTGCGGCAGGACTCCACACCAGGGTCTGCAGCCACCTCAGTCCTACCTTCCTGATGTCCCTGTGGTCAAGCGACAAGGACGCGGGAGAAGGGCAGCCACGGCCAAAGCACCCGATAAACGTCTCCCGTCTCCTTGATCACCTGGGCCGAAGGAACACTAAAGCTCCTTTCGGGGCCTCCCTGGTGGTACAAGGCATTAAGTCTCAGCACTATGAGGCTGTCCGCAGCCACTGCAGCACGAGTTCGATCCCCGGCCAGGGAGATTCCCACATGGCGCAGCAGACCTCTCCTGTCTCCCTGCTGCTCCCCTCAGCAGTGTACTTCAGTCGATCTGCCTGTTCTGCTCCCTACTCTGTCTCTGGTGAATCCTCTCGCACACCCCATACCTCTGGCCTACACCCCAGATCTTGTATGCATAAATAAAATAAAATCTTCAAATAAAGCTCCTTTCTGTTCCATAACTGATATAGACCAGTGTCTACCTGCCCACCTCACTGACCTTGAGAAACATGACACCTTTGTGGGGGGCACTCACACATGCAGGAATTCCCCCAAGCCCCACTGAGAAGCAGACAGTTCATAGCCCATTGCAAAGGAGCCATAAACAGGTATTGGCACAAAACCGAATTTAAACTAAAAAGTTGAGCCAAAGCGAATTCTGTTGTCATTCATAGCTAAGAACCTTTGAAGGGACTCTAGGGGGACTGTCAGGGCCTCTGTGCAGGTGGAAAAGGTGACTCTCCACCCTTAGCGCCACCGTCAACTGTGTGTCCCCCCCACTGTAAGAAGCCCCCTTCCTCTTCCGAGTCCTTAGGTTCTTCCAACGGGTAGTGTAGTTATTCACATGTGGCTTGTCTGTCCTACTGGACATAACTGGCCTCTATTTTAGAGACCTTGATAATCCCAGTGCCAGGCACAGGGTCTGACACAGTGTTGATGTTTGAATGAATTAATGAATGGATTAACCCCAAGAACCGCGGGGTTCCTGAGCACTGCCTGATGATATTCCCTGTGCTGAAAACCCACGCTGTCTCAGGCCAGGCTTGACTAACTTGGGCATTATTGTTCCCATCAACCTAGTCATTCAACAACTATGTCTTGACTGCCTCCTACGCGTCAGGCCCTGTGCTAAGTCCTGTGGGGATAGGCATGGCCAAGGACCACACAGTTCAGTCATGGACATGAAATCGTGGCCAAACAGTTGAGAGCAGCCCAGCTTGTTAGAAGTCCAGACTGCGTGTTGAGGACGTCCCAAAGAGCACAAGATCACTTCTGTCTGGGGAGTTTCTGGAAGGCCTCATGGTTTTCTAAGACTCCCATCTGACCTTTAACCCTTGACAATCAACCTTCCCCAGGCTGCCCCAGCTCTTGCTGGCCCTTCCCATTTATGCACGCTGAACTGGGCAGGAGAGGTCACTCACTCTGTGTCAGGGTGACCGTGGCTGCGGCTGCAGTGGCTGTGGGTCCGAGGGCCACGGGATGGATCTCCGTGGTACTGGGCAGGCTGATGATGGTGGCCTCGCCCAGCAGGTTGCAGATGCGCTGTTGCATGGGGGTCAGCAGTACAGGGGCTACAGCTGGGCCGCCAGCGCCACTGCCACCACCTGTCCCAGGCCCACCAGCTCCATCCTCCTCAGTGGGCCCTGGCGCCTCACCACCCTCCACAGCTGCCCGGACCTGGGCAACCTTGCGACGGACCTCGGTTTTGAGGTCAGACCACTTCTTCTTGACTTCAGGCAGCTCCCTGCGGCAGGTGGCCACAGCGTTGACCCTTCTCAGGATGCTGTGCCAGGCCGCGCTCTTGGCAGCCAGAGGGACGCCAGCATTGAAGTGGTTCACCAGCAGGTGCTTCTTCAGTTCCAGCTCTTCCACGATGATCTCCACCTCTCGCTCGGAGAAGTTCATCTTCCTCTTCTTGGCTGGGACGGCCATAGCCCCTCCCCACCCCTCTTTTCAAAGAAATTATAATCCCCCTCAACCGTCCCAATTCCCCTTCTCTTCTTCCTCAGCCTCGCCCCTCACCCACCCCCTCTACAGGGGATAGGCCGGGCTTGACCAAAGCCAAGCAGCGGGCCTTTGGTAACCCCCCTCGCTACGCAAAGTGCGTAGGGCCCAGTCCCGACCGGCCCAGCCGCTGCCAGCCAGCTGCGTAATGGCTTCCTGAATCTGCCTCTTCCGCCGGGGTGTGCGGAGATCCGCCCACTTCCCCTCTTCCCGCCTTCCAGCGCTTCTTCAGAGAAAGGCGCCACCCGGGTTGGTTGCGGCTCAGATATCACGTCGCTCATTGGTTCTTTCTAGCTGTCGCTCAGGTAAAGATCACGCCCCCTTGATGGAATTGGTCTGATCATTGGTCTTAAAGGTGTGTCCGTCGCTGCGGGGCGCTCCGCCCACCTGGTCTCCTTTCCCTTCCATTGGAAAATCATTCTGTCGTTCAATAGCCAGCTTTACGCCTATAATACCGCTAAATTCAGCTATTTTATTGGTGGTTTAGAGAGTTAGATTACCCAAACTCGGCCTCCTGAGGATACCTAACTCTTGCGCCCTTGAGCCGTCGACCGATTAATTTTTAATTCCAACGCGGGCACAAACTCCGCCTTGCAAGCGCAGCTCACAGTCGCCTCTCACACAAATCCTATTTCCCACCGGAGACTACGATCTCTCCGTATAGGATCGCTCCTCCCATCCCCGCAACCCCGCAGTGTAAGCAGCATTTCTCAATGGAAATTGGACACGGGACCTTCCGCCTGCCAATCACGTCGTTTGAGCCTATCGCCGCATGATTGCCTCCCTCCTCCCTGACTCAGCCAATCCCCGCCTTCCTTAGTTTGAATCGGCCCCAGGTTGAGCCCGGATCGCCCCGCCCTCTCCATTGATCCGGGTAGGCCAGGGCCATGTAGGCAGTCCACTGGGGAGGCTCCGCCCCCTCGGGTGCAGTCCGGCCTGCGACTGGTGGGTTACCGGTCCGGGGGCGTGGCCAACGAGGAGGCGCGCAGCGGGGCGGGGCTCCCGGAAACAGCCCCTCCCGCCGGTTTGCCGGCATCGCGGAGCCCGCGCTCGAGCTCTCAGAGTACCCGGCGTGTCTTCCGCGTCCTCCCCGCCGGCCCGCAGCTCCCGCCCCGCGCCCGGCGCCCCTGCCTCGCGCCCGATGGTGAGCAGCGTGTTGTGCCGCTGCGTGGCTTCCCCGCCGCCGGACGCCGCCGCCGCCGCCTCGTCGTCGTCCTCGTCGCCCGGATCCGTGGGGGACCCGTGCGGCGGCGCCGTCTGCGGGGGTCCGGACCACCGGCTGCGCCTCTGGAGCCTCTTCCAGACGCTCGACGTCAACCGCGACGGCGGCCTCTGTGTCAACGACCTGGCCGTGGGGCTGCGGCGCCTGGGACTGCATCGCACCGAGGGCGAGCTCCGGGTAGGCGACGAGCACCGTGCGCGCGGGCGGGTGGGGGCCCCTTCGCGCCCCGGCGCCTCCGCGAGGCCCTGGGTGACAGATCCGACGGCCAGACTTACCGGGCAGCCCCTTGAAACTTGGCAGGTCTGGTGGACGACGTCGTGGACTGGGTGGGACCCCCTGAGTGACAGATGGACACCCCATGTATGCCTTAGAGGGACTGGAGCTCCTTGATCTCTGTGGGTGCCTGGGCCGGGGGGAAAAGCTCTTAGTGGGCACAGGAGGTCACTGTCGGGGCTTTCTGGTGGGTGAAAAGGCCATCGGGCTTTCTCCAAAGTAGAAGGCCAAGTTCGCCTTTCGTCACCTCCCCTCCTGATCTCAAGGCTAATTAGGCTGGACGCCCCCCTCAACCCTCCCCACCCTATGGGCCAGTTCGTCCATACTCTTCCAATGCGCCCCTCCCTTGTCCCCTCCGTTTCCATGCCAGCGGTGGGCCCCGATCTGGTTCCTCTCAGAAGCATGTGGGAGTTGGGAGAAAATGGGATCTGGGTTTTCAGGCGGGTGGGTAAAGATGTGGGTGGTGAGGACTGACAGTTCTTTCTCAAGTTTTAGTCTCATCATCATTGACGTGCTTATCCAGAAGATGGGAGCACTGTCCCTTCGGGGCAGGATTGCAGATTAGGAGGAAGATTGGGGATAAATTCTTCCTAAAAGTGAATATGCCTGGGAGGAACAGTCTCCTTCTGGAGTGGGCTCTTTGCTAAAGCCCAAGGGGAGACAGAAATGGCCCTCCCTGGGCCTGCGGAAAGAGAAGTGCTCGCTTCCTTGTCTTAAGAACCTGAAGCCCAGGCTGTTTCTTCCCCTTCCGGCTCTCCTGGTATGTTTCTCAGTCCCCTTTGTAGCTGTCACTCCCCTTAGCCTGATTGGCAACCTGGCGTAGGGCTACAAGTACTTCACCTAGTAACCTCCTTCTCTAAGTTCTTTTGGTCCATTTTGGTCCATACAACAGTTTGAGACTCTCATAGCCAAGTGTGAAGAAATCTGGTAAAACAGCAGTGAATTCAATCTATTTGGTGCTCCGGTGGGTAGACGTAAGGTGTTTCTAACTCAGGTGCAATGTATTTTGGGTCCACACCCCAGGTGTTTCACCCACTGAGGATGAGCTCGGGAAGCCAAAGGGCATCACCACACAAGATGATAGAATCGTTGGGTTAAGTCCAAAAGGTGGCGTGACATGTTTTTTAAAAAATATTTTAAGTGAGTTTTATACAAAATGGCGTTGTGAGCTGAGTTGCTATCCTTATCTGATGAATAAGTGACTTGGAAAACTTGGATGGCTAAACGCAGAGGGTCTGTGTGTCTTGTGGCTCAGGGAGATGGGGGCTAGGTCACCCTTTCTGCGTTTATGAACATGCCCACTGGGCATATGCAGCCCGGCTAGTGCAGGAGGGTATCTGATATTTCTTTTTACACCAAGCTTTGTGCCTCAACTGTGGTCACAGTGTTCTTGTAGCACAGGGCACATCTGCTGTTGATCTGAGTATTTTTTTTGGCAGTAAATTTCTAAGGGCCGATAAGGAGAACGTGATCGTTTTTCTTTTCCAGCGTGGAAAGAAAACCTTTCTGATTAACTAGAGATGCCTGTCGCCGTGGGGTCACATCAGCTCCAAAATCTTTTGATTCTGTGACTACGTGAGTTCTACAAGATGAAATCATTCTTTTTTTTTGATGTGGACCGCTTCTCACATTTGCATGTCACCCTTGCACCGGGCCATGCTAATCTCTGTGTCGTACCTCTTTTAGTGTGTGTTCTCTGGGGTGTGGCTTTGGTCTGGACTCTTTTGAATGCTTTAAATTGTTACACAGCTTTGAGTGAGACTGGAAGCAAGCTACGCTTCGCTTCTCCTTTGTGATGTGTTGAGGAGCGCAAGTTAGTCTGGTGTTGAATGTCTTTCAAGCATTAGAGAGAGAGAGAATCAGCCTTTTTGTAAATAACTGGGCTCCAGGAAGACACCCTGCCTCACGACCCCCCTCCCGCTTCCTGTTGAAAAAGCATCAGTTATTAGCTGAGGGCAGAGAAAGCAGTGCCCAGTTTTGCAAACTAGTAAGAGCCAAAAGAGAATTTGGGGCCCCTTGGATTTGAGATGGGTCATGTGCTGAGGAACAAGGCACAGAAAAGCCCTCGAACTTTGGCAGCTGCTTCACGCATCCTACAGGCCCAGCTCGGACGCTCAGGACTCAGCTGCGCGTGTTTGTCAGTGGGTGATGGGTGAACCTAGGCTTTGTGTCCACACAAGGCCTCCTGCCAGCCCACAGCGGCGTAGGTCAAGTTTTCTTTTGAAATGAACTGGCAGTTGTCGGCATCTGCCTTCATCTCAAGAAGAAATGGGGACAGTGGAGGAAAAGTTAGTTGATGTGGAAGTGGGCAGAGAAAGCGATGCCAGCCAGCCAGCTGGGGACATTTTCTTTGGAAAGGGCATGGGAGCAAGAAGCTTGTCGTGGAACAAGAGAAAGCAAGGGTTTATTAAAGGAAAAAAGATGACAACTCTGCAGTGACTTAAGGAGATGAGACTAAATCTGCAGCTAATTATAGCATTGCCTATTTAAGGCATTTTCATGTGACCAAACAAAAGCTTTGTCTTACAACAAATTTAAAACAGAGGTTAGAACTCAGGCAGCCCCAATTAAAGGAAAAAAAGCAAAGCTGTGTTGCATGTAAAACGGTTGCCCCTTTAGCTGAGGCTTGGGGGGCTCTCCTGAGGGGCTGGTGTTCTAGAAGGGCATGGTTTGCTAACTCAGCCTTGCCCCATCTAGCGGGACCCTCCATAACTATGAAGCAGTTTTACCCTATTTTACAAGGTCAAAGGGCAAGGAACAGAGGTTCAAAAAGACTCAAACACCTCCAAACTCATCTCATCTCTAAGGAATTAGGCCAGAGCAGGACCGAGGCTGTCTTCTGATGCCCGCTCCATTCCTCTTTAACTCTTGCCAGCTTCTGTGGAGCACAGAGAGAGTTCCAACCTGGGCTTTGGGGAGCGTTTGAGAAAGATGAGGATCAATTTCGAACCACATCTGTTCTTCCCAAAATAGGTTTACAGATTATCCAGAGGTTTTCCTGGCCAGTCCTGAGAATCCGCCCGGCCCTCATTCTCTCCTTGATCTGAGCACTGTACATGAGGCAACCAGCCTCTGTTGACTTGAAATAATTGAACAGATAATCATTACTATCGAGTTGGTGTTGTTTAATCAGACAGTACTGTTGAACCAGAGACCTTTTCAGTGTTTGACCACTTGTGGGAAGGTGCGGAGGTGTTTGCCTCAGTAGCTGGACATAGATATGAGAGTCTCTGGAAGAAAGAGCCTTTTTCATAGAAAAGGCACAGTCGCCCTTTCCTGTAATATAATGGCCCATTAGAAAAAGCAAAGCGCTATTTGCAGATTGGATTGAGTTCATATATCAAACTGGGACATGCTGTCTTATTGCAAAATTGGCCCCTGACCGGAAATCATTATCCTCCAGTCAGCTAGAGGGTCTTTTTTAGGAATTGGTTGCTAACTTGGAAAGATGGAGTCAGGTATCCTGCTCCCTAAACCAGGTAATGAGTAAGAATCTCTCAGAAGACCTGAGCTGGAGCTTCAGTTGGATGAATTCCTTTGATGTTCAGTCATACCTGGTGGGGTTTTTCCCTTTTGTTTGTGGGAGTCATCAGTTGTTGAAGTCTCACAGAAAGCATGGGGAATGAGAGAAACAGCCGTTTTGCTGGTGTTCATCCTGGCTGGAGGGGTTTAGCCGTGGGCTGGATTCACGAGCACAGCTACGCTCAGAAAGTCAGTCTCACTGACCTGAGTCTGGGCAGACTTTTCCTTCGAACCATTTCTCCTTACACTACGTGCACTGGGCAGAACCCAGACCTCGGGCTGGGAAGGGTCCCTGACCAGCAGGGGCCAGCCTCCCCCAGCGTGGGGAGCCTTCCTCCTGGGCCCCGCAGCCCACTCCAGTGTGGGCCTGGTCAGAGGCAGCCAGAATTCTTCGATCAGACTGAAATCTGTCTGCTCGTACTGTTCCCCATTTGTCCCAAGTTCACCTTCCGGAGCAACACTGAAAAGTCACCCAAGGGCCCTTTGAGTGTCTGAAAACAGCTGTCCTGCCTTCCTCTCTCTCTGCGGCCGCTAAACGCAGGTTTCATAACACGCTTCCCACAGGCCGGTTGCCCGAGCCTTCCACACCCCTCGGGGGAGTCAGGGTGCCGCGGAAGGTCAGAGAATAGCCTCCCTTAGCCTCCTTGCTTCCCACAGTTTCAGTGATCTGTGATCTGTGTATTACTTACAATAAGGTATTTTGAGAGAGACCACATTCACATAACTTTTATGACAGTATATGGTTGTAATTGTTCTGTTTCATTATTCGTTGTTAATCTCCTTCTGCACCTCATCTCGAAATTAAACCGTCAGAGGTATGTAAGAGGAGGGAAAGTGTAGCGTCTATAAGGTCGAGTGTTGTGTGCTGCGGTGGTTTCGGGCATCCGTAGGTGGGTCTTGGACTGTATCCCCCCTGGACGACCGTACAGCCCTTCCCGGGAAGCAGCACGCTTAGGAAAAGGAGCCAGTCACAAAAGACCACCTACTATATGATCCGTGTGTATGAAAGTCCAAAACCCAGAATGTTGAAGCAGGGTGGTGGTTGCTTGGGGGGGGGACACGGACAGGAGAGCCCGGAAGCTGGTAGCTGAAGGGTGTGGGGTTTCTTTTCAAGATGATGACAATGTTCTGAAATTGACCTTGGTGATGGTTGCACATACCTCTGACTACACTAAAAACCATCGGATTTTACATCCAAATGGATGGGTCATTTGTATGGTATGAGAATTTTATCTCAGGAAGACTTTTCAACAAAAGCAGTGGTGTTTTGTGGCATTTACTTGGCTTCACATGTTGTTTCTGCCACAAGTTACTCCACCTCTTCAGGTCTCCCGTTTCTTCATCAGAAACCTGGCACGAATACCTGCTCCACAGGTGGCTGTGCAGAGTAAAGCTTAAAAAGCCTGGTACCGTGTCTGACACAGAGGTGCTCGCACAAAGTGACTTTTCCCTCCCAAGTCTTTGGAAAGAAGATGCACTGGCCATAATCATGTCCACTTGCCACCACCCCTGCCCCACCATTGGCTTAGGTGAGAGTGGACTAGAAGGAGGAAGTCTGGGGATATCACTAATAAAGGGAGAGTACCCCCACATAGAGCGGGGGGATTCAGCAGTGTGTGGGTTACTGGTGGTTCTGGATCTTTCGGATCAGGAAGATGCAAACAAAAAAGGAGTCCTGGTGCTGGAGATTGCTAAAGTGATTGAAATAGCAGGGCGGCCCCATGAAGGGTGTCTGTGGCCCGGAAGTCTCTCCCGATGGAAACAGGGCCTGACAGCGCCGGCCTGCTCTCGGTGTTTCCTTGCTCTGTTATGAGGCGTGATTATAAATGAAGCCTGCCTAGTGCACAGGGGTTTCCCTGTATCTGAGGCAGCAATAATCAGACACATGACTTCACATGTGCACAGGAATAAAAGCACTGTACGAAGTGACTAGAGTTGAAAATTATTAATATCATTTTTTTGAGAAACTCAGTCACTGCATAGACCACATGTGGTCTTTCCTCAAATGTGGGAAAGCGTGGAAACTTCAAGTAGAACTTGGTCAAAACCTTTGGAGATTTCCTCACTGACCGTATTGTTTTGCAGAAGCGGGTCTGAGGCTCAGAGGCCAGCTGGCTGAAGGGGAAACCAGTAGCAGTGCCCCAGATTTTGACGCTGCCCCATTTAGCCCAGCCTGCACTGCTTCCTTCCTTCCTGCCGGGGCTGTCTGCACTTGACAAGCCTTTTAAACTTTGCCACGGTAGTTTTCCCATCTGTGCGTAACACCAGTTCTGCCTTAGAAGGCCCCAGAGAGTGACTGAAATGATAGGTAACACTCTTGCTAGACGTGACATAGACCTCAATACAAGACCTAAAAAAGAAGTTGAAAATAAAGAAAATAAATGAGTAACAAAGGTAGCACATAGGAAACTTCTTATCTGCCCTGAACTCTTGGCTGGCCCCTCCAGGAAGCTTGAAAAGGAGGTGAGTCAGGACTCATTTCCTCAGGGTCAAAGGGGAACCCAGAGAGGGTGCTCCTCTATGCCTGCTGTTGCTTGCGAAGCTTCCCGCCTCCTCCCATCCACCCCGGCCTGGTGCCTTCTTTTCCTCCGGCCCTCCCTCCTCTCCTGCAGTCCGACGTGGCTCTAGTAACCAAATCACAAAGAAAACCACCACCACTGCATGAGGTAACATGCCAATGGTGGGGGAAAGTGCTGAGGGGAGCTGAGCACCAGCTGGTGCTTTAAGCGTCTGGGGCCCTGGCTCAGTTGGTTGGTCCCGTGGTTGATGGCAGCCAGCCGCAGCACGCACCTCCGTCGGCCTGCTGGCTCCCCTCCCCATCCCAGGTGAGACTCCATTGTCCACTTTGGGTCATGTCTTTAGACTGAGGCTGAATCCACAGGGCGTGAGGACTGGAAAGGTTTCCACGGTTTGCCCAGGTCAGCCCCCGCACTTTGCAACCCGGAGAGGTTAGATGACGGCAGAGCGCCCCTTACCCATGCATTTATGGGCATTATTTTCCTTGACACATTGAGGGTATTTTTTGCTTGAGTTGCTTCTTTAACCTATATAAAAAATAGAGATAACGTCTGGTAAATAGTTCTAGAGCTAACAACTGCCTTTACTGAATTGTTTCTAAGAGCTGGCTTGGTTTAAACCAGTTACTCTTACCCAGAATTCTCCCACTCACCCTTCATGAATATTGGCTGAAGGCAATCTTTGGGGGCGCTTCTCTGCAGTGCCCCCATGACGCAAAGCAAGCAGCTGGTATGAGCTGTGTTTGCACTCACTCAGACAGTCTCAGTTTTAGATTGTTATCCTGAAATCAGTTTTCAGAAACTGAAAACGTTTAGTGTTGCTTTAATAATAAATCTGCTGGTTTGCCTTTTCGCGTGGGAGAAGGGAAGGCGTGAACAAGAATAAAGTGACTGCGGCTTGGAGGCTGAGCTTGTGCCCGCAGTTTGCTTTCCATGGATCAGTTTTGGATGGATGAAGACACTGTTGATCATTTTAGGTGATCCGGCTTTTATGTGCTGACCTCAATACCACTTTGTCGCCCTCCTTCCTTACACTTCGCAGATCTGAAGGAGAGTCATGCTCTTTTAAGAGCAGAAAAATAAAACTTTTGCTCTTTTCTATACAGTCTCTTCTGTAGCAACATAATTTGCATATTGCATCTCAAAATCTGACCCTTAAAATTGGGTTAGTTTTGTACACACCTAACTTTGTTTTAAAGAAAAAGGCATCTTTGTTTGTAGGCCGTGGCCTTAGGACCTCAGGGGGAGTGGCTTTGCCATCCAGGCGCCTTCTCTCCAGGGCACTTCTCTTCCGCTCTCCCAGTCACTGGAGTTTCTTCAGGGAGTTTCTGCCGAAGCTAGATGTTCTGGTTTTACTTCCTAAAGTGGAAATAAATTAGGGGATTTCACCTTTTGCATCACTGTAGGCTTGTCACCTTGGTTTCATGGTTTCATTTGTGCCAAATGAGACGAGTGCCCTCTTTGTTGTCTAACTGTGGGTTGAGTCCCAGGCAAGGGCGCTTCGTTACATAGTCCTGCCTTTCACCCAGAAACCCCGCTGCCCGGGCAGATAGCTCACAGGGACGAAGCACTGAAATCTGCCAGTTGATTGATTTCAGAGACTGACAAGAGCTGTGCCTCTGAAAAAGCAAATCGCTACCATAGATCAATGTTTAAAAGACACCCTTCAAATACTTTTGCTTTTGTTTCCTCCTTAAAGGATATTTAAAAGAGCCTCTACCCCCTTGCACATTTTCTTTATTTATAGCTACTATATTTTTTAAAAGATTTTTATTTATGCATATAAGAACTGGGGTGTAGGCCAGAGGGTGGGGGCGGTGAGCTGATTGAGAGAGTGGGGAGCAGAGCAAGCAGATCTACTGAAGAACACTGCTGAGGGGAGCAGTGGGGAGACAGGAGAGGTCTGCTGCGCCCTGTGGGAAGCTCCCTGGCCGGGGATCAAACTCATGCAGCAGTGGCTTTGGATAGCTTGATAGCACCAAGACTTGACCCCTGCACCACCAGAGTCCCCACACCTACCCCCCGGCACATTTTGAAGATGATATCTAAATATTTGGTTGGAAGTTTACTAAGTCCGGAGGATATAATTTCCAGCATATTGTGCATCTGCTTGAAATGTTTTTATTAGTTTTGGTTTTGGAGTTTTACAGATTTGACTCTTCGTTTTATAAAAAATGTCCTCCTGATAACCTGATCAGTCCTCATTTTCAAAGGAAATCAGTATGGCTCTCTGTCAAATATGATCTTGTTTCATTTATCCATTTTAAAAAAAGTGTTGGGGGCCTCTCTGGTGGCGCAACGGGTTAAGTCTTGGCACTATGAAGCTATCCGCAGCCACTACAGCATGAGTTCGATCCCTGGCCAGGGAGCTTCCCACATGGCACAGCAGCCCTCTCCTGTCTCCCCACTGCTCCCCTCAGCAGTGTACTTCAGTAGACCCACCTGTTCTGCTCTCCACTCTGTCTCTGGTGAATCCTCTCAGCTTCCCCCACACCTCTGGCCTACACCCCAGTTCTTGTGTGCATAAATAAGTCTTTTTAAAAAAATGTTAATAGTGTTCCTCTGACAGCATCTCTTTGGAATGTTAATGGTAATTCTAAGATAGACAGGTAAGCAGGTAGTTAAACTGCTAGACACTAGACAGGGGACATTGCCCTGGAGTCAGTCCTGGCAATCCTGGCATGGTTGTTACAAGACTCCCACAGGAATCTCCAGCTGTCCTTCTGTGAGATCCTCCAGGCACATTTCCACCTCAGGCAACCATCATGGTAATTTGGAATGGGTTCCCACTGGCAGTTCATTCCATTAGAATGAAGATGAGCTCTGAAAAGTATGGGAGATGTTGACTTTTTTCTAGCAAGTCTATGGACTCCTGGAAGAGTGGGTTACTTCTGCATGACCCACTTAAGTGACCTTAACCAGCTTCTCTTGAAGTTTTTTTTTTTAAAGATTTTATTTATTTATGCATACAAGCTGGGGTGCAGGCCAGAGGTGCGGGACAGTGAGAGGGTTCACCAGAGATAAAGTGGGGAGCAGAACAGGAAGATTAACTGAAATACACTGCTGAGAGGAGAAGCGGGCGAGGCAGGAGAGGTCTGCCGCGCCATATGGAAATCTCCGCGGCCGGGCATCGAACTCTTGCCGCAGCTGCCGACAGCTCCACAGCACTGCACTTAACCCATGGCGCCACCAGGGAGGCCCACTCTTGAAGTTTATAAGCTGTACAGTCAGGAGGGCTATATGTACTTGCCATCCCTGTCTCTGGATATAGATGGTTTCTCAGACCCAAGAAAGCTAAGTGTGATAGAATTGTATTTGGTCATTGTATGTAGCCCAAAATGTAATGGTCTGCTCGATATTTCTAATTTAGGTGATGACTATGGTGTAAGGAAAGAGATAAACTGTATTAACCACAGGGAAATAAAATATACAAGAAAAAGTGCTTTAAAATAAAAATGTTAACAAAGAATGGAATTGTACAAATTTTCATTGATTTCTAACTTAGGTGACAGTCAAGAAAGATTTTTGGTTAAATAAGCCATAGTATCTTTTTTTTTTTTTAAAGATTTATTTATTTATGCATACAAGCTGGGGTACAGGCCACAGGCATGGGGTGGCGAGAGGGTTCACCAGAGACAGAGTGGGGAGCAGAACAGGCAGATCAACAGAAATACACTGCTGAGGGGAGCAGCGGGCGAGGCAGGAGAGGTCTGCCACACCATGTGGGAATCCCCCCCGGCCGGTCATTGAACTCGCGTCGCTGGCTGCTGACAGCTCCACAGCGCAGCGCCTAACCACTGCGCCACCAGGGAGGCCCCAAGCCATAGTATCTTCATCATTAGTTTATTTTCTTTCTGATGGTAACTTTGGGTTTAATATTTCTTCTTTGATTTCTTAGGGGGAAGTGAAGTCCTCAATTTCAGACTTTTTTTTTTTTTTCCAAACAGGTCTTTCCTAAATTAGGCATCCCCTTCTAAGGACTGCTTTGGCTGCATCCCACAATTTTGATATATTCTAATTTCACACCACTCAAAATACTTGTTAATGTCTTTTCCATTGGGTTACTTAGAATTGTGTTTTTAGTTTCCAGAACTTTAGATATTTCTAGGGGTCTTTCTGTCATTGATTTCTAATTTGATTCCACATGGTCAAACAACACTTTAAGTTGAATACTTTTATAATAGTGAGTTTTATTTTATGAACCAGTGGCTATCCTCTGTGTACTTGAAAATCCAGATTACTCTCGGGTGGAGTGTTTTGTGAACTTCAGATCAACATGATGGCCTTGTTCAAGTCTTCTGTGCCCTTACTGATTTTATCTACTTGTGCTGTCAGTGATTTTAGAGAAGCATGTTAAGGTCTCTGACTATACTTGTAGATTTGTCCCCATTTCTTCACAGCCCTGTTGTTTTTGTTTGTTTGTTTCATGTATTTTGAAGTTCAATAATTTAGAACAAAGGCACTGAAGATTGTCATGTCCTTTTGATGAATTGACTCCTTGATCATTACGTAATGACCATGATAGTCTTTGTTCTGAAATCTAGTTTGTCTCATATTAATACAGCCACTTCAGTTTTGTGTCTGTGTGATTAATATGAACATGGTATATTTTTTCCATCCTTACACTTTTAAAAGCTTTATGTATCTTTATACCTAAAATGTGTTTCTTATTGGTGACATATAACTAGATTTTGCTTTTTTATGAAATCCCGTCTATCTCTGTCTTGTAATTAGGATGTTTACACTATTTGTATTTACTCTGTTATTGATAAGGTTGGGCTTGAATCAACCTTTTCACTAATTGTTTTCTATGTGTCACATCTGTTCTTTGTTTTCTTTCTCTCTTCCTCTTGAATTCCTTGATATTATTTATGACTCATTTTCTTTTGTTGACTTATAAGCTGTATTTTCCGTCTCTATTTCTCTCTAGTGGTTGCTTTAGGAATTATAATATAGGGCTTTAATTTATTACAACCTCACATGATAGCAGACCACTTCATATAGTTTCACACCTTAAACAGTGTGCTTCCATTGTGCACATTGCATTTTTACCTTCACATGTGCTATAAACCCACAATCCATTGTTATATATTTTTGCTTTAAACATCACTTATCTTTTAAAGAGTTCTAAATGGTAAGAAAAAAGCCCTTTATCTTTACCACACCATCACCATTCCTTATGCTCTGCCCTTGTGTTGATCCAGATTTTCATCTAGTATCTTTTTCCTCCTATCTCCAGGCCTCCTTTAACATTTCTTAAAATGAAGATCTACTGGTGATAAATTCTTTCAGTTTGTGTACTTTTGAAAAATATTTTTCAAAATATTTTTGAAAGGTATTTTTTGGAAGGTATTTTTCTGGGTATGGAATTCTGGGCTAACAATTTCTGAGAGGAAGTCCCTGTCATCTTTGTTTCTCGTATATAATGGGTCTTTTTTCCTCTAGTTGCTTTTGAGAATTTCCTCTTTATCACCGGCTTTTGGAAATTTAATCTTGATATGCCTGGGTGTAATTTTTTAGTTGTTTCTTAGGCTTGGTGTTTGTTGAGCTTCTTAGATTTGTGGACGGGTGGTTTTCAGTAAGTGTGGGGAAAATGTGGCCATTACTTTTAAGTACGTGTTCTGTCCCCCCTATTTCACAGACCCTTCTATGTCTATGTGGGCCTGTTAGTGGTTGTCCCACACTTTCTAGACATGCTGTCCTTTTGTTTGTTTGTTCTTCCATTTATTTTTGGAAAGTTCCTATTGTTATGTCTTCAAGCTCATTCATCTTTTCTTCTGCAATTTGCAATCTGCTCTTAAAACCAGTCAGTGTATTTTTCATCTTAGGCATCGTCATTTTCACCTAGAGTATCTGCAGTGTCTCTATTTAACATGCTTGATCTTTCTGTTAGCTTCTAGAGCATATGAAATACAATTTTGACTTAATATCATTGTGCACTAATTCTGTCATGTATGTTTCTGGGTCAGTTTCAGTTGAGTGATTTCTAGCTTCATTATGGGTGTTCTTTTCCTGCTTTGCATTTGTGTTATTTCTTACTGAGTGTTATCTTGTTGGGTGCTGGATATTTTTCATACTCCTGTAAACATTCTTTTTTTTTTTTTTAATACATACAAGCTGGGGTACAGGCCAGAGGCATGGGGCGGTGAGAGGGTCCACCAGAGCCAGAGCGGGGAGCAGAACAGGCAGATCAGAAATACACCGCTGAGGGGAACAGCGGGCGAGGCAGGAGAGGTCTGCCGCACCATGTGAAACTCTCCCTGGCCGGGCATCGAACTCGCGTCGCCACAGCGCAGCGCTTAACTGCTGTGCCACCTGGGAGGCCCTCCTGTAAACATTCTTGAGTGTTGTGCTGGAATGCAGTTATTTGGAAACAGTTTGACCCTTGTAGAGCTTTTGCAAGCAAGAGCAGCCTTTAGCCTGGGCTAGTTTTGCCCCACTGTTGAGACACAACCCTCCGAGTCCCCTTTTGGAACCTCCCCTGTAGTATGAGGTTTTCATTCTGGCTGGGCCAAGGATCCTTAGCACTGTGATCCCACTATCAGCAGTTTCCTCCCACACATGTGACTTCAAGGGGGCCCCAGAGCTCAGCTATGTGCATCTCTTCTCCTGGGTACGCTCTCCTGCAAACTCTAGCTGCCCTTGCCTCCCAGGTCCATCTGTTCATTGTGAGGAAGCCCAGGCTGTGCCTGGGTAGGCAGTAGCCAGTCTGCACCAAAGCCTGGAAACCAGCCAGGAGCTGGGGCAGTCCCTGGGCATGTCTCGTTTGTTATAAGATCTGTCAGGAGTCATCTGTCTCTGTCCTTGGGGTCCATTGCCCTGTAAGCCATTGTTTTGTATATCTGGTCTGGACGTTGAGTTGTTACAGGCAGGAAGGTGAATTGGTCCCTCGTACTTCATCTTGGCTGGGAGCTGCTGACTTCATAACTCAGTTCTGTGACATGGAGGAGTTCATAAAATTAAAAGCCAGTGGCCAATAAATATGGAATTTTCTTATGTATATAGTTGGGAACCCAAAATATCACCACATCCTTCCTTCCACCAGCCTTTCAGTGCCTAAAAATAAGAATTGTTTTCATTAAAGGACCTCTTGTTTAGGATTTTGGGCTCTAGATTGACTCTTCTTTAGTATTAAAACTTCTTAAGCACATGAACTCACAGTCATTTTCTAGATAATGATAAAAAAAAATAGCCAGTACTCACTGAGTGCTCTAAATATTGTACATACTAAGTTAGTCTTTAACCAATGCTATGAAGTCACAGAACCCCCATTTTGCTCATATTAAACAAAGCACAGAGAGCTAACACAGCTGACCAAAGTCACACAGCTAGTGAGGAGAGTCAGGATTCGAACCTGGGGTCTGGGCCCAAAGAGCACGTTTACTCAGCACACACAGCTGCTTCCAGACAGGTGGTTCTGTGTGCCTAGCGAGAGGTTCCCAGATTTCGGAGCAAGTGCAGAGAGCCCTGGTTCGGCTCTCTCACTCTCTTCTTGTGTCTTCTTTTAAGAAGCTCTTGCGTCTATGTATATATCCCTGGTCATACATGCTCATGAGATAGAAGAGGGCGTTTGGTGAAAAGTCTGCTATTTACTTTTTTCATACACCAGTATGTTTTCAAGTCACTTGACAGTTGACAGTAGTACATATGCAACTGTCTTGTTCTTTTTACCAGCAGCGTGACCCAATCCCGGTATGGGGGTGTCATCCAGCCCCAGCGTGAGGGTGTGCCACCATTCATGCTCCTCCTCCCTTTTTAAAGGACTTTGTTTCCAAGCGTGTGCTGTTATAAACAGGGCTGCGAAAAATCGCCTTGTATTTTATATGTTCACACACATAACACATGTGGAGGTGATTTCTCACACGTGCAGCTCTACCAAGAGGACTAACTGCCAAAAGTGGAATCGCTATGTCAGAGGTTTGTGCTTTTGAAATGTTGTTTTTGAATCCATGGACAAGCTTCTCTTGAGAGAGGTTGTTCCGGTTTCCACTCTCCTGGCAGTGCATGAGGGAGTGTGTGTCTCCCCACATTGTCCTCGACACAGTTATTCAACTTTTCTGATGCTCTGTCTTTAAAGTAATGGTCATGAACACCCTTTGTGAGAGTTGGTAGTAGTTGACGACTGCCTTCACCTGCCAGTTAATTAAGAAACAAATGCCCACAGCTTAATACCCTTTGGCTCATGATCATTTACTCAGTTTGGTGCGCAGACTGAATCTGTGCCCGGTTCTGGGCCCTTGGGGGCAGAGAGATCTGTGACTGAATGGGTCTCTGTCCCCAAGCAGCTCGTGGTGTAGAGGGAGACAGCAGAGGAAAAGTTGCTATGACAAGTCGCTAAGATGTGGCATGCGTTGTTACCCGCAGCTGGGGAGAACAGGATAAAGGAACAAGGAAAAGTGTCGCTAGATGTCTCAGCAAATGCTGCCAGGCACTCGGTCGTGTTCAGCTTGACGGTGAATGTCATCTGGAAACAGCCGGGTGGAGAGGAGGCAGTGGGGCCCCCTCCAGGGGGATTCTGGGCCCCCTGGCCGGGCACCTCCCTGCAGAACCGGCCCCAGCAGGGGCTCAGCAGCCTGTGATTGGAGGGCTGTGGCTGCTCGGGATAATGAACTCGGTAGTGTCGGCAGAGGTGATTGGCCGCGCCCTGCTGCAGTGAGAATGCAGCCTGGATGCTGGTCCTCGCGGCCCGCTGGTCTGTAGCTGAGCCGGGACCGCTGAGTGCTTGGGAGCTGCAAGTTGCTTCTGCCTCGGGAAGGGCTCTGTTCGGCCATTGCCCTTTCCTTTCGGAAACAAACAAACAAAAAAGCCCAACACTGGATCGCCGTCCAGCTGCAGAAGTGAGTTTTTATTGAGGAAGCGCCGGCCCCTCTCGCTGCCAGCCAGCCGCGGGGCTCTCAGAGTGAGCCACTTCTCACGCCAGGCACGCCGGCAGTGCCAGCAAGTCTGGAAAAGCAGGCAACAGCCCCTGCAGGCAGAGCTGCCAGCTCCGACTCCCGGGCTCGCCTCCCAGCGGCGGCGTGGCCGGCGACCCTTGGTGCCGTGGGCACATCCCTCCTCAAAAGTGAACAGTCACCGGCGCGGGAGGAGCAGCGATGTTGCAGATGCTGTGGCATTTTCTGTCTAGCTTTCTCCCTAGGGCTGGGTGCCAAGGCCCCAGAGAGGGGAACGAGAATGGAGTCAGAGGCACCCCAACTCCTGCTCAGGGAGACCAGATGTCCAGCTTTTTGGGGAAGCAGGACGGAGGGGCTGAGACCACGGAAAAGAGACCCACCATTTTGCTGGTGGTCGGACCCGCAGAGCAGTTTAAGGTAATGGCAGCCTCGAGAGGCCCTCCGAGTTTAGGGGCTGTTCTGGGATCATTTTCCTGGAAGGAACTGGAGTGTGGGGAGAAAAGGGGCACATAAATCAATCAGTTTGATTTTTGGGGTCAGGGAGAGGTGTCAACGAAGGAGCCCAGATCTTCAGTCCAGAGGCTTGTGTGGCCTCTTGAAACTCTGTTCCCCACCATGACCGCTTTGGGGTGGCCCTTTGGGGAAGGACCCTGGGACGCAGCAGATTGACCTTAGGGTTGTCATTTGCCCCAGAAAGCCCTTTGAAAGTAAGGGACAGGTAATTACAGGGTGTCTTACGTGCTGGCGTGTCTGAACAAAGCAGGGTCCCCGCAATAAGCTGGCAGCAAAGTGAACCTTCAAAGTTAAACCCAACTGCCTGGGGGGCAGTCAGTGTCCTGCATCCCGAAGGTCAGACCTGCCGCGCCTTGGGGTCTGGGAGGAAGGGGGGAGCTCAGAGCCAAGGCTGGCGCCCCTCTTGGGTCTCTGGACTGCTGAGTGCCAGGCCTTCCGTCCAGCCCGCTCCTGAGTGTGGGTTATCTCATGCGCACCTACAAGAGCCAAAGTAGGTAAGTGGTGGGATGCCCACCTCACAGATGAGGAAACTGAGGTGCAAAAAGTTTACGTAATCTGCCCAGGGTTGACCCGTCAAGAACTTTGGCGCTGCTGCCTGCTTTCTGCTTTCCCCTAAGAACGCAGTTTTTAATGGGGCCAGTCTCTTTCTGGGGGTTAGAAAAGTGTCATTTGGGGACAGTTTCTGCCCGAGGTAGGTGTGACCTTTGCCCTCCCGCGCTTCAGTTATTTTGAGTCTTTTCTCCTTTCTCGGTATAAAAATCTACTGGCGAAGGGTAGTAGATCCTGCCAGTGTATCTGGCACATTGTAGGCACCCCCAAAATGTTCTTTGAGGTCAGCTGCTCTGTATGCTGAGAGGGAAGGGCATTGGGTGGAATGGCTGGGGCAGTCTGTAAGTGGAAGCCTTGAGGAGAGCCCTCGTCTGTGGGGGCGCCTCCCTGGCTGGCGGGCAGGCATCTCAGGGTCTCATGGCTGAGACGCCCTTTGAGAGGGTGACACTTTCTACTAGCTCTGACCACTTGAGACAGGCTCCGAAATGGCGGTGGCTCTCTCTATGGCGACGAACTTTCCTCGCAGGCCTGCTTGCTTTCTGGCCCAGGGATTAAAGGATTGGTTGGCTCCCTTTAAATTCACCTGCTTTTGATTTTAATAAAGGGCTGCTCTATTTCCCAGACTCACCCAGGCCCCGCGTGCCAGCCCTCTCCCGGGGGTGGCTGGCATCGGGACTTGCTGTCCTGAACAGCCTGTTCAGATCTTCCGCAGAATCTGGAGCGAGGGGGACTGAGCCTGAGACCTACGCCGTCCCCTGGCTCTGTTCCCCTAAAGGGAGCCGTAGGGGGGCCTCGAGAAGGAGAAGCCATGGCGGGTTTGACTTGAAGTAAGGAAGAAAGCGCCTCTAGGCAATGTGAGCCCCAGAGGCAGCTAAACCAGACTTGGTGAATTGCAGCGGGGGTCCTTTCTAGCACAAGTGCTCCTGAGGGTGTTTGGGGCTCGCGATCCTTGGCTAGGGGCCCGGCCTCACCACTTCTAGAATCCTCCTAGAGAAGTGCGCTTTGGTGCCCAGGCCTCCCGGCGTGCCAGCCACGCCACTTTGTTTGGCTCTCCCTTCCCTGTGTAAATATGTCTGCCAGCCAGTGAGGTTCCTGCAAGTCTTTATTCTAGGAACCTTCGGGGTCTCCCTTTATCTCTCTTACAGTCAGTCTGCAGTTGGAGAAGAAAGCCAGTACTCCGGAGTGGGAGGCGCCCTCAGCGGATTGAAGCTTGCAAATCCTGAGGGGCCGTCTTCTCAGCGGCTCAGAGAATCTTGCTCATTGTGTGTCTAATTGCCAAGGGTAGGCAGGTTCCATGGGAAACCGGCTGCCTGCGCTGTCATGGCAACCTCATCATCAAATGACTCTGCGACTGGGCAGCGAATGAGGTGCCGGGCCTGACGGTGGGCGGAGCTCGGTCCTCCAGATGCTGGTGGGGATGCTGGCCTGCTGCCCTCGCATAGTAACATTGCTGCTGGTCTGAGTCACTGCAGAGGAGGGGGAATACGCGGTGACCTAATGCTGGCGCCCAAGGTGCTCCGCCTGCCCTCGTCCTACTCAGGCTCTCCCGGCACGCACAGGAAGCACCTGTTTTTTAGCATGACACTGAGTGGTGGGACCAGGAAAACTTGGGGCGGCATTGGCTGTTTTGAGGGTGAGGAGGTGCCCCTAGGATCAGGTGCGACTCTGCAGAATAAGTGAAATCCGATAGCAGCAAATTCTAAGGAACCTAGAGTCACTGCCCTTGTGTCGTCTCCGGGTGGACGTCAGAAGAAAGGCAACAAAAGTGGATCTGGGTGACACAGTTAGAATAAGCGAAGACAGCCAAGAAGAATCGGAGGTGGCAGGAGGGGGAGAGCTCGGCAGGTTACCCGACACCCAA
Source organism: Scalopus aquaticus (assembly GCA_004024925.1). Lineage (NCBI taxonomy): Eukaryota > Metazoa > Chordata > Mammalia > Eulipotyphla > Talpidae > Scalopus > Scalopus aquaticus. The sequence continues at coordinate 88,919 of PVIJ01001488.1, read as the reverse complement.
AGAGGAGCCTAATGGGACGTGAGCCCTGCTTTTGTCTTCTTCCCGTCTGTATTTGCCTCGGCTTTCAGAAGCTGTGATGCAAATAGGGGTCGTGTTTTACCTGACGCTGAACCTGAACTTGCTCAGGCCGCCCCTGTTCCCCGTACCTGCCAGTGAACCATTGTTTCTCAGGCTCATAGGCCCTTTTTGAAAGCTGAATTCTAAAATTTCTTTTGGCAGTATCGGGCTTGGGTTCCGTTTAAGTGGATGTTGTAACAGGAGCCGGGCTGGGCCTGACTGAGGCTCAACCCCGCCCCCAGCAAGCTCTGGCCAAACCCGGGAGCCTCTGCTGGTCTGTATCCTTATCTCAAAGATTAAGGGATGACCCTGAGCCCCTCTGGGTCTGGTGCCCGGAGTTGGCTCACTTGGGAAGAATCCAAGTTTTCTGTGTAAAAATGGAGTTCAGAATTACCGGGCATGTTCAATAGGATGGGTGGTTTACGTAATAGGCCAACTTGCCAACTCAGGTTTATCTACTGAAGACAATTCAGTTGGACTCAATCACAGTTGCCAAATAAAACATGTTAGAATCTTTTTTCCAAATTGCCGTTAACATTGTAAAATAACATCCTGACGTCCATCTGCTGACGAGAACTTTCCAGGTAACTTCCTGACCCCAGGGTGCCGGTGATGTGCAGGGCGGTGAGCTTACTGATAAGCCAGAGGTTCTGTTCTAGTCCATTCTGTTTTTCCTAAAAAAAAATATTTGCTCAAAATAATATAATACGTAGGTTTTACTTTTGTTTAGTATTGTTTTCAAAACACGTCATAAAACTTAGTGACACAAAAAGACGAACTCCGTGCTACAGCTATATTTACTAACGTTATTTTTAAATACAGAGATTATTAGGAAATGAACATCCCAGTTGAACTTATTATTTTAAACATTTAACAGTTCAGTTCTTTAATTTAAAATGTGAACCTCCTTTTAAAAAAAGATACATTATCTGGTTGAGTTGGGTACAACGCCCCAGTGACCATCTGCAGACTCTGGGGGATGCAAAGCCAAGTCTTCAGGTGCTCCTGTTTGTTTCTTGAGGCCAAGCCCCTTCTCTCGTTCAGGAATTGTGGGCTTCCGGCACCTCTGTGATCAAGGCAAGGGCCCATTCCAGGCACGGAGGTAAAAGGTTCTAAACAGTAGCCTCCTGCCTTCAAGGACCTTGTGAGTAGAGATGAGATGTGTGTAAAAATAACCCCAAAGTAGAACATTCCAGATTAGGCAGCTTAAGAGACAGCTGAGTGTCTTGGATTTAAGTGAACTGAGCTGGAATCTGGCTGGATAGTCCTGAGTTGCCTCTTGCTACCTCATCCAGCCCACTCTCCTGTACCCCCAGACCTGTTTTTATTGGACTCCCCATCTGATCTCTCTTAGCAGGACCAAACTCCATCTAAGTTTTTTAAAATCGCTTTCATGGGTGGTATGTATGTGAACTTCTGTTTTTTCATCCTTTTTTAGAGTTCGCAACGAAAGCTGTTCAGTGAGTTACGAAATTCCTTTTGCATTCGTGGATCCCCAAATGATCCCCATCCATTTTTATCCACGCTGTAGCGGGTTAGTCTATATTAGGAAGTGGCGCACTGAGGAAGGAGCACGGCAAGGCCGGTTCCTTTCTGGTCTTCGTGACGCAGTCGCTCCCCCGCAGCGTGAACCCGGGACACTTTCCGTGGGGAGGGCCGAGGTGGGGCTGGCTGGCCTGGAGGGGTTCGCCCTCGCGTAGCGCTCCACTCCACCACCTGGGCCCCACCATTTCCTCTCACGCTCACCTGCGCAGGGCTCCCCCGGGCAGTGTTGCCAGATAGAGCTTTTCTGCTGACAGGCACATTCCGTGCAAACGTGAGGCTGGTGGGCCGTGAATGCTTGAGTGTGACCACCTGACTGGGGGTGAATATTTCGCCTCGCTTCATTTTGGTTAATTTCAGTCTTTAAAACCTCTGTACTGACTGCACAGTCCGAGGCCAGAGGCCAAGCCAAACAGTGTTCAGTGCTCTGCATGTGGACCCCAAAGTCCAGGCCTATCTATGGGTCCTACCAAGGCCCCTGCTGACCCCAGAATGGGGTTTTGGACGGGGTCCCTCAGCACAGCCACCATTAGCCTAGGGTGTCATCTGTCCACCCTCCTCTTGCCAGCTCCTTAGCACTTTGGGGCCCGCAGGGGAATACTGTGGTGCTGAGGTGCGCCCTGTGCGGAGGCCCTGGAAAAGTTCACCCCAAGTGGCACCTGGAGGCCATATGGCCAAGGCAGCCTGAGTCGGGGCTCAGCTTCCCTGCGGATGAACAAGCCCACGGTGGGGACACCCCAAGGTGTCTGGGGCCCTGTCTTAGCCACCCCCTCCCTCTCCTACTCTCACCCCTGAGCTGTCCGGTATCCGCGAGCATTGATTCAGTCTCCATCCGCTAATTTTTCTGTTGGGAATGATTTCCCCAGGGGAGCAAGCCTTTGTGTTGTGTGAGGCATTTGGGGACCTTGTAGGAAAACAGGCTAGAAACCATTGGCTCGTTTGGAGGCCTTGGCAGCCCAGGGGTGAAGGCGGGATCCGGAGCTGCTCAGCCTGCCTCCCAAGAGTTAACCGCCCCCAGCGGGTGACGTCAGGCCTGATCTTTACACCTCCCCTTGAGCAACCTGATGCCGCCTCCTCGTGGGGTCTGGACCCATTGGCTGTTGGCAGCGCGGCCAGTGGGCGGACTTTGTCAATGAAGTAAAAGGGCAGGGCCACATCGGGCCGTGACAGCGTGGGCCTCACATCTTGCTGTGGTTGGTGAGGGCCGTGCACGCCACCCGCTGCGGCCGCCAGCATGCGCTGCCTCTGCCTGTACGTGCCCCTCATTGGGGAGGCCCAGACCGAGTTCCAGTATTTCGAGTCCAAGGGGCTTCCCGCCGAGCTGAAGTCCATCTTCAAACTCAGCGTGCTTGTCCCCTCCCAGGAGTTCTCCACCTACCGCCAGTGGAAGCAGGTCTGTGGGGGGGCAGGCATGCGGGGAGTGCTCCCCACCCCCTGGGGGGAAGGAATGGCTGAAATGTGGGTTTTTCCTGTCATGTGGCTGTAGCTGGGAGAGGCCCACGTCACCAGAATGACTGGCTTTCACGTGACTTCCAAGGAAGCCTGGAATTCCAGGGAAAGCACTTGTGGGAGCTGGACTCTGCGGGAGGTGGAAGGGAGGCACGAGTCTGAGAAATACCTGGCAGGGAAGAGGGGGCTTCAGCGGGGATGAGGGGAGATTGTCCAGCTGCCAGGGGGCTGTTTCCTGAGCTGGGAGTGGAGGACACGGGGCTCCATGGGGAGCTGTCCCTGGGCGCAGGGAGGCAGCAGAAACTCTTACTGTTTCAAAGAGAGGCTCAAGGTCCTGAAGGGATACCCCACCTTTTCTGTTAAACCAGAGCGCATGCTGTCCCTTAGCTTCCGATGCTGTGCAGGGGTGGTGAGTTCTGAGATAGAACTTTGAGACTATTTTGCAGTCTGCTGCATTGAGCATGTTCTGGGGTGTCTTGTGTCATGGGGCACCCAGCCTAATAAGGTACATGAATGGCATTGGTGATAGAGAAGCCCAGATAGCAAACCTCTGCCTCCTCCCTAAATGGCTTGTAGGTCCTACTTCCACTCCTGCCCTAGTCTAGGGTGACCGCGCTCATTCATCCTCTGTACAGTTCCCGGGGTCTGCAGGAAGCTTGCATCGCCCCAGATGGCAGGTGACACGGGGCCTGCGCCTGCCTCACTGTCGCCATGAGTGTTCTGTGGGTCATGTTAGGTGGCACATCACCTATGCACCCTCGATGGTGGGGCAGCCATCACCAAAAGCCTCCGGGCCGCTCACAGAGATCAAGGTTGTCATTCCTGGAGAATGCCAGCCTGGCAGCCGGCGGTCCTTCCAGACCCACGGCTCCAGAGACTGAAATCCATCTTGATTTGTGGCTAGTGACTGTATCTCTTGTTGAGAGATTTAGAATTGGGCAACATTTTCCTTAGCAGGTTCTCGGTCCTGGTTTTGGGGTGTTGCTGGGTTGGAGTGACTCATTTGTGTCCCCCACCTCGAGATTAGCCCTTAGGGCGGCAGCAGCAGCATCTCTCAGGAGGCGGCTCTGGAGTCCAGCCAGTCTGGTTTGAATCCTGCCCACCACTTCCCAAGCTGTGTGCCCTTGAGTAAAGTGCTCAACCTCTTTGAGCTTGCTTCCTTTGCTGTAAACAGGGGGAAATAACAGTGCCTACCTTCTAGAGCCATTGGAGAGGATTCAGCAGGTTGCTGGAGCTCAAGCCTTTAGTTCTTTTGTGGAGAACCCCCACAGTTGTTGAGCACCTAAAACCAATCACACCTGCTGAACAGAGATTGCCTTGATGGGCAGGTGAGCAATTCGGAAACTCAGGGCCAAGGATCAGCCTCTCTTAAAAGCCTTCTTGGGCCACTAAGCTGCTAGTGGATCTGCCCTGCCTTTGGGTGCCTGGCTGAGCTCCAGGGTTATCTATCATCCGACTCCCCTGAGAGCAGATGTGCCACCAAGCATATGTCCAAGAATAGTTCCCCTGGGCTCTCACCTTCCTCCAGGCCCAGGCTTCCCTCTGACAGTGTTTCTGCCAAGCAGCACTGGCAGGGCCTGGCTGTGCCCCGTCCTCTCGCTCTGGCCACCCGATTGTTCTTGAACCGCTGCCGCAGAGGGATGAAAAGTCTAGCTGCAAAGCTCTGGAGCTTCGGGAGCTCCCGGCCAGCCCCACAGCCGCCACTGTGTTCTCCATCACAAAGCCTCTGCAGGGGGGCTCCTTTTTGCTGCTCATAAGGGCAGCAAGGTGTGGACACTTTTGGGGTTCTGGCCAGTCCTTAGGGGACTGAGGGTAAATTGTCATGATAGCTTTGAGAGTAGAGCCAGAGAATCGTCATAGGTCACTGAGGGCCACATCTGTTTGCAGATTTGCACAGTGTCCTATGGCCCGGGGCCGTGAGGGGCAAAGTGAGGCTGGTGCGCGCTAAAGTGAGCAAAGCCTCCATTTTGTTGTCTAGAAAATCGTGCAAGCCGGCGATAAGGACCTGGACGGGCAGCTCGACTTCGAGGAGTTTGTCCGTTACCTTCAGGATCACGAGAAGAAGCTGAGGCTGGTGTTTAAGAGTTTGGACAAAAAGAATGACGGTGCGCACCCACGCTGGGATGGCGGCCGGGGGGCACTGGGCCTCTCGGAGCCCGGCTCACGGCCTCTGTCCTTGCCCTTGCAGGACGGATCGATGCTCAGGAGATCATGCAGTCCCTGCGGGACCTGGGAGTCAAGATTTCAGAACAGCAGGCAGAAAAAATCCTCAAGAGGTAAGCGCTGAGCCAGCCCCTGCTTGGCCAACAAAAGGGTGACGAAGAAAGGTCCGGGGCTGACCCCGTGGCTCCACTCACCGCCCTGACCCGTTTCTGGGCGCTTTGGCTTCTGGTGTGGCAAAGGGGTGAATCAGTAACCCCTGTTCCCAGACACCAGCTCAGCTCTCACTTGAAAAACCACGAAGTACCTGGAAGTCTGCCCTTCCCAGTGACCCCTGAAGGGAAAAGATCATTTGGGGGGATTTCAAGTCGGTGAAAGGCGAGCGGGGGACACCCTTGTCTGGCTGGCTGTGAAGGGGCAGGGGCTTGCAGCGTGTCCCCATTACGGTGGGTTCTCCCCTGAGAACAGTAGCTTTTTCTTCACACCACGGTTAGCTGCGTGGCCCCAAAGGCCAGCTCACCAGAGAATGGGGGGACCCGGGGCTGTCCCTGGGTGGAGCTCCCCCAGTGGCCCTGGGAGCGACTTTCCCTCCTGGCCAAGCCTTTCCAAATTCCCAACTCGGGGCCAAAGCCGGCTGCCCTCAGGCCGCAGCCTCGTCCTCGCCCGCCGCCCTGTGCTGTGCCTGCTGTGCTGTGCTGTGCCCGCCGCGCTCACGCCCGCTCCGAGCACTTACTTGTGTTGTTTCTCCTCTCTCCTCTGCATCCTCCTTTGTCTGTCTGTCAGAATACGAACGGGCCACTTCTGGGGCCCTGTCACCTAGTAAGTATTCCTGTCACCCTGTGACTGCCTCCCTCCCTGACTCTGCCTGATCAGATCGTGTGGTTCTCGTTTGTGTGCAAAGCAGGGCGGGAGCCTGCTGGCCTCCCTGCTCGGGGGCAGAGGCACTTCCTCTGGGTCCTCTGTGGCCACAGCGCCTCCTCTTGGCTGCCCTGAGGTGGGACCCGCGGCTGACAGACGGGGCTGTGGGCACGTGGGCTAACTCGGGCACCTTTGTCTTCGCAGCATGGATAAAAACGGCACGATGACCATCGACTGGAACGAGTGGAGAGACTACCACCTCCTGCACCCCGTGGAGAACATCCCCGAGATCATCCTGTACTGGAAGCATTCCACGGTCAGTCCCGGGCCAGGGCCCACAGGCGCCACCCCCATTCTCCCATGGAGTCCCCTCAGCCCGACCTCAGACCCTATCCTGCGAGTGGGGTGGGGTTCCCACTTGCCTCGCCAGCAGCGAGACTGTCCACTTTCCCATCAGCCCCTTCCCATGTGGCCTCAGAGCCTCTGCGGAAACCCGCTTCCTCTTGTCTCCGCTGCTGCCAGTTCTTCAGGGGCCCCTTCAGATGCCACGCTGCCCCGCCCCCCTTCTTCTCCCGCCTGGGGAAGGAAAGCAGCTACTTAGAGAACAAATAGGGCTTTTAGGGTTCTTCCCCACGCCCCATTTCTGACAAAGGACTGTGACTTCATGGTCTTATACATACTGCCCTGACCCCTGTCAGAGGTGTGGATTGGCACCCTCATTGGTAGTGCTACATTGGGCAGCCCCCCTCCATCATGTGGGGGTCCCTCTCTGCTGGTGCTTGCTGAGCTGCGCTGTGTCTACAGTCTTGTCCAGCCTGGACTCTTCCATTTAGGAGAGGCCAGAGGAGCTCCTCCCCGCTGGCCCCCAGGGGGCCCTGGCCTGAGACCTGTCTCAGGGTGTGAGCAGGCTGGCCTGTGGCTCTGGCCACAGCCCTGGGGTCAGCGCAGAGCTGGTCCCCAGGAGAGGGTGTGACGCAGGCATCGCAACCTCCCCGTGTTTGCTGAGGCCTCACATGGTGTCCTGCCGGCAGGATCTGGTTACACGTCAGGCTTCAGGAGGATTTTCACCCCTGGTTGGTCCCGTAGCACAGCCAGCCAGCTGGCCCTCGGCCGAAATGCCCCGTAAGCAGTTCTCTCAGGAGGCGGCTGCGTGCCCCTGGCGGGCTCTCCTCAGAGGGAGCCTGGACCTGGACCTCGAGGCTGCCAGCGGGGTCAGAGCTTGGCCCCCTTCCATTGTGGGGGAGGGGCGCATCTGTGTCCCAGCCCGAGTCCTTGGCCTCCTCACCCTCGGGTCCCTGCGGATAGGCCAGTCCAGACAAAGGCTCTGCCGCCGGCAGCTTTATTTTGTCTTCATTGGTTTTCCTCACAGATCTTTGATGTGGGGGAGAATCTGACCGTCCCCGACGAGTTCACGGTGGAGGAGAGGCAGACCGGGATGTGGTGGAGACACCTGGTGGCCGGGGGCGGGGCAGGGGCCGTGTCCAGAACCTGCACGGCCCCCCTGGACAGACTCAAGGTGCTCATGCAGGTGAGCGGCGAGGCCCCTGGAGGCCTGTGGTGTGTGGCTTTCCCCGTCTGGAGCCCGCGCTTTTCTGCCCCAGTAAGTTAGGTTGGAATTTCTCCTCAGAACAGGGTGACCAGCTCCGGGCCAGGCCTCAGTGACCTTTTGCACAGAGCTGATCTCATTTTATCTGAGGCACATGAGCCTGGGCTTATGTCACAGGGCCCGTGTGGACGGGTGAGGCTGGTGAAGCCGGGGAGAGCTGGGCCCGGCAGGAACAGTCGCCTTAACTGGTCTTGGTGGGGCTTTAAGGTGGGGTGGGCCCTCTCCTGGCCCCAGTCACCATTGCCTTGGCCCTGTGCCAGCCACACTCCACGCCCTCAGAGCAGAGATAAGCAGACTGACGTCAGGGCAGTCTTGCAGAATCGGCCTGTGCAGGGACGGACACCGCTGGACTCCAGCATCGGTCCGCACAGTGGCCAATCACCCCCTTTGCCGTCCTGGGCCTGCCTTGGTTGTACCACGACAGAGAAGCCCAGTGGTTTGGGGAGAAGTTCCAGCGAATCTGACAGATCCCACCCCCCCGGCCCTGTGACCCCACTGGGAGCAAAGTCCTGTCCCCCCACCCCCAACTTCCACACCTCTGGAACTCGGGCCTTGGACACTTTGTCTCACCAGTGTATGTTTCCTGACCGAGGTCCCAGGAATGCGCAGAGACTGATGAGCCCCGGGGGTGTGGCACCGGCCTGGAGTGGCCTTTCAGGGAAGCGGGCAGGGGCAGGGGTGTGGGGGTGGCTGAGCTGCCAGCCCACCCTGCGAGGCTCTGCAGGTCTGTCCCAGAGTCGCCTGTGGGGGCACTGGCCCCGGCAGGCGCGGTCAGTCCGAGTGGGGCCGAGAGCAGCCAGTGCTCCGACTTCAGTTCCGGGAGGGAAGGGGCCCCGGCCAACCACCTGTGGCCCTGGGTGGCTCTGACGGCTCGCCCCACCCCGCAGGTGCACGCCTCCCGCAGCAACAACATGTGTATCGTGGGCGGTTTCACCCAGATGGTCCGCGAGGGCGGCGCCAGATCCCTCTGGCGGGGCAACGGCATCAACGTGCTCAAGATCGCCCCCGAGTCCGCCATCAAATTCATGGCCTACGAGCAGGTGAGGACCCAGCTGCAGGCGGCCGCCCGTCACAGCTGCTTCCTGAGCCTTCCAGAATGGAGGTCCCTGCCCTGCCAACACCCCGGAACCTGCAGTCCATCAAGGGACAGGGCGAGGTGGGAGGCTGGGTCTGACACCCCCACTCCCTTGCCACCGGTGCCCCTGCGGGCAGGCCCCCCCACTCCGGGCAGCGTCAGGTGTGCCGGGGACACGGGCCCCCGCTGACTGTGCAGGGGGCGGCGGGGCGGCGTGCTGGCCTGGGGCGCACCGGTCCGTGTGTTCCCTGTTCTAGATCAAGCGCCTTGTTGGGAGCGACCAGGAGACTCTGCGGATTCACGAGAGGCTTGTGGCGGGGTCCTTGGCCGGGGCCATCGCCCAGAGCAGCATCTACCCCATGGAGGTGAGCAGCCCGGGCCGGGCGGGCGGTGCCCGCTGGGGCGGGGTGGGGAGGGGCCACGCTCACCTCCCCCTTTCCTGTCGGGCCCGCAGGTTCTGAAGACCCGGATGGCCCTGCGGAAGACAGGCCAGTACTCGGGCATGCTGGACTGTGCCAAGAAGATCCTGGCCAGAGAAGGGGTGACTGCCTTCTACAAAGGCTATGTCCCCAACATGCTGGGCATCATCCCCTATGCTGGGATAGACCTCGCCGTCTATGAGGTGAGGCCCCTGGAACAGCGGGAGAGATGTGGAAACCCCTCCTAGTCACCCCCTCCCTGCCGGCTCCCTGGTAGATCGGGCGGGGTGCAGTGGGGGTCCCCTGGGGGGTGGCTCGAATAAGGCCCAGAACCAAAGTCTGCTGCTCCTCCCAGACTCGTGAAGTCACCATAAGGGTCTCCCGTCACCGCCTGCTCCTGGCGGCCCCCAGTTCTGGACCCTCGGCTGGTCGGCAGCTGTCCAGAGCACAGTGCTGGGGTGGTGGGGGCGGGGGCCTGGGCTGCTGGGCTGAGGGAATGAAGTCACGGTGCCCCGAGGGTCCTCCTGTGTGGGTCGTCACTGCCCGGGGCTCACGGCCTCCCCTTCCAGACGCTCAAGAACGCCTGGCTGCAGCGCTACGCAGTGAACAGCGCTGACCCCGGCGTGTTTGTGCTCCTGGCCTGTGGCACCATGTCCAGCACCTGTGGCCAGCTGGCCAGCTACCCTCTTGCCCTGGTCAGGACCCGGATGCAGGCCCAAGGTAAGGCTGGCTCTAGGCCAGTTCGGGGCCGCCCAGGGCAGGCTGGGAACTAGGCCGTTGCCGGCAGAGGCCTCTGACAGGCTTCCCTCTCCCCGCAGCCTCCATTGAGGGCGCCCCAGAGGTGACCATGAGCAGCCTCTTCAAGCAGATCCTGCGGACCGAGGGGGCCTTTGGCTTGTACCGGGGCCTGGCCCCCAACTTCATGAAGGTGATCCCAGCCGTGAGCATCAGCTACGTGGTGTACGAGAACCTGAAGATCACTCTGGGCGTGCAGTCGCGGTGACGGGCCGGGGCGGGGGGCGCCCCATGGACTCGCTGATCCTGGGCGCGGCCCAGGGTGTGCAGCCGTCTCATTCTGTGAATGTGCCGACACTAAGCCGACGGAGCCAAGCTGTGAAGAGCCTGGGCCCCCTGCAGCGTGGGGAGCGCTGGCAGGCCCACCGGGTGTGCTGCTGTCCCTGCCTCCCCTCCTGTCCACTCCAGGGAAGACCTGTGGGCGCCCCTCGGGCCCCGGGGCTCAGCAGGACGTGGGCTCTCCCGTGGGGCGGGGTGCTTCCTGCGGGGCCCGCCGCATGGCAGGCTGGGAGGCCGGCTCCTCCGATCTTCCGTCCTCACAGCCACACCGTCGCCGCCGAGCCCTCCCCAGCCTGCCGAGCGCCTTGCCCCTGCCCACTTGGCTTCCTTCCTGGCTGCCGTTTTAATCTGGTGAGAAGAGGGCACGGCCAGCCTCCTCCGGGAGCCGAGAAGCTCCCGGCCCCACTCTCTTCAAGCCACAGGAAAGGTGGCTCCACCTGACCTCACCACCCCGACGTCCCGACCCACGCGTGGTGCAGGAACGGGGTCGGCCGGCTTGGCGCCCGCTCTCAGCCGAGCTCCCCAGCAGACGGCATCTGGGTGCGCGCACGTGGGGTTGCATGGCTTCATGGAGGCCAGCACTGAGCCCTGGCGCCCAGAGGACCTCTCCTCCCTGCTGCTGGGGGCCCCAGGGCGCGCCCTGCTGGATTGGGTCAGGAGGGTACCAGCTCGCCACTCCCTGTCCCCTCTGGGCCACGAGGACGGCGGGGCCCAGCCTGGCAGGCAGGCAGCTCCTGGCCCAAGTCTGCACGCCTGGCGGGAGAAGGTGTAAAGGGCTTGATCATGTGCTGTTGAGAAAGGGGTTTTGTTCAGAAAGACGCTGGACAGACGTGCGAGTTCTGTGCTTCCAGAGGGAAGACGAGGTGGTAGGTAGCTGGCGGACTGGAGCGAGGTCCGTTTGGATGCCCCTGGGGACTTGTGTCCAGTCCCCTCGGGCCGAGTGGGACCAGCCCCGCATTCCACTGACTTTGCAGCATGCGCGTCACGCTGCTTGTGAGGGGCCTATTTATTTCGTATTTATTTGAACAGAGTTATGTCCTAACTATTTTTATAGATTTGTTTAATTAATAGCCTGTCATTTTCAAGTTCATTTTGTATTCATATTTATGTTTCTGGTTGGTTGCACCTTCCCAGTGCTGCCAAGGGGCGGGTGGGGAGAGGAGGGAGGGGCGTGGGGTGCCCCTCCCACTGCTGCCCACTCTGACGTAGGTCATGTCTGTCCAAAGAAATTCCTCTGGAACTGGTGGCAAGAAAGACAAGAAGGGGGTAGGGCCTGGTCGTGGAGAGCAGCATCCTTTGGCAGGTGGGGGAGAGGTTGCCCCAGGAAGCCGTGGGATCTGAGGGTGTGGTTGGGGGAGGGTGAATGGGAGAAATCCCAGCAGCGTTGAAGGTGAAAGTCCAGATCATTTCTTGGGCTGGGAGGATTTCATTATTTTCCTCTTTTTGAATGACAGGGCAGTGGGGTGCCTATCACTGTGAGTTTGTGCGAGGGGTAGAGGAGAGGGCGGCCTGCTCCCCACCTGCCTGTGAAGTAGGCCCCCTCCCTCCCGCTGCCCCTGCTCCATAATGCTGGTCAGCACCGCTGCCGTTGCCGCACACACCAGAACAGCCACATGAGGAAAAGCTGAATAGGACGCAAAGATCAATGCAAAAATTATCTTTATATATAAAGAGTATATCTGGAACTTGTGAAAATGCAAACTAAGAAAGACTTGGAAGTTGTCATTTAAAACAGCCTTCTAATAAAGTTGTTCAAAGCTGAAGATGCATCCATGGTTTATGATCTGACCTTGGGCAGTGCAGGTATTGATGTGTTAAAAAGCAAATGTGTAGCTCTTTTGGGTAGCTGTTCCCCCTGGGTTCCACAAGGGTGCTTCCTCTTTAGAACAGATGTTGGTTGGATTTGGGGTGCTGCTGAGTTGGAGGGTGGAGTGAGCCTTCCAGCCCCTCTTGATTCAGACACCCTGGCTTCTTTCCACTTCCCTGGCTGCTCCCCAGCTTCAGAGTTGGTTCTTGCCATCTTTCTGATGTTGGCAAACTCCCCTTGACACGCTTCTTGTTTTCTGCCTGACTCCCCCAGGAAAGGGCAAGACCTCGGGGAGCAGGGACTGTGTTCGTGGTTCTTTTTCCAGCCTTTAAGACAGTGCCTAGTGCCCATTAGGCCCAAAAACACATTTGTTATGTAACTGTCCACACTCCAGGCCCTGATGGCCCAGGCACCTGAAAGGGTGGGGTGAAGCAACAAGGGCGCCCACATGCAGAGCTGGCGTGGACACTTGTACTGGGTTAAAAGTGCTTTCCCAAAACTTGTGTCCACGGGGAAGCTCGGTATATCCCTTTATTTGGAAATAGAATTTTGTAGAGGTGGTCAGTTAAGATGAGGTCCTACTGGATTAGGCTGGGCCCTAAGGCCAACGTATTCGTGGTGTCTTTATACAACAGACACTGGACACAGACACATACAGAGGAGAAGCCCAGAGAACAGCCAAGGGGGGCAGAGCTGTAGCTGCAGACCCCCAGTTACAGGCAGCTGCCAGGAGGGAGGAGAGGCAAGGAACAGAAGGGGCCAGCCCACCACGCCAGACCTTTGACCTGAGCTGAGATGATGGGTCTCTGTTCTTGGCTACCTCAGACTGTTGTCATTTGTCCCCAGGGCCCAGAAAAATAGGCCACCTGCCTCAGATGCCTGTCATTGGGGGTACAGGCAAAAGCCAACTCTCAACCACTGGTTCTTGGCCAGTTGGTCCCCAAACTTTGAACCTGCTGCCCCCAGCTCGGAGGCCACAGAGAACCTGGGTGCCCTCCTCTTCCAGCACAGTGCAGCCTCGGGCCTTGCCAGACAGGCCTTTTCCTCATCCCTCCTTTCCATCTTCACTGATGTCGTCACCATCCAGAGGCTTCCCTGGCCACCCTATTTAAAATGGCAGGCTGTTCCCCCACGGACCCAGCTCCCCTGTCCACTCTACTGAGTTTCTTCCGTGTGAGTGTAAGTCGGCAAGGGTGGCGGTGGGGTGGGGCTTTACACGCTTCCCCCAACAGCCAGGCCCCCCGAGGGGCTTAGGTGCTGGAGGAAGCCCAGACAAATGTTCTGGAGTGTGGTCAGGAGAGGCAGCATCAGGCCCCCTCCTCGTTCCCAAAATCTGGCCAGGTGGCGTGACGAAGGGGACTCGAGGTGGCCCCTAAAAATGGAGAGCTCAGCTGGACCATCCAGGTGGGCTGGCGCCCTCCCGAGAGGAGAGGGAGGCGGGAGGTTCAGACAGGTGGCCCCAGGGCACCGGAGGCACCTCCAGAAGCAGGAAGAGGCCTGAACCAGTCCTGTGAACAACTTGGTTTTAGCCCAGAGAGCTGCACCCCAACTTTTTAAAATTGAAGTCACGTTGAATTAGAACAAGGTTTCAGGCGCTCATGGTGGAGAATGAGTATGGCATCGCGACGTTCACCGCCAAGCGTCCCCTTTCACGCTCAGCGGCCCGGCCGCAGGTGGGAGCGGACTCGCTTCTTCACTCCAAACCGCCTGCTGCTCTTGGCACGAGAGCAGCCTTAGTCGTGTGCGGCCAGCTGGCGCTCGGGTGAGGGCAAGGAATCGTGCGGAGGAGGGTGAGGAGCAGGCCCCAGGCCCTGGCCTCGCCTCAGACCCTGCTAGGTCTGGCCGAAAGCCCCAGTAGGGCCTGGGGGCCTGGGCAGGGCTGGGGGCTGACTGTCCTCTCCTTGTCCTCTCCGCAGCCCAGGGACTGTGGAGCCCCCCTCACCTCAGCCACTCAGGTCTTTGGGAACGGTGTCCAGCGCCTACTCAGGCACAGGCCGGAGCGCCTGGGACATGGGCGTTGGTGAGGCTGCCTGACTCTCCACGCACAGACAGTGGAGATCCTGGCTTCCCGGGGTCTGCGCTGTATGCCCCTGGGCAGGTCACACGCCTTTCTGAGCCCTTTGGCTTGTCCACTAGACCAAAAGGAGCCTTGCCTGGGGGCGGCTGGGAAGTGAGACAGGAAGTGGAGACGGCTGGCCCTTAGAGCAGTGGTCCCCCAGCTGTCTTGCCCGCCCAGGGTTCCAAACACAGTCACTTCCCCTCAGCGCCTCCTTGAGCCTCCCTGCGGCCCCAGGATCTCTGGCATCTGAGCGGAAGCGGGAAGGTCCGCAGGGGAGCTGCTGGTGGGTTCCGGCCAGCTCCCTTCCCGAAGGGGACCCTTTACTCTCCGAGCCCCAGAGCGACTTTGAGTGCACGCAGACCTTGCTTGGTTCTAACGGGCTGCTGGTGTCCTGCTCTCTGCCCCCACCGCCATTTTACAGAAAGAGGAAACCGGAGCTCTGGGAGGGGCCAGAACTTGCCCAGGGCTTTCCCGCCAGTAGGTGACAGGCCCCAGCAGGCCTGGGTGGAGGTGGGGTGGGCTCGCTGGGGCTGCCCCTGCCCACGCCAGATGCAGCAGGCCCACCCAGGGCCTTCACCAAGGGGCGGGTGCGCCCGGTTCCTGCGGGAGGCCACAGATACGCACGGCCTTGGGCGCTGTGATCCTGGGCAAATCTCACGCCTCACTGTAGCTCTAGCAAGGCGCGGAGCAGGTTCCCTATGACCTGGGCAGATGGGTAAAGGAGTCCTGGAGCCCTCGGTGGCTTTTGCAGGTTTTTAATGACCCTTCTACGCCATTTGTGGTGAGGCAGACAGGCGCAGGGCCGGCCTCCCAGGCCCGGCGAATCTTCACTCTTCCTGGGCTCTCCGGCATTTTCTTGCGGCCTCCTCATTGGTCTCTACTGCGCTCTGCCGCCCGGCCCCTGCTGCCGCCCTTGCAGGCTCAGTCTCCCGGCTCAGGTGCGCCCACTCACTTGCACGCCCACCCACACTCAGGTGCCGCCATCGGGCCCACGTGCAAGCCCACAGGTGTCGATCATGGATGCTAATGGCAGGAGTGCAGAAAAAACCTGACAACTTCCATCTACCCTGCACCCACTGAGGCTCAGTTTCCCCAAAATGGGCACACACCTTCCTTACTGCGCAGAGGAGGAAGGATCAAGCCCAGGCTCACACAAATGGGACCAAACCTCAGTTCAAACCGGGTTTGCTGACGCCGAGGCCACGTCCTCAGCTCGGGCTCCCAGAGCTGGTCTGAGCCGGTGGGCAGGGAAGGGCGAGAGCCCCAAGGTGTTGACCTTGGTCCCTGCCCTCAAGGGCTGAAGAGAAGGCTGGAGCTGAGCTGCAAGGTCTGGCCGTGGTGGCTGGGGAGGACCAGCAGGAGAACAGTGGGGAGGGGGCCAGGCGGAATCCAGTGAGAAAACAGGCCAGAGGGGTCAGAGGCCTGGCCCAGTCCCCCAAAGCAGCCAGCCTCTGGCTCCCAGCTTCCGCAGGCTGGCGGGGGAGCGACCACAGAGGAGTGCTCTCGTGGCCATTTGCTGTCCCCCTCAGCACAGCCGCCCTGGGCCGCAGTAAGCACTATCTCCCCACAGCAGTTGGGCTGAGGAGAGGGAGCGGGCCCCACCCACCCCAGGCCCGGGCGGGTGCCCCTGGCTGCACCGAAGAACCCTACTCCTCACCCTGCCACTTACAGGGGAGCAGAGAGGACTGGGCACTTGACCGTGGTCACTAGCCGCCCCCCTCCACCTACCCCCCGCCCCCCATAGCCCTGGCCACACTGGCTCACACCTGTGGCCTCCATCACAAATGACCACAGATGAGGTATCTCTAAACACAAACCTGTTCTCTTAAAGTTCTCGAGGCCAAAATCCAATAGCACAGGCTGACACCACCCTGGCCCCTGGGCTGGTCTGGGCCTCCCACTTCCGCCCCTCCGCCTCTCTGTGGCCAGGCTTCCCCTCTCTCCCGAGTACACCGTGGCTGCATTTAGACCCTCCCAGATAACCCCTCACAAGGCCATTAATCCCACCCTCAAACTCCCTCTTCCCTTAAGGTGCCATTTGGCAGACTCCAGGGGTTAGGACATGGACAAATTGGGGGGGGGGCACTGTTCAGCCCACCACACTGTGCCCCATTACAAGTTCTGTCCCTCATTAGACGCACTCATGGCCTCTCCCGTTCCACTGGCTCAGTGAGCAGAAGACAGTCCCCCAAGGGGACTGCGCCCCCGAGAAAGAGGAGAGGAATGCAATCGTGATCGAGGCGCTGCTGTGTGGTCTGAAGTTTTATTAGAGAAACCAACCCAGAGAGAGGAGGAAGAGGACACTGACTAAGATCACAGCCTGGAGCCAGCAGATGTGAGTTCAAATCCGGCCTCTGCCATTTTCTGTGAGGCCAGGCAAGTCCCCAAACTCTTCGGAACCCTCCAGGCCCTCCCCTGTAAGGTGGGAGTATCGGGACCGGCCTTACAGGGACATTAAAAGGGTTCGGTGCTGCAGGCTGCCCTCGCCACAAAACAGGCCCCACCTAACTTACAAATCTATAAAGCGGTTACACCTCTGGGCGGCAGGACTGTGACTATGTGCTACCATCTTTTTGCTTATCTGCAAGTTCTCTTTGGGGCCAATAAACATAACTTGCATAATCAAAGTGAAATTTTAAAATTTAACCATCTAACAATAAAAAACACAAACCAGAATCCACCCAACCCTTGAAGCCCGCCTGGCTCCACGCCACCACCCCACCCAGGGAGAAAGGCTCTGTCCCCACCACCCTCCTCTCCTTCCTTCCCGAAGCTCTTTGGCTCCTGACCATGAGCTCCGGGAGCCCCACCGAGCTGAGCAGGAAGCGTGTTCTGAGGACAGCGGACCCCACCGGCTGCGTGAAGACGCCCCCATGTGGTGATTCTGCCTTCCCATCCCTGATCCCCCAGGGCTTGCCCAAGGTCCTAGTGGACAGTGGCAGGGTCCCCGACCCCGGCCTTCTGCCACCAAGGCCACAGACTGTGACCTGTGCATGAGAGAGGGGTGGGGGTTTCTGGCTTGGTGTAGCGCCAACGGGGCACAGGGCAGGCTCCCTAGGATTCAGGCACACGGTCAAGGGGGACCCCTGGAGCCCTCGGTGGCTTTTTAGGCTTTTAAAGATCTTTTTGCAGTGAGGGCCTCCCTGGTGGCGCAGCGGTTAAGCGCTGTGCTGTGGCGCTGTCGGCAGCAGCGATGCGAGTTCGACGCCCGGCCGGGGAGAATCCCACATGGTGCGGCAGACCTCTCCTGCCTCGCCCGCTGCTCCCCTCAGCAGTGTATTTCTGATCTGCCTGTTCTGCTCCCCACTCTGTCTCTGGTGAACCCTCTCGCCGCCCCACGCCTCTGGCCTGTACCCCAGCTTGTATGTATAAATAAATAAATCTTTAAAAAAAAAAAAAGATCTTTTTGCAGTGAGGCAACAGGCCCCCTAGTCCCCACAAATCTTCATGCTCCCTGGGCTTCCTTGCTGCTGCCGCTTCCCTCACGCTGCTTCTGTGCCGCCGCCCTTATATAGTGTCTCTCCAGGCCCAGCTGTGCCCACTCGCGCACGCGCACGCCACCACGAGGCGCACGTGCGGGACCGCAGGTGTCCATCATTATATCGAATGGCGGTTGGGCGGAAAAACCTGATGCCTCTTTCATTTAGCCTACGCTTGGGGTGCTTTTCTAAGAGACATGACTTCTACCTGCCCACCCTGAGACCCTGGCCTGTTAAGCCCATTTGGGGGATGGGCAAATAGAATCCCTATCATGAAGACTGCCCAGGGGGTGCAGTCCCAGAATTAGCCCTAAGGAGAAACTAGGAATCGGCTCCATCTCCTCCAGGGTTTTTGCGTCCTCTGCTGCCCCCTGGTGGCAGTGGGAAAACACTCCAGGGACCCAGCTGGAAGCATTTGCGCAAATGGAGGCAGGATTGTCCCCTGCCGGGGAGGCGAAAGCCGGGCTCACCCAGTGCCCCACCGACCTTGGGTGGACTGGTCATTCTCCAGCCCCCATCACAGGGAATGGGTCTAACACAGTCCTTGAACTTTTCCATCAAGCGGAGGAAGGCGAGAAGGGTGGGCAGGCTCCTCTGCCCACAGCAGTCCCAGGGAAAAAAGCCGCGAGGACTCAGGCGCTGACCCCAGCATGGCTGAGCCAGCAGCCACTGGCAACCGCGGAGACGCAGGCTGAAACGGGAGCCAGCGGGCTGCTGAGGCCTGGACTGCAGCCAGGCCCCAGCTGCTCGGGCTCAAGAGGAATCGGGGCTGAAACCCAGTCGGGGCTGAGCAAGGAGCAGAGACGGCAGGGGGCACAGGGTGAGGGGTGGGGAGACCCTCTGCCTACACGGAGTCGTGGACGATCCCGTGGCCCACGCTGCGGTCATCAGATGCTCCCTCTGGAATCTGGGGCTTCATTGAAGAGGTGGCCCCTTAGTGAGGCTGGGAAGGTACCAAGCACCCCCAGGCAGGGCTTGAGGTGGCAGGAAAAGATAGAAGTGAGAGAGAGCAGGGGAAGGGGCAACAAGTACAAGGAAGGCCCCCTCAGCGCCCCAGGCCTGGGGTCTGGCCAGAGGAGCAAAAGCCCGGAGACCCCGATTCCCGCCCCCTCGGGGGCGACTTCCATGGCTCACGCCAGGCTGGCATGGCCTGGGGCCTCAGAGGGCGCACCCCCAGAGCTCCAACCACACAGCCACGGACACGCACCCCTGGGGGAGATGAGGCCCCGCGCCAGAGCAGCTCCTGCTGGTGGGAGTGCTCGTTACGACAAGGAAAGTGAATTGTTTTTGTTTTTAAATAATGAAATTCTAAACCCCTAAGAGTATCAGGGGGTTACCACTCGCCTTCATTGGGAGAACAGTGGGGAGGAATTCAGCCCACAGGCTGCCTGATTCTGGAGGGCACCCCAAGGCCATCATGCCGCTCAGCTTCTGAAACCAGGGGGCCCGGGACCCCACCTGGGGCACAGCGCCTCCACACTCCCAGGCTGGCTCGGCCTATGGGCCCGCTGGCTGGGGGTGTCTGGAAGGCGCTGAGCTCTCCCACCCCTGACCCCTGACCCGTCCAGGTCGGGACCACGCCAGCCCCCGGCCGGAGCCAGCGTGCTCTGCACACACACCTGCATCTCGTCATTGGCCTCTAAGGGAGACTCCCATTAGGCCCCAGCTGAGGCTCGGAGACGCGCATCACCCACCCCCACGCCACCCTGGCCGTCAGCGGGCCAAGTCTGAGCCTCCCTCGGCACACCCGGCCGTGGCGTCCTGGGGGGCACGCGACAGCCCGCTAGGACCCCACCATACAGAGGGGCGTGGCCTCACCCCAAGCTCCCAATGACCTCCGTCCCTTACGGCACCCCCACCAGGGCGGGCACAGCTTTTCTTTATTGCAAACAACACACAGTCCCGGGCACCTGGGAAGGGCAGGAACCAGAGGGCGTCAGGGACGGGGCCACCCCGCTGTCCCTCCTTTCCTGGTCCGAGCAGGAGTCCGACCTGATTCCCCACCACAGATGGGGCAGCAGAGTCCCAGAGAATGGCTGAAGAACAGAGGCCCAGGGCGGGGGTGGACAGTCCCTGGGCTGGGGCCGGGGAGGGGGCAGTCAGCCCACGACCCTTGGGGGGCTGTGAGCCTGGGTCTTGTCCCCCAGCGATCCAGCAGGCTTCTGCTGGCTTCCACTAGAAGCCAGAACAGGGCTTCTGGGGCAGGGGGGCCAGAGGCAGAGCACTCCTGCCCCCCCCACGCCGCCCCGGGAGGGCGTCTCCGCCAGGGGCGGGCCCAGCAGCTGGGTCCCGGGAAGCCAGCACTGTCCACCGCTCCCTGCTCCTCGGGCAGACGCAGCTCACTGGGGGGCCTCCGCGATGGCCTTCTCCACCCGCAGGTACCAGGGCTGGATGCGGGTGTGCCGCATCAGGTCGTCGAAGGCCTCCAGGCCCTCCATCACTCGCAGCACCCCGTACACGGCCTGTGGGGGGACGGCGCCGTCACAGCGGCTGGTACAGAGGGGGCGCCCAGACCAGCCCTGCCCTCTGCCAGCACTGTGTGCGGGCCTGTCACCTCCCCTCTCCGATCATGCCTCAGCCCATGGCAGGGCCACCGTGCACAGGGTTCTGTGGGGGGCTGGGGGCTCTGGGGCAGCTGTGGGTTCCGCCTGCCCCACACCCACACCTTCTTCCTGGGCAGCAGCCCAGCCAGTCGCCTCTGGAGACACGGGCTCTCCTACTCTGAGGTCCTGAGTCCCCCAACCTGGCAGCCACACATCTACCCTGGCTGCAGGACCGGGATGGGCACTGAAGCCAGGCCAGCGCCATCCCAGGACACGTGCTGGGGAAGCCCGGGGCACAGCCCAAGCTGAAGCCAAGTGCAGGGAGGGGAGATGCCGCGGGCAGAGCCTGAGTCCTGGTGGCACCCTCTGCCCTGGACGTGCCAGGCGTCACATGAACCAAGGGGAGGAGCTGTGAGGTGGAGGTACTGCCTGTAGCAGGGCCCCCAATCCCAAATGCAAGGGCGCGCCCCTCGGTCTGCACCCCACCCCCAGCTCCCACCATACTCACCAGGTCAGCCAGGTTCGGCTTCTGGCCCCCCATGAAGGGCCGCTCTTTGCCCACAGCTGCCACCCACTTGTCTGCAGCCTCGTAGAGGTCCTCACGCACATCCTCCTGGAGGTGGTGCCTGGGGGGGCGGGAGTGGCCATCAGGGCAGCTCTGCCCAGCCCGACCCAAGTGGGGAGAGCAGGATGGCCCGGGGCCCACAGGACCTCAGTTATCATCTGCTCAGGCGGGAGACAGGG
Organism: Scalopus aquaticus; assembly: GCA_004024925.1. Taxonomy (NCBI): domain Eukaryota; kingdom Metazoa; phylum Chordata; class Mammalia; order Eulipotyphla; family Talpidae; genus Scalopus; species Scalopus aquaticus. Next base: position 68,047 of record PVIJ01001488.1, on the reverse strand, counting down.
GGAGGCAAGAGGGAAAAGGCCGTGGACTCCAAGGCCGGCCCTGCTTCCCCTGGAGCTGCCAAGGGGCCTGGGTTGAGTCCCCGGCTCAACGAACGCCTGAGGGGGGAGGGGAGCTGGGGAGCAGGCGCCCAGGCACAGGCGTGCACACAGGCGCACGCACGCACGCACGCACGCATGCACGCAGGTGGACTCACCTGCTCTTGAGCCGCTTGCTGATGAGGTACATGGCGGCGGCGCCCAGGTACTTGGCCACGGCGCCCTCCACGGCCCCAAACCTGCCCTCCTTGACGATGTAGTCGAAGGAAGCCAGGGCCTCCGCGGGGGTGCGGTACACGTTGGGGGAGATCAGGTGCACCAGCCAGTCATCCGCCCACTGGCGCCACTTCATTTCCTCCCTGCGGGCACCGGGGCACAGAGGGCGGCCAGGTGGGTGCCCACGCTGCCCTCCTCCCAGCCTCACCCCCTGGGTGAGACCCCCCTCGACACCTGCCCGCGGCCCCACTCACGTCCTCGCCTCCTTGCCCCCGTACAGGCGCTGGGCCTCCTTCTCGTCCAGCATGAGCCAGTACTTGTTGCAGAACTCCGTCACCTCCTTGCCCTGCTCGTTCACAGCCTTCATGGGGGGGTAGTAGGTGACCACGTCTTCCAGGGGCTGCCTTCGGGAGACACGCAGAGTCTCACCCGCCCCCCTCTGCCCAGACCCAGCCCCCCGCCTCAGGGGGAATACCCACCCCAGCCCAGCAGGCCACAGGGGATCCTGCAACAGGGGGTGTGGGGCAGGTGCCAGGGGCACTTCCCTGTGGGTGTGGGGGGAGCGAGGGGGCATCTCAGAGGAGGGGGCCCATGGCCCATTCTGGAGACGAAGCTGCAGCCCCACCTGTCCCCACGGGGAACTCAGGGAGCCCTTCCTGGAAATACAGGGTGTCCCCTGGGGCTCCTTACCCCGACACCAGGCAGGTCTTGAGGGCGCTGATGATGACAGAGGAGTCATTCAGCTGTTGCTGGAGGGGAGGAAGCTGGCTGAGGTCCTCCTGGGGGCCTCTGGGGGGCAGAGCCGGTGCTGGCAGGATCAGCGGGGGGCCCTAAACAGCCGACCCCAGGGCGTCCGTGGCCCTGGCCCCAGGTTTATCCATCCATGGGGCTCCCCCCTAAAACTGATGTCCACTGGCCTCTCCACTCCCCCAAGGACCCAGTCCTGACCCATCTGAGGAAGGGAGACCCAGGTGTGGCTAAAGGGTAGGAAGGTGTGGGGAGGCCCCCCGGCCTGGGTCCCACCCACCACCCACTTGGCCTCCCAAGCACTGAGGGGCAGGGGGTACTTCAGAAGCTCTATCACAGGTGCCAAGCACTGTGCCAGGCATTTCAGATCTGCTGTTTGTACAGCCAAGAGAGCTGGTCCTCAATGAATGAAGAAGGAAATCCAGAGAGGTCAAGTGACTGGCGCCAAGTCACACAGCCTGTGATGGCAGAGCCACTCCCGGAACCCAGGACACCCTGCTTTCAGCCCGCAGAACCCCTGTGAAGCTCTGTGGGGTTCCACCTCCTTTAGAGTTGGCCAGCATTTTGTGTTGGTAGGGAAGGAAGAGAGCCTACAATTATCAAGCACCTACTGTATACCAGCCACTTTCCTATCATAATCCTCATCTGGGGTCCAGAGAGCTAAGAACCCCTCCCCCCACCCCAGGGTACTCCAGGACAAGCTTGGACATGGGACAGGGTTGTTCCAGAAGCTCACCGAGCTCTCTCCTTCCTGGGCCAACAGGATGGGCACCTTTCTGTAGGAGGAGAACTTGATCTCGGCCCGGCGCACCGGGTTCACCTCCACCACCTGGTAGGGCAGTGCGTGGAAGTCGAGGAAGGCCCGGACCTTGCTGCAGAAGGGGCACGTTTTGTACTGGTACAGAGTCAGTTGCAGTCTGCTGGACAGGGAGAGCTGTGAAGGGAGCACAGGGAGGGGGCTCCTGAGGCCTGGTCCTCTGCCCAGCCACTGGACCAGCCCCAAGCCCACACTGACCGGGGAGTCTCCTAGGCAGAAGCTGGAGGGGTGGAAGGAGGAGGATTTGGGGGAGGGGCAGGAAGAAAGAGAGGTCCAGGGAGGTGGCGGGGTCCTCCGGGCATGGACAACCAGGCTCAAGTACCCGTCCAGCTGTGTGGGAAGAATATTCTGGTCTCTATCCAACACTAGACAGATGTCTCCTTCCTATCCCAAGGGACACCAGGCACCCCGGGTTGGTCTCTTCTCCCGAAGAGTATTTGTTTCAACATGGAGGGCCACTCCCACTCCCCCAACCCCAGGACTTCTGGTGAAGAGCACTGCTGGGCTCCAACGTGGCTAGCTGGCCAGGGCAGAGCCTACCTGACACCCCAGTGGCAAGAGCAGAGCCTACCTGATACCTCCAAGGGGTGGGGTTGTACCTGGGCCTTGACCCTGGGTTGGCCTGTGCCCCAGGTGAGCCTGCTGCGCCTTCAGAGTCCAAAGCCACAACTGCAGTTCACCCCCCTCATTGTTTAGAGGAGAAACAGACTGGACCCGGGGTGGGGTGGGGGGAGCAGGAAACTCCTGTACCCCTGTAGCCCTGGCTCCAGGAAGGGGGCACCTGTGGGTGGGTGGCGGGGGCCAGAGCAGAGCTGTGGATAAAGCATCGCAAAGGCAGCTGGGCCACCACAGGGCTGGAGGGGCACCTCCCCGAGTGGGCCTGGTGTCGAAGGATCATCAGTTCCATAAAAATACTAACAGGAACACACACACACACACACACACACACACACACACACACACACACACACACGACAGGACTCGGAGAGGTGGGAGGGAGCGACAAAGCGATAAGCTGAGAGTGAAGATCACTTTTTTGTGACCTCCCAATCTTCCCGCAAAAACGTCTTAAAGCACGTTTGAAAAACGACGTCAAGACAAGGACAACAATGCTGACTGGGCATCTGCAGCGACCCCATTTCATAGATGAGGACGCTCAGGACTCGGAGACCTAAAACGAAGTCACACGGCCAAGGTCACAAGCGGAGGCGCGATTCCCAAGCCCGCAGGTTCCCAGGAGCCCCCAAGTTCGGCGCTGATCCCAGCGCAGCCAGCCCGGCTCGGTCCGGACCGGACTTACCTGCGCGGCTGAGTGCTCGGCGCGGAGGTCCTGGGCGCGCAGGTGCCAGCGCGCCGTCTGGTACAGCCCCAAGGCGCCCCCCAGGGCCAGCGCTGCCGCCCCCAGAAGCCGCGGGCTCCCCTTAAGAGCTGTGGCGGCGGGGCTCGGGCCTCCAGCTGCCCCGGCGAAGCCTGCCCGGCCACTCTCGGGGAGCCCGGGCCTGGAGCGACTACCCAGCCTCCAGGCCAGAGAGCGCCCACCGGGCCACAGCACCCGCGCGACCTGGGCCATGTTCGCTCCGCCGGTGCCGCGGGCGGGCGCAGGAAACGAAGACCGCGGAGGCGCCGGCTTAAAGGGGCGGGACCTGAAGCGCGGAGGGTTGCCAGGGGTGACGGTGACGCCGAGCGGGGAGGAACGGCCCTCCCGGGAATGGGCTTGCTTACTTGGCCCCCAGCTCCCCAAAACCCGTCAGAGTTGCAGAAACACCCGCGGGGTATCTGGGAGTCCCCGAATGCCTCAGGTTTCTGAATTTGTAGGGGTAATGGGTCTCGGGGGTGACTGGGGCCGAATACCCGAGTGGCCCTTAAGCCCCGGGGTCGTCCATAAAATATGCTTAGTAATTTCTACCTCTGCGCCTAATCGAGAGAAAATGAAGTGTCAAAGAAAGAGTCTATTGGGCCCGCGGAAACCGCACGCAGGCCCGCAATAAGGGTGCCTGTGACTTGGGCTCTTTCTGCCCTCCCGCACCGCTGGGTCACTCCCGTGTCCCGAACCATAAAAATTTCCCTAGCAGCGGGGGGCCTTAGGAACCACGTGCTCAGATTTCGCTCACTCGGAGGCGGTGGCTAGCCGACCCGGGGGTCCCCAGCGGCAGAATGGCAGGGTGGGGGTCCTAGGGTGCCCCGCCCTCTGCCGGCCCGCTCCCCCGAGTTGAGGGCGAGTGCATCCACCACCTATACTTCTCAGCGGGCAGCCCCAGGACAGGCCCGGCGAGCGCCCTGATGAGGCCGGAGTGGGCGGAGATCAGAAGGCGAGAGGGTTGTGGGCGGGGAGGGGGCGGAGTCTGACCGCCGAGGGGAGGAGGAGGAGCTCTGCTCTTGGAGGGAGATGCGCGAGCTCCGCGGCGGAGGGGGCGGGGCTAGTACCATAGGGGCGGGGCCTATCTGCAGGAAGGAGGCGGGGTCCCGGAGGGGGCGGGGTGGAGCGCTGTCTCGCTGCCTCCCAGTCGGTGGTTCCGCGCGGCTTTCTGCCCGCCTCCCGCTGGGCACCGACGGTTGTCGCGTTCCACCGTCGCGAGACCCTTACGGAGCCCGAGCCCGCAATGTCGGGACGCAACGGTAACCTGGGCACGCCGATGGAGGCGGCGGGGAAGGCGAGGACAATGACTTGCTTTACGGTGGTGCCCTCCTGGGACCCCAGTTGGGGTCTTGGAAGGAGCTGCAGGCACTTCCCACCCTCCAATCCTGGGTGGGTTGCGAGCGGCAGACGCCCTCTCCGGGTTCAGGGCAAGCACCTTCGGCCGGGCCCAAGAACTGGGGGCAACGGGCTCTGTTTTACAGGTGGGGAAACTGAGGCCGCTGCAGAGCCCCTGGTCCGTGTAGGATTTGCTCCAGCCGCTTCCTTCAGCCCCAGTGATGGGGCAGGCCGGTCTTGGCTTATCGGAGGCGGGTGGAGGGTGAGGTAAGCACCTGCCCTGCTGAGTCAGCATCCCCAGCCGCCTTTGCTGGTGTGGCCTGGAGCCTTGACCAGGGCGTCTTGATGTGATACAGCCTGATGCCTGCACAGTAGAGACAACGGTCAGCTCCCTTTCGGCCTCCTCTGGTCTCAGCTTTCCCATTATACAACCAGAACTATGACCAGTGTGTCCTGCATTGAGATGTGTCAAGATCAAATGGGCAAATGATGAATGCGGGAAAAGGCTGAAGGCTAGTGAGGCGCATGCCTTAGATACCACTGTCTTTTGCCCACCTGGCAGCTTCAACCTTGCATGGGGTGATCCATCCTTTGCCAAATATAGCAAGGAAACCCAATGACTAGCCCATCCTACAAGAAGTACATAGCAAAGTCCTTTCTATGTCGTCCCAGCCAGGACAGATGTTAATGTAGGTCCCTGGCTCTTAGCTTGCCACCCAGGCCTCCCTGCCTTTAGTCCCTCCACTGCCTCTTTCTTAATGGGTTCCAGTTAGAGGCCTCTCAGTGGTCAGCGGTGGGCACGGGCCAGCTGTAGCCGAGCTGGATGGGGCCTGCACCCAGGCTGTCAGGGCCCGTGGTGCTCTTCATGGTGCTGTGGGACATTTGGGGAGCAGTGACTGAAACCCAGGGTTCTTTCACAGAGGAAAGGATGGAGCCTGTGTCCGGGCATAGCTATATCGCACCAGCCCATGAGCCTCATTCCGGATTAGAACTTGTGTGACCTTCCCTTGATACCTGAGCCTGGTGGCCAGTCTCCTCCTGGACCCACGCCCCTCTGTGGCCTCTCTGGTTATTCTCACTCCTCTCCAGGCACAGCCACCCGACCGGTTCTCGCTCCCTCCTGCCCACTTTCTCTTCCGCTCCTGCCTCTTGTGGAGGAGGCACACACAAGCCCTGCCCGACCCCAGACCCATTCTGCCCTTCTGAACCCACCAATCACCCAACCCACCCACAGGGTAGAAGTGCCCCACCTCCCTGTTCTATTCCAGAACCTACTAGAGAGATGGATTTCAGGGCCTCCCTGGTGGCACAAGGGGTTAAATCTCAGCACTATGAAGCTATCAGCAGCCACTGCAGCACGAGTTTGATCCCCGGCCAGGGAGCTGACAGGGCGCAGCAGACCTCTCCTGCCTGGCCCGCTGCTCCCCTCAGCAGTGTATTTCAGTAGATCTGCCT